>CM034701.1:232681324-232694452 GCA_020142125.1 Phrynosoma platyrhinos | reverse complement strand
CACACACACACACATATATATATATTCTATATATATATATTCCATATACTGTATGTATATATATCTATATATATAGATTCCATATAGATTCCATATATATATATATATATATATATATATACACACACACACACACACACACACACACACACATATATATATATATATATTCCCTTTGCTTCCTGGCTATTTTTTCTTCCCTTTTTCTGGGTTCTCTTGAAAGAAGAAAGGATAATTTTGAACTGAATAAGTGTACACTGAGTTATGAGAGATTAATTCCTAATGATAAGAATAAAGACCAGAAGAGATGGAGGACCTATTCAAAATATATTTTCTGTTGCAGTATTTATATTCCTGGCTATTTTGCTTCCCTTTTCCAGAATACTGAGTTTTCCTGAAAGAAGAAAGGATAATTTTGAACTAAGTGTACACTAATTTATAAGAGATTAATTCCTAATGATAAAAAGACCAGAAGAGATGGAAGATCTATTCAAAATATATTTTATTTGGAATAAAATATTTATACTCCTGAATATTTTTCCTCCCTTTTCGAGAACATTGGGTTCCCTTGAAGGAAAAAAAGGATAATTTTGAACTAAGTGTACACTGATTTATAAGAGATTAATTCCTAATAATAAAAAGACTAGAAGAAATGGAAGATCTATTCAAAATATATTTTGTTTTTGCAGTATTTACACTCCTGGTTATTTTTCTTCCTTTTTCCTGAACATTGGGTTCTCTTGAAAGAAAAAAGGATAGTTTTGAACTAAGTGCACACTGATTTATGACAGATTAATTCCTAATAATAATAAAAAACAGGATGGATGGAGAGTGTAGTCAGAATATATTTTGTTTTGCAATATTTATACTCCTGGCTATTTTTCTTCCCTCTTCCAGAACACTGGGTTCTTTTGAAAGAAGAAAAGATAATTTTGAAATGAGTAAGTGTACACTGAGCTATGACAGATTAATTCCTAATAATAAAGCACAGGAGGGATAGGATGTGTATTCAAAATATATTTTGTTTTGCAGGATACTCTTGGGTGTTTTTTCTTAAGGGGATATAACCAACTCCTAGGCTGAAATGTTAAACTTAGGGGGGTTGCATACTGCCAGAAATAGTGCAAATTGAGTCCACTTTTAGGGTTAGGGTTAGGGATAGAAAATCATGGGAACTGTATTTTATTGTGGCACCAGAGCTCTCTGACAGAGAAAGCTCAATGTCTCAGGAAAAAAAAAACAATTTCCATGATTCCCTAGCACTAACCCTAACCCTTAAAGTGGACTCAGTTTGCACTATTTCTGGCAGTCTGCAACCCCCATTAGTCATTGGTTATGTTTTGTTAAACATATTGGGATTAATTTTTGATGCTCAGGGTCGCATGGTCTTTTCATAAGTGCTGAAAGTACGGGTGGTTTTGAGACTCTCCGTTTTACAAGCTTCATGGGAAGGCATTGATATTTTAATTGTACTTTTCTTCACAGTACCCTGTTAAGGTGACCAAGTTCAGTACATTTGATAATGGGTGGTTAAAATATTTTTTTTTAATAAACTATTTTTACAACAATTCTCAGGTTCTCACTTGGATTACTCAACACTTTTTTCCCTTCCTTTTTCTTTCCTCTCTGTGCCCAGTAATCTGGGTTCTCTGGGTTAAGGTAGCAATATTTTAAGCAATTAAGATATTTAATATGTAAAACACAGTCATTATGTGAACTTTTAAAAAAAACAAATCAAATGGAGAATTAAAACCAAAACAGAGAAAATAACCTGTTCACAGAAAGCAAAATGACTTTAAAGGCTAAAACACATCCCAGTCATTGTACAACAAAAGTGTTCATTCCAATTTTTAAATGGCGTTAAGAGTGGTAAGATGTTCAAACAGAGAACAGAAAAGTATTGGCTGGTGCCAAAACTGCTTTGGTGAAAGGAGTCAGGTGAGCTTCCCTAGCAAAGGATTACCATCCTGAATATACCCAATTTTTCAGGACGAGAGGGTCCAAAAATACCCAATTACAGTCCTTGGCATCTGCTGGGGTTTGGTTTCAGGACCCCCGTGGATACTGTAATCTGTGGATGCTGACGTCCCATTATATACAATAGTATAGTAAAATGGTGTGTCCCTTATATAAAAAGATTTGCTTTTTCAATTTTTAAAAAAATATTTTCAAGCCATGGATGTAGAATCCCTGGTTATAGAGGGCTGGCTGTATTCATTAATTCCTTTGTATTTCAAGCTCCTAACATTGCAATTTCCACCACCTTAATTTGGCTGTAGCTCTAATAAAATCTGTAGGTCTCTTCTGGCATAGTTGGTCAGATTACAACCACCTGAGAGTAAATTATTCTAATATCACCCTTCCAGAACCATTGCGGGGCAGGGGGAGAGTATGACTTTTATTGTTCCAGAATTCCTTGCAGAATGTAGTGCCTTAAACATGCAAAAAGCTCTGTACAGAAATGAAAGTTGAGTTCAGCAACCTGTATACATTCTACTAAGCAAGTCCATTTCCATGACTCTTCTTGGTTTGCATATTCTGTCATTGCTGGCCATTTGGGAAAGAAATGAGCATGGTGGCACACTCAAACCCTGTCCTGACCAGTTAATCTGAGCCTTTATTGAGCGTTCATGCACAACTGTTTTCCATGTGTTTTAAAAGCTCACCTTGACTTTTAACTGGAATTGACTTTTGACTGGAAACCTATCAATTTAAAATTATTTTCTGTGCCTAAATGGAGTAGGAATATCTGCATCTGCCTTTTGCACTGACGGCTGGAGGCGCCCATGTCCATGGAGCAGTAAATATACTTTGGGTTTTGTTTGATGATAGGTCTTAACGCCTTGGGCAGCACCTTCAAAATTGGGACTACACCCCACAGCAGATCTGCTACCCTCCATCAGGACCTCCATTTGCCACTGGCCTCGTGTAAACAACTTATTTGTGATACCCCTGGAAGCAGTATGTTTTAGACCACTTGCACAGGAGACGCTCCCAGATGAGGCCTTATTGTACAATCACCCTGTCTCAGACATGAGATTTTTAAAAGGTGTTCAGATGAACATGTCTTTCATTTGAAACTTTCCTGAGTTATACCATTACTGCTTCTTTTTATTAGTACAGATATCTTATATATTTTGCTCAGATCCCGAATCATTATTTAGGGTGCATTTGTACCACTGATTCAGATACAGAGCTAGGACTGGGAAGAAAACCAAGGCATTTTCAGAAAAAAAGAAAAAAAATCCTTCATAACAAGTGGAGTGAGCTTAGTTCCTAGTTGCCACTCACTTATTTTCAGTTCATAGAGAGATCTTGTAGCACCTTTGAGACTAACAGAAAGAAATTGGCAGCATGAGCTTTTGTAGACTTCAGTCTACTTCCTCAGATGCATGTATTTTCAGTTCATTGTTTGAGTAAAAGGTGTAGCTTTAGTCTAAGGAAGGTTTTGTTTGGGTCTCTTCTCTTCCACAAAATCCGCTTCGGACCATTCCACACTACAGGGTGACTGTCCTTATGAGGTTGGGTAAAATACTGTTCCATCCAAAAGTTGTTTGACATCACAGCAGTTTACTACATTGAAGCATCCCTGACAATGGAAAGACAAAATATAGATAGAGCACTAAGACTTAAGTAAGTCTGAGATCCAATGCCAATTGCACCCACTCCTTGATCAGCCCAAGCCCTACAAAGTCACACACAACAGCATTGAGCCAGTTCTGGAGTCAGATATCCTTGAATACACTGCAGTGGCCTGGGGGTGCACTATTTATTACAATGCTTTCTACATGCCAGTACCACTATGGTCACTTGTGTGGACCAGTGGTCCTCCGGGTGTTTTGATTTCCCAGAAGCCCTAGATACCTTGGCTAGCAGTCAAGAATTCAAGGAGACGAATTCCCAAACAAAGTTTGGGAACCACTGGAGTGTACCGTGTTGTACGTTTTGGCAGCACTCCTATGGATGGCTCTGATTTTCTGTATAATGTCATCCCATATTTAGTCAGGCACTCCTTACAAAGCACCCACATCTGATTTTTCCCAACAGAATTAGAGAGGCGGGCACTTTGTGACTTGTTTTGCTTTCTTCTGTGTCACTTGTACTTCCCTTTTGAAACAATGGACCGGCCTTGCTTCCCCTCCTAATCCTTGATAATTTCTGAAAGTTATACTGGCAGTGCAGCTGTGAAAAGTCCAGGTTTTCCTTAGGATTGTAGTTCATTTAGTGGCACCAAGATCAGTGCATTTCTTTCTTTGTTCCCTGCTGAAATTATGTACCCCCACATTCCTGAAAATATACTAAAAATACAACTGTCACATTTTTCTAGCACTTTTCTGTAACATTCACACATAATGTTCTGCAATTATTTTCACACACACACTTCCATGCAAGAGGAGTGTTAACAACAGAGAGTTGTTTCTTGATAGATTTCTCATATCTTGAATGAAAGCTTCCTGTTCCAGAACACAATGTGCCAAAAGCTTAACACCAGCCTTGTATCACCCAATGTGGTATTATATTTATGCTGGAACAACAGTACTCTCCTGTTAGTAGAAACTATTTTAGGATTGTGTAGTCAGTTGTTAGGAAGTAGTGAGTGATGTGACAGTCTTATAGATCCATATAATCACAGAGTTGGAAAAGACCACCAGGGCCATCCAGTCCAGTCCTGTGCCACAAGTCAAAGCATCCAGCCTCTGTTTAAAGACCTCCAAAGAAGGAGACTCCACTATTCTCCAAGGGAGTGTGTTCCACTTTCAAACAGCTCTTACTGTCAGGAAGTTCTTCCTAATGTTTAGGTGGAATCTCTTTCCCTGCAGTTTGAACCCATTGCTCCCTGTCCTAGCCTCTGGAGCATACTTGCTTGCAAGCAAGTCCCACTATGTCCAGTTGGTGAGCTATACCTGTTGTCATGTTTTTCCTCCCTCCAGCTCTTTCCTGGAGGGTCCCCAACCTTCAAATGTAGATTTGGAGCTATTCCTTCTTGTCATTCCCCACTCAGTTCCTTTCATCGTTTAACATTTACTGTATATCATCAGTTGAATAGGCATGTTTCTGCTTAAGAGATATACCCTTCATCATGTGTTTCTATTCCTACACACAAAACAAAGGGTATTTTGTTGTCTCAGCCAAACAACAAGACAGTGCCCTCACCACTTTTAAGTGGAGGAACCAACCAGCCTAGCTATTGAACATTGACAGTGGTGAAAGGATAATGTCCTCCACCATGCCTGAGGGCAGCAGTTTAGTTTACATTGTGCAGTCCAGAATATGCAACACACACAGCTCTGTCCTCCAAAAGGAGTGGCTGGCCAAGTGGGTCAGCAGAAATGGGCCACTTTACCACTGACCCCCCCCCCAGCTACTGCTCCCTGGGGCAGTTGCTCCAAGTTGCTAACTGGTTAGGAGCACTGTATACTAGAATACTATCTTGAACACACCCAGTTTTGTCTGATTTAAGAAGCTGTGCGAGTCAAGCCTAATTAGTACATCTAGAGCATTGTGTAGTTGTCTGATTCACTGTGGCCCATTCCTGTCCATTTTAACTCATTCACCCCACTGCATTTCCATTTTTACTATATCTAGCTTCCCTTGGCTCATGCTCTTCACATTCTATGTCCCTATCTTATGTGTAATGCTGCTTTGGATGCTATTTGCCTTTCTAAGGGTATCTGCTATTTGTCTTGTCATCTTTCTTATGCCCTTGGCTAATCTTGCAAATGCGATATCTCTTTATCTCTCCCTTCTTCTCTTTCTGTTAATGCTCTGATCGTGCCTATGTCTCACTTGGCATGTCTCATCGTAGCCAAAAGGACAAACAAGTGGATCCTAGAGCAGATTAAACCAGAAACCTCCCTGGAAGCCAACATGACCGAACTGAGACTGTCATACTTTGGACACATCATGAGAAGAAAGGACTCTAGGAAAGACAACAATGATACAGAAGGTGGAGGGAAGTAGGAAGAGAGGAAGGCCACATGCTAGATGGATGGACTCTATTGAGGAGGTCTCGGGTATTAAGGGGTTGCAGGAATTAAGTAGAGCAGTGGAGGACAGAGGGTCTTCTTAGAGATGTCTCATCCATATGGCGGCCATGAGTTGAGAGTGACTCGAGGGCAGTTAACAACAACAAAAAACAACAACACTGAGCAGTCATTGCCTGCTTACTCTGGGAGCAACCACTCCAGGAATAGAGAATGTCTGGGTCTCCAGATGTCAGACCACAGCTCCCATAATCCTTCAGCCTATACCACTCTGAACACTACTGATTTCAGAAACTAAGCAGGCTTAGGCCTGGTTAGTCTTTTGAGTGGGAGATTACCAGGGAATCACAGGAGATAGGGCTAAGAAAGAATACTGCCTGAAACCCTGGAGAGTTGCTAGTAGTCAGAGGAGATAATGCTGAGATAAATGGAGCAATGGTCTGATTCAGTGGAAGGCAGAATCTTGTGTTTGTAACCTGGAATGAATCCTTGACAATTAACCTGCTACCCCAATAGATACTTCCTTAAGAGGAGCCTAGCTGCAGTGTGACAGAAAGCCCAATTTTTAATGGTTTTAGAGAAGTACAGAAACAAGATTGTAAATAGTAAGTCCGTGCACATTCACAGAAACTCATTTTATATGTGTTGTTGTTGTGTGTTTTCAAGTAATTTTTTACTCATGGCAACCCTAAGGCAAACCTAACATAGGATTTTCTTGGTAAATTTCTTCAGAGGGGTTTGCCATTGCTATCCTCTGAAGCTGAGAGAGACCAAGGTCCAAGGTTACCCAGTGTTTTTTTTTTTTTAAAGATCATGTGAAACCAACTTTTTTCAAAAAGGTGATAAAATCAGAGGTGTTAACAACTGCTGCTGGATCGATGTAGTACAAGTGCCATCATGATGTAGTGGTTTGAGTGCTGGACTAGAATTCTGGGAGACCAGGGTTCAAATCCCGGCTCAGCCATGGAAACCCACTCTCTCAGCCTCATTGGAAGGTAATGATAGATCTCTCAATAATTCTTGACAAAAAAACTCTCTGATAGGGTCACCATAAGTCATAGACAACTTGAGGGTATATAACACCAATAAATATCTAGTAAAGGAGTGAAAAATATTTGTCAAAATGCATTTCAGGATGCTGCTTGCTGATTGTGTGGTAAATTTAAAAAGTGTTTCAGACCTGTTCTGTTCCTCTTCATTTTTAGGAATTCTTGAAACAATAAAAAAAACTTTGGGCCTGGAGTGTGATATGAGGAATAGAAGGAGTTGGGAGCCCTTCTGATCAGAATGAAACAGATGCTGAGAGATTTTTCAAATCTCTTGCTAGTTGTACTCTGTGATTATGGTGAGTATGTGATAGAAGTAGATGAAAATATTTCATGAGGCAATTTTGAAATGTGTAGATATTAACTAATGACTAATGACTTGGGGTGTGTGTGTGTGTGTGTGTGTGTGTGTGTAAATGGAACTTGAACCCAAATACTGATAAACAAGGTGGCAGAATCAGGTCTCTGCAGATCTAACAAAAGAGTGCCCAACTTCTGTAGATCTAGAGACAAATCATCTGCACAGAGACCTCGCAGAGGTTGCATAGATTGCCAAAAAAAACCCCAAGCCCCCTGGAAGTAGAGCCAAACCACTTATGATTTTGAAAAGTATGGGTATTATTAATGTTAAAGAGTATGTGTCGGGGTATGTGCAATCTGTTTAAAATGTGAATTGCTATTCCTGGAAGATTCCGAGAGAGTCAGTATGCCCTCTTCTTTCATTAAGAAGAGTATGGTCCATAGAGGATGAACCTTGCCCACCTCTCCGTTATGCAGTGCTCCCAGCGATGTTTCTTAGAATTATTTTAATGAAACTAGATAGTCAATCTAAATAGTTGACAGTGGCCTCTTTGCTAGTGCTTGGAAGTCACATCTCCTAGTCTCATGTCTATATTATGTAATCTAGGGCTTCTCCTATTCTAATTTATAAGAGCAAATTACAGAGGTAGTTTATGTGAAGTACTTGAAGCATTCAAGAAAAGAGCCATTCAACATTTTTTCTATGCTTCAGGTTGCAGTGTTGTCATCTGATGTGCATGGTGGAGCAAACTATAGGAGGCCTGTGGTTTAAACTTCATACGTTTTCATGATTTAATTTATGCTGCTTTTGCAGATATCAGCCCCCCTTTCAAACCACCTTCAATTAAAAATAAAAAACCCTTCTGTCTCCTAGAGATCCATAACTACAACAGCTCACCTTTGCCTCAGGTATGGTTTACCTGATTCATGTGACTCTCCGTTTTCCCAAGTTGTAGAAAGTTCTAAGGCATTACAGGGTTGGTTTTCCTTGTGAGGACAGACCAATATCCTCTTCATAATATCTAATCCTACAAACTCACAATAAAACTAATTCTTAGAACAGAAATCTTTATGAAGCCAAAATGGTACCATAATGGCTTCGGCAATGGGGGGGAAAACCTCATGGTTTGCAGAAGTACAAAAAATAATTGAGAAAAAATAGCCCAGCTTGAGGGGAAGATGACTTCAACATGGCCCAATGAAGTTGGGGAGGAAGGCAGGCCAGGGGGAAGAGGGTTTGGGGGCGGTGGGGCAGGGGGGTTGAACCAAATATACTGGGACAGGGCAAGGCTGACTGGCTGGAACTCTGGTCAGGATCGCTCCTGGATGCGATAATTTGTTGCAGGTCCCACAAATACATACAACTTCAGCATGGGCAAACAGGTAAACATCAAGACAAGGTCAATGTGCAAAGCAGTATCAGTTCTTTCTTCTTCCATTTCCATCCACCACTCAAGTAAAAGAACATGGCGGAGTGGGGCGGACACCTACTCCCAGTCAATTACAAAAGCTTAGAGTTCTCTTACTGAATCACAGAGGACAGAACAGACCTCAGCAGGACACCACAGGGACTGATTTTGGAGGAATCTGCCTTTGTATGTGGATGGAGCAGTGATGAGGAGGGGGTTTGGGAGCTGAACCCTTATGTTCTAGCCATTGTCTCATTCATTCCCTCCCCATATTTTCCTCATTCCTTCTGTCTTTCTGTGATACACATACTCAATGAAATATTCATAAGCTCTACCATGAAAGGAGCCATCAAAGAGCACCATGGTATATTTATCTTGTTTGTTCAACTTGGGTGGCACTTTTTTAGATTTCTACTTCAAACAGGCATAGGACAGAGAATCCTACTGGATGCCCTCCTGTCATAATGCTCCCAGTGTCTGGGTGAATTATTTCAGAAGGAAGTAATGAATCCCACAGACATTGCGAACATTATTACAGAAGGGTATCCAGCAGGATTCATTCTTTGTTCTAAGCCTTTTCAGATTTCTCAGTGGTCTAATCTTTGATAGGCTTTGTAAATTCTAGGGGGCATTTTTGTGTGTGTTAGTGATAAAAAACAATCATTGTCTTCTTTTTTTAATATTATGTTTTATCCATTTTATTGTACTTTTGCTTTTTGGGAATTTTGGTAGTCTCTGTGCCCCCAGGAAGGACCCAGGGACAGAAAATTGGCCCCCCAGACCTACCACTATTGCCCACTCCTGTTCTAAAGCAAGGGTGGAAACAGGGGTGTATCTGTGAGGGGGAATAAAGGTATGGGCTCCCAAATATGATTTCTACTTCCCAGTGAAATTTTCCTTCAGTCGCCAAATTTCTAGTATTGTAGTAACTTAAACTGAGCATTTAGAAATAGAGTATAGGCATTCATAGAAAAAGGGCAGACAAAGTTATCAAAGGGATGCAGACACAGCAGATACAAGAGTTCTAGTTGTGTATGATTTTCTCTGTTCTTCTCCATGGTTTCTGTGCCTCATACAAATGGATTACCCTGTGCCTGCATAGAGCAGAGCACTGTGAAGATGCAGGATAATCCATTTGTGTGAGTGCACAAATGACCAATCAAAAGAACTGCAGTTATAGGTATGCAACCTGTCCTTTTACTCTCTGCAATACTAGAAATTTGGGGACTGGAGGAAAATTTCATGGAGAGCCAGAGTTCTTAGGGGTGTGTGTGGGGGGAATACCTTCATCCTTCCCCCCATTTATGGCTACACCCTTGGTGGAAAGCATGTAACCATCAGAATGAGACCACCACAGCTCCCATAAACCCTAACCATCATAGGCAGCTGTAAGGGTCCATGGGAGATTCATTCCAATAACATCTAGACAGCAACAGATGTCATGCCCTGATCCAATGCCTCTTATAATTGCTGCCTACAAGTACTGAATAAACAGACCACCATGAATGGCAAATTTTTAGCAGCAGTGTCCTGTCCCCAGAAAACATCTAAGTCTCTTTCTTACCTCTGCTGCTAACTTCTTTCCCTTGATTCTCTCTGCTCACTAATGGTTTTACTCCTTTTCAGTTCTCGGAGTTGTTCAATATCTTCTTTTGGAGCAACCAACCCATGTAGCTTTGAGCAATGGCACAGTGTCAGTTGGCTTGCAGAATTATGATGGTGGCAATGTGACATTGAAAAATATCTCCATCCTGCTCATAGATGCAAGCACCAACCAAACTGTTGCAGAAAAACAGCTTCGACATAGCCAGTACCAAGATATTGTTGCCTTTGAGTGTTTTCATTTTAAGAGTGCTGGGAAGTACTGGTTCAAAATGGCTTCCGAAATCACCAGTGGCCCTGGTTCCCAGTGGAATGAAGAGACTATCTCACTGAGCGTAATGTGGCCTGTATTTCACTTTGATTTGAGACGGACCTCAGAAGGACTTGGAAGCTCCCTTCAGCTCCAGCTGTTTACCAATGAATATTTATGTCCATTGAATAATACTGTGCTTTCACTAGAAATAATACTGACTAACAGCTTACACAGATTAGGGACATTGATCTTGAATGAGACTGTGGGATTGAGAACTCGCAAAAAACTTTCTCTCTTTAGATCCCAGTGGGTAAAATTTGACTGCCTGTCGTTTAGCCAAGAAGCATATGTGGCGGTGTTACTGAAATTGCCAGTGACCAATTCAATCATTGCTTCAGCAGAACCTATAGATCTTTTGCACAAATTTGGCTACAAACTGGTTATTGCAACAGAGGAAGAAATATGTGAGTCTTCAGTCACTGTTTCTGTTATTCCTCCTCCATGCATTTCTTCCAGTGGGTACGTTGCTGTGTTCAAAGATCGTCTTGGATCTTTGGGCCAAAGGACATTAAAGCTGCATGAAAGCATCATGAACCCGAAAGACAACCAGGTAGAATTCAACTGCGCACTGTTCGACAAAGGCATAAACAAGTACTGTTTTGAATTCAGGCAGTTGAAGCAAGTCGATTCCCAACCAAAAGCAAAAGAATGCAGGGTAATCCAAAGGAATGTCGGTCTGTATTACCTTTCAGAAATGCTTCATTTGAAACTGAGTTTTTGATGTCTGATTAATTTTGTATCGTACATTCACCCACTCCTGCAAACATGCACCTGCACCACCAGTACTGAGCTACACACGTGGTAGCTTCCCTGTACGATGGAGATGGGAAACATGTGACCCTATAGGTGATGTTGGACTGCAGGTCCCACTAGCCCTAGTCAGCATAGCCAGGTGTAAAGAATTATAGATGATATAGTCCAATGTGGTGCAGTGGTTTGAGTGCTGGACTGTGACTCTGGGGATGAGAGTGATATCTAGCTTGCCCATGAAACCCACTGAGTGACCTTGGGCAAGTCACATACTCTCAGCCTTAGAGGAAGGCAATGGTAAACCTCTGAACAAATCTTGCCACAAAAACTCCATGATGAGAAAATGCCTAAGGTACACCTTAAGTTGGAAACGACTTAAAGGCACATAACAACAACAACAAGGTCCAACATCTGGAGGACCATCCATTCCTCATCCCTACCAAAGCTATGGGAGAGCCCTTTCACTGTTTTTAGCTGGGTAAACAGTGTTCTCATTCAAGAAACAACAGGTGTCAGGGAGAAGGAAAAAGGCTGTCTGGTATATTATGGGAAACTGTACATGCATGCAGCCCTGCTGCTAGAGGAACTAGACTACCACTGGTTTAAGTAAAATCTTAGCTTGATTTAAAAATAATAATGATGTTTCCCAAGGTTGTTAAACTGAGTCTCCAGTCTTTCTGTTACTTTCTTCTTTCTTACTTTGTTTCATCTCAGTCTTATGAAATTATTCCAAGATTATGTGAAGGCTTGAGAAGTGCCAAGATAAACCAGTTGGTCAATTCAAAAAAGGCAGAATTGCTGGGTTGGAATTTGGGAAGACTTGGTTTCAAATCCAAGCTTGGCCAAAAAGATTTCCAGACGACCTTGGGCAAACCACTGTGAACCACTTAATTTTTTAAATACATCTGTGCAGACTCCAAACATCCTCAAAAATGTGCCCAGGAGCTGCAGTTGGCCATGTACGAATGATTACCCGGTACATCTCCCTTTTGAAATTTATGGCTGCAGCCATGGAGAACTTGATGTTCTGGTTGCTGTGAATAATGTCTTTTTGTCAGCCTGGGGCCAGTCCAAAGGCCTTGGGGGGCCGCATCCGCCCTCCGGGCCTTAGGTTGCTTACCCCTGATTTAGAGGCTTGAAAAGTGGGTTGCAGAAGGCTACGATGGACACTGTTTTATCTCAATCCCATACTTTGCTTTCACTTGGCACTGACCACCAGTATGGAGGAAGCACTTTGAGGAGATGTGGAATCTGACCAGAACTGTCAATTGACCCATGACTGAATGAGCCCCAAGTGAAAGAGTGCGGATGGCTGCTTGTTGGGCAGGGCACCAGGCAGTCTAACCACCACCATTAATTGGTGCTTGCTCAAGAAATAATTCTTGGTGCTGATTATAATAGCTACCTGTCACCCAGTTCTCCAGCTTCTCTTTTTTGGAGATGAATATGGGAAGATTATTTTGAGCTTTGGCACAGGTAGAAAGAGAAGAGAGGTCACAACTGGAAGTAGTATAATTCACTGACTGTCCTATGGAGGATGGAACCTGCCTAGGGTTGCCACCTTTTCCACGAGGTTTAGAAAATTAAGTTTAGAAAATTACTTTGTAAAGGTAATTAGTGGCAGTTGCAGTTCAAAGGCCAAGAAAAGTACGTAGTTAATTGCTGTATAGCAATGCTTCTTCCCCACCTCCTCAAAACAACTCTTTTCATTTCTCATTATTTGT
>CM034701.1:232625932-232641367 GCA_020142125.1 Phrynosoma platyrhinos | reverse complement strand
CCATAGGTGGCTCCATTGCTTATCTTTCTAACCCCATCAATTTAGCTCTTATTTCTTGTTGAAAAAGGAATATTTGATATAACTGCTTGATTCATTCTGTGGCAGACATCATCAAACCACAGAGCCTGCTATTACAATTGATGATGGTGTTGAAGAAGAGGATGATGAACCCCAGTCTTTAGAGGAGTAAGTAGAATTAGCTTAGTAAGAATCTTGTAGATAAATCAAAATGAAGAGTAGGTTTTTCATTGTCTTTCTTCTCTCTCTCTCTCTCTCTTTTTAAATTAAATCTGCTGATATGCAGAGAGTACTGTTCTCTTCTGTATTCATTTTGCCAACACCAAACTGCAGAATCTGCAGAATTTCAAAGTACTGTATATACTCGTGTATAAGTCTGGAAATTTTAGTCAAAAAATTGACCCCAAAACCCTGAGTTGACTTATCGATGGATCAATGTACTTTAGCTCTTATTAAAAAAGGAACCATCCCTTGGTAAAAGGCAACTGTGTAATCTCTCATGGAAGCACTGATTCCCTTCTATTCTCTCATCAATCCAACCTTTAGTGTGAGCACAAACAGTTACGCCTACTGGAATTTTGTAAGTTTTTAAGCATCTTTTCCCTTTGCTTCATACTTTACATCCTTTGTTACATGCCCTAAGTTTTACCCTCGACTTATCCATAGGTCATATAAAAATCCATAATTTTGGCTCTCAAACCTGCCCTCAACTTACACATCAAGACAACTTTAAGCCGCTCTGAGAGCCTTTGTAGCTGAAGAGTGAGGTATAAATACTCCAAATAAATAAATAAATAAATAAATAAAGTCGTATATATGGTAGTTTATATTCTAATAGCAAACACAGGGCCTTTACAAACTGCCAGGAATAGTGCAAATTGAGGCCACTTTAACTGCCTTGGCTCAGTGCTAGGGAATCATGGGAACTATAGTTTATTGTGGCACCAGAGCTCTCTGGCAGAGAAGGCTCAATGTCCCAGAAAAAAATACAGTTCCCATGATTCCCTAGCACTGAGCCAGGACAGTTAAAGTGGCTTCAATTTGCACTATTTCTGGCAGTCTGTAAAGGCCCACAGTCTCCATTTGCAGCCAAAGTGCCACCATCCATATGCAAGAAAGAGTTATTGGTCGACATGTTTGGGGTGGAGGGGCAGATTGTAGGTCTACAAAATATGTTTTGGAAAAAAATCCTGGGTGGGAAGAAAAAAAGACCCCAAAACCCAAATGTGAGGACTTAGGGGGGTTGCAGACTGCCAGAAATAGTGCAAAATGAGTCCACTTTTAGGGTTAGGGTTAGTGCTAGGGAATCATGGGAATTGTTTTTTCTCTCTGAGACATTGAGCCTTTTCTGTCAGAGAGCTCTGGTGCCACAATAAACTACAGGTCCCATGATTCCCTAACCCTAACCCTAACCCTAACCCTAAAAGTGGACTCAATTTGCACTATTTCTGGCAGTCTGCAAACCCCCATAGTTTACAGGGTTTTTTCCCCAAAATTTTGGCTGACTGGAATGGAGAATGAAACATTTATAGAAGAGAGGTTGGCTGGCTGCAAAAGTACTCTCCATTGCAGGTCCTACTTCTTTCTGACTGAAATACATGAAGTGACATGTAGGGTTAAAAGCTGGTGAAAACCATAGGAAAAGACCAATTTAGGATGGCTAGGCTGGCCCACACCCTGTTTTCCGTTCGTGCGTAGGCAAAAGCATTTTTATTCAACCAGGCCTTTATATAATCATGTCAGGGAGGTTTTTATATGAGATGTGTGCATTACTGGTAGTTATGTTTTAAACTTATGTAAGTTTGATGTAATTTTATACTGTTTTAGCTAGATGATTTTAATTGTTTTTTAAATTTTTTAATTATAAAAATTTTAAACAGTTTTATCTTTGATCCACCTTGGGTTTCTTTCTGACAGAAAGGTGGCATAAAAATGAATAATAATAATAATAATAATAATATAAAATTCTAGCATGAAAATGTGGTGTAAATTTTTCATATTATTAATTTGTATGGGCATGTTCTCCACTAGAAAGGATAATTTATTAGAGGGAAGATGTTGCACACTACTGATCCTCCGCTAGGTGGAGGGGACAAGGGTCAGTGACATAGAAGAACACAGAAATAGATGTGTATCTAATGATTTCTTTGAAAGGGAGGACATTGTGGGGATGTGAGTGATCTGGGATGCGAAAGGTCTAGAGAACAGGCTCTAGATCACGATAGGGAGATGAAGGGACCAAGTATGTCCCTTAGGTTTGCATGCCATCTTGAAGCATCTTGTCTTAATTTCTGCTTATTTGAAAATGCTTTGTGACCTTCATGTCATGAGCTGAAATTCACTTTGCAAAAGGGAAGCTCTGGCAACAAAGCGTTCTGTTCCATTCTTCTCTTTGCACCTTCTGGCAGTCTCCATGAAGCTTTTCCAGTTTCCAGCATATGAAAGGGATCTGCAGAATTTTGTGAACTGCATTTTATGAGGCTGCGGTGGGAGCAGAAAGTCACTCAAGTCAGGAACATCATGTAGGTATTGCAAGGTCAGTTTCTGGGAAATCTGTCCTCCCACTGCAGCCTGATAAGTCTCATTTCACAGTATTCTGAAAATCTACCTCCCTACATACCCATTTCTACAACTTAAAGTTTGAGAAAAGCTACATTTTTGGATTATAACTTTCAGATTTCCCCAGCCAAGTCCACACTGTCCAGAGATTCTGCTAGTTGTAGTTAAATAACATTGAGCTCTACTTAACTTACATCTTGCAATAATGGAAGCAGAGGCTTCAGTTCTTGGGAGGTAATGGCCACCTTAATTAAAATGTAGATAATTGTTATTTCAGAAATTGAAGGAATTGAAAGGAAAAATTATATATAGGTCTTTGGGGTAGAAGAAGTAGTCTTTCCTGTTGAATAAGTGCAGCTAGTGTTATTGTTTGAGTGTTTAATTATGGGCCTTTGCAGAGTGCTAGAAATAGTGCAAACTGAGTCCACTTTAACTGCCCTGGCTCAGTGCTAGGGAATCATGGGAATTGTATTTATTTTTCTGAGACATTGAGCCTTCTCTGTCAGAGAGCTCTGGTGCCACAATAAACTATAGTTCCCATGATTCCCTAGCACTGAGCCAGGGCAGTTAGAGTGGACTCAATTTGCACTATTTCTGGCAGTCTGAAAAGGCCCTATAACTCTGGAGATCAGGGTTCAAATCCCTCTTCAGCCATGGAATCCCATTGGGTTATCTTGGACAAGTCACACACTCTCAGCCTTAGAGGAAGGCAAAGACAAACCCCTTCTGAACAAATCTTGCCAAGAAAACCCCATGATAGGGCTTAAGTTGGAAACAACTTGAAGGGACACAACAAGAAGGTACAGCTAACTCATACTTCTTAACTGATGCGTTTATATACTCAGTTAAAAGGGCCATAGCCTATCGGAAACAAGTTTCTATAACATAGAATGACATGGTACCATAAGATGATTTCAGTAACCCATGAGTTACTCTGCCTGCCATAAAATGGAATATAAAAGGTGGAACTAGATCTAAGATCTATAAGAGTTCAAAAAATAATGTATTAAGAGCCATGAATCTAGAAAATTTGCTAAATAATTAAGTAACATATGTTGTCAATCTGAGTATTTTCTGAGTTAAAACAGAAGGTTTATGAAAATAAAGGTGGAATGTACTAAGGATATCTTCTGTAAAAAACACACGAAAATAACGAGAGATCTTAGAGAAGAAATAAAACTTTGGACTATTAGTCAACAAAGAACAATATAAAATATCTTGTAAAGTATTTTCAGTGATATTTTCTTTCAGATGGCAACAAGATACAAAGAGAAAGAACATTACAGATTTTCATTGTTATAAAGACAATGAGAATATTTTGTTTACCATTGTAATGAAAGTGCTTGCTTAATAACAAATATTTTAAAAAGGACAATAAGTTTCTTGGTTGGATGCTAGAGTTGAATAAAAAATGTATTTCATATTTAAATTTGCAGTCTTTCAAGAAAAGTAGCAGGTGAATATAGAATTGCTATAGGAAGATTTCACCCATGTCTTTATATGTCTAAGCTGGGGTGGGCAACAGCTAAGCTATACTTCTTAACTGATGGGTTTGTATCTTCAACACTCAACACTCAAACTATTACGCTAACTGCACTTATTCAACAGGAAAGACTACTTTTTCTACCTGAAAACCTATATCTGTAGGAAGATTTCACCCATGTTTTTATATGTCTTGGCTGGGGTCGGCAACTATGGGAAGCTAATGGGTTGCATTAGCCTCCCAGGAGATCTTGAAGGGTCACACTGCCACTATACCTCTCACCAAAACCTATTTTTTGCACCATATGCCTCCTAGTCTGCTCTGGAGGTGTGGGGGCATATTTTTTTTTATCTGGGGGCATCTGTGGAGTCCACAAACAGCCCTGAGGGGTCTGCATGTGGCCTGCAGGTTGCACCTTGCCTACCTAGGCATTTTGTTGTTCAAGCCACCTTAAGCGCTATTTTTAGTAGAAATATATAATAATCTATAATATTAATAATTTGAGGAAGCGGAAGCGTTCTGACTTAGAAAAATGACCTCTGAAGCCTGGCTGAATTCGGGCTGCATCTGGATGGTGTTTTTTGGGGAAAAATCTGTACGATAACGTCCGGATGCACCCCGAATTTTACTTTAATTCGGGCGAGGTGTGTCTCTTTTTAATTCAGTTTAACTGTAGTGTGATAATCTCCTCACACAGGGTTTTCTTGGCAAGATTTATTAAGATGATGCTTGCCATTGTCTTCCCCTGAGGCTGAGAGTGTGTGACTTTCCCAGGGTCACCCAGTGGGTTTCTGTGGCCGGGTGGGATTTTGAACCCTGCTTTCCTGGATTCCTAGTCAGACACTCAAAGCACTAGACCACCCTGGTTCTACTTAATTACCTAGCACTAAATGTGTCCTTCCCAGGAGGTTCTGGCAAAAGCAAACTGCTGTAGCCTCTCGTAACTTGTGTCTTCAATAATATAATTTTGCCATTTTGACCGCGCATTGATGTTGCTTGGCCACATCTGTTCCAGTTTTCACCTGTGAAATGTTGGAGAGCATGGTGTTCATGACATCAGAGTCCCTTTGTACTGGGGTTGCAGAAAATGTTGGCTTTGCTAATAGTGAATAATATGTGTAACACAAAGGTGGGAAACGGTGGTACTCAAGTTATTTTTGGACTTCAGCTCCTTCACTCCTCATCATTGACTGCGCTTGCTGGGGCTGATAGGAGTTATAGGACAAAAAAATCTGGAAAGCCATTGATGCATAAGAGACATACCACTACTTAAGAGCTTGCTTAGAGGGGTCAAACTACTCTGATTTGGTGTGGTTTGATTTGTTTGTTTACTGCAGACTACTTCTCTGACGCCTTACCCAATGTCCTAATAATTATTTATTTCCTCCTTCCTTTCTTCCCTATCTCCCCACCCCTCCAGCAAGATTAAGAAAAAGATCTCTCCCTTTGTGATGTCTTTTGGATTCAGGTAAATTTAATTGCCATATTATGAAAATTAGTAAAGCATGGAGAGGTAATTATACAACTCATTCATCCATGCAATGTTCCAATTACAGAGTTGTGAATCATGAAAGCAAATTTGATTTATTGATTCTCCATCCAAGTACCTCTTAAGATGATTTAAGTAGAATTTGTAGTTGCTCAGACATGTATAACCACTGCAGACAGAAGCTGTATTGCATTTGACTCGCATCAACTTGGTCTTTTTGCTAATGTTATACATTTCTAGGTTATATATAATTTAGATGGCTGTTGGGGCATTACATGGATTTAACCAAAACATTGCAAAGTTACCTCCCTGTACTATTTAAATGAACATTAGTTGCCTTTCCTTTCTGCCTGTTTAACACTTGGCCTACTCTACAGAAGAAGAAATACTTGACTAGCGTTAGCTGAAATGCAAAATGATGCTGATTTCTAGACTGTTTCTCACTTGAACAAATCCTGAAGCAATTTATAATACCATAATACAATCTATAATACAAAATTGCAAAGTTATGTGTCACCTTAAAGACCAGCAAATTTTATTTGTCCAAAACAATACATCACAGAGTCCAAAACAATTACGGTAATTAAAACAAGAAATACAGGAACACACACTTTTTTTTTTTTGGCAAATAATCACTTTTAAACTTATTTTTCTCCTCCCCCCCACACTTTTGCAGGCTTTTTGGTGTAGTACTTATTTTTGTGGACCTTGTACTTGTGGTGTTGTCCCTGTTGATTGGTGATAAATACCTCTCTCTTGAACGCCTGATTGGAAACATCTCTCTGGCTATAGCGCTCTTCTTCCTCCTGGATGTCATCCTGCGAGTATATGTTGAAGGGTAAGAGCATAAATTCCTGTGAAAACATTGTGCTAGGGACTGCAGAAGTCTTCAAGGAATGAAAAAGGAATTAAAACCTGGCACTGGGATAGTAAGGTGATGTAAAATTCCACTGTGAAAAATAATCTTATAACACTGCTTGTAAAGGTTTTCAGAAATAGGAGGAAATAGGAAGAACCAGTGGGACCTGCAACAAAATGTTGTAGTATGGAGTGCACCTTTTCAGGTTTCCTACAGTGCTGTAGTCTTTCAAGAAGGTCAGTTCCATTCTTCCTCACACCGGGTTTCTGCCTTTTTCCCTCCAAAGTCCACTGAGCATTCTCATTCCTGAATGACTTGCTGCTGCCGCCTCTTCTTCTTCTTCTTCGTATTATTCTCATTATTGGAGGAGGTGTTGCCCACTTCAGTTTTTTCTAAACTTTTTTTGGAAGTTCCCGAAAGTAACAAGGAGCGGGTTTGGGTGACTTTCCGTTCAGATTAATGTCGCGTTATATTTTTTTGACACCAACGTTGTCTGAAAAACAACCCACTTTTGCAGGATATTTCTACTTTATGTTTCGGTTAACCTCGAGCATCATGTGAAGAACAACCCGCTTTTGCAGTTTGTTTTTACTTTAAATCCAGTTTCTGCACGGGATCCGTCCCATGTGATAAACTCCTTTGAGTTTCCCCCAGTGTCTACTGATAGCTCTTTCCTGTTTCTGAGTAGCCCAGTTTTGGTAACATAGGAGTTTATCACACGGGGGAAATCCCGTGCAGAAACAGGGTTTTAAATTGAAAAAAACCCGCAAAAGTGGGCAGATTTTCAGACGATGTCACTGTTACAATGGGGTTAACCCGAATGGAAAGTAGTCAGAAACTGCTTCTTTTTACTTTTGGAAAATCCCGAAAGTAAAAAGAAGCAGTTTCTGACTACTTCCAGTTCGGGTTAACCCCATTTTAACAGCAATGTGTGTGAAAATCTGCCCGCTTTTATGGGTTTCCCCCACCTTTTAAATCCCGTTTCTGCACAGGATTTCCCCCGTGTGATAAACTCCATAGTTCTAATAACTTTGTACCTGACTTCATTATTATTGTATACAAATTACAGGACTAAATACCTGAAGGCATCAGATCCCATCTGATCTTGGAAGCTAAACAGGTTCAATACCTGGATGGGAGACCGCCAATGAATAACAGTTCCTATATAGGCTATATTTCAGAGGAAGGAATGGGCAAAACCACCTCTTGAGTATTCCTTGCCTTAAGAAAGCCCCTATGAAATTCATGGGGTTGCTATAAGTCAGCAGGTGACTTAAAGCTACACCTCCCCCCCAAAAAAGTTGTTGTACAAGCTGCTTATGTGTATAATACCAATAACATTGTTCCATTTTCCCTTTCCCCTTTTCTTGCAGCCAACAATAATAATAATAATAATAATAATTTTTATTTATAGCCCGCCTCTCTGCGGAGCAATCGGGGCGGGTTACAGCATTTAAAATACACAAGTTAAAACAGTCAAAATCCCCATCTATCCCTCCCACCCCTTAAAACAATATTAAACTAATTATAAATTAAAACAACATGCTCCAAAATAAAATAAACCTGTCAATACAATAATAAATAATAAATAACATGATGATGGCGGCATGAGGGAGGGGGCAAAAGAGCTGTTCCTGCAAACTGGAGAATTATTCCGGGAAGGAATAATTCCTTATTCCATGACCATTGACTATTCTTGGTTTTATCATTCCTTATTCCATGACCATTGACTATTCTTGGTTTTCATTGGCCTTTTTTCCTCTTTATTTCACCTCCTTTCTGTGTGGAGCACCCAATTTACCCAGCTAAATTAAAATAATACATTTGTTGATATATATGAATAACTATCACATTGGTTCTTGGGAACATTCCAAAATAGATTCTCGGTGTGAACCATTAGGTAGCATACGCAGCTCATATGACGATTCTCCCTGTCTTTTTTTATTCTTGCATCTTCCTCTGTCTTTTCCTCCCCTGACCATTCCTTTCCATTCCACTTTCTGCCTGGTTGTTAATTCCCCCACTTCACCCCATCTGTCTGCATTCTGTGCTACTGAGTTATCATCAGATTTTGGGGGTGAATCCACCCATTCATGTTTTTTTTCCTCAGAACATTTGTATCGGTGTAAACTTTGGGTTACCCCAAATCTACTATAGTTCACTCTTGTGCATGGGTGGTTCTTGTTTACATTTTTGTGAGCACAGAGACACTTTGATTGGAAACAGCATTATTATTGGGGCCATTTTACTTATCCATATTAGTTTCCCCAAATGTGTTGGGCTATAATTCCCATCTCCAAGGCTGCCATATCTTAATGTAGTATAGAACTGACCTTGATGGGCAGGCTTCTTCAGTTTCTCTCTCTCTTCTCACTTGCCCTAAAATTCAAAGATACAGCCGTGTTTGTCTGTAGAATCAGTATGTAGAGAGATCTTGTAGCATCTTTGAGACTAAGTGAAAGGAAAAAGTTGGCAGCCTGAGCTTTTGTAGACTTCAGTCTACTTGGTGCATCTGAGGAAGTAGACTGAAGTCTAGGAAAGCTCATGCTGCCAACTTCTTTACTTCAGTTAGTCTCAGAGGTGCTACAAGATCTCTCTACATACTTGCCCTAAACTAGTATTTCATTTAGTTCTATATAAAGGCATGATATATGTTTTTATGTTTTATGTTTTATCTGTATGGAAATGTTAATGTTGTAAGCCGCCCTGATTGCTCTGCAGAGGGGCGGGATAGAAATAAATTATTATTATTATTATTATTATATAAGGGATGGAGTGGCTCAAGTGGTTAAGGCGCTGACTGTTGATTGCAAGATTGGCAAGTTGGTAGTTTGAGGCCCGGATGCTTCCTGATGGGGTGAGCTCCTGTCACTAGTCCCAGCTTCTGCCAACCCAGCAATTCAAAAGCATGCAAATGCAAGTAGATAAATAGGTACCACTTCGGTGGGAAGGTAAACAGTGTTCTGTGCAATCCTGCTGGCCACATGATCACAGAGTCGTCTCTGACAACGCTGGCTCTTTGGCTTAGTAATGGAGATGAGCACCGTTCCCTATGGGCAGACACGACTTGACAACCTTATCAACGGGGAATGCCTTTATCTTTTTAAAGACATGATATGGGAATGGCTCCTATCCAGCCTTGCCTTTCTGCGGACTTCTTTATTTAGTAGTGTATTCCAGGGCTAATCCTAGTCTGAGGAATGATACTTGTATCATAACTTCTTGCAAAAGTGATTTTAACCTCTTTTTTTTTTTAACACATGGGTACATGTGTGGATGTTTTCTGATCCTAGGTGGCCTCACAGGAGCCTTCCAACAAGAACACTTGCTGTGAAACTATTGATGCTTAATACCTCTTGCCTAGCCGTATATTTTGTATTTCAGTTTCAGAAAATACTTCAAATCCAACCTAAACATTTTAGATGGCATCATTATTTTGGGCACGCTGTCAGTCAATATTGTATATTCCTTTTCTGACTTGAGTGGATTAAGCCAAATTCCAAGGTAAAGAGAATACAGTTTTAAAAAAAAATAAAACAAAACTTTGTCCCTGTTTCAATCTGTCAAAGGTTTCCAGTTTTCTTACTTTAATGGAGAGCAGGACAAGGGGAGTGCTAAATGGAAACAAGCACATAGATAACCTCAAAATTTCCTGTTGCTGAAAGGCATTGTCTTAATGCAGGAATGGGAAATGTCTGACACATTGGTCTTTTGTTCCAGGACTTTAGGTCCTTCTCAGGTTATGCCCCTCATTGCTCTCACTCCAGCTTATTCGTAACATGAATGAGCTGCTCTATCCTATTGTGTTCCCTGACTATAAAGCTCAAAGAATGAATGTTGGATAAATAAGGGAAGGAGGCTGCTTGGATGGCAAATATCTTTTTCAAAACATACTGAACAAATGTGAGAGTTGCATTTTTAACCCCCCCACTTCTCTGGCTCTGATCCCACTCTCTGCTGCAGTGTGGATTGTGACAGACTTTGATAGAAGGAATATTATGACCAGCAGGAAGATGGTTTCCCATTCTTGTAATCATGTAATACCCTATGATCGTAAGTAGCTATTGGAAGAAATGAGGTCTGCAGGCTTTCTAACATCATGCCTCTACCTCTTACTTGTTTTAAAATATTAATACAACTATGCCATTAAAATAACTTTTAAAAACCAGTAAAAACTCTTCTCGTTCCATAGGACAACTGTTCTCATACCAGGCTCTGCTTTTGTCTCGGATAGAGATGTTTTAGTAAATACCTCTGCTGTCACCAACTTTGTAATGAGACAATATTCATTCGGAGGGCAGAGACAAAAAAAAAAAAAGGGCACGGCAGAAGGGTTGAGTCGTTGATCACTATAAAACAGATGTAATTGATGAAAAATTTCATTGAGAGGGGGCAAAATTATAATTGGGGAGTGATTGCCTCATTTGTCTTCCCTCTCCCTTTGCTACACCTTCAGGCTGATAGTCTGTTTGAACTTTTCTTCAAAGTAGATGTAAAGTGATAGATTTACAGTTTTCCTGAAATGCTGGAAGAATGAAAGGGAAATACCTACTACCACCACCATAATGCTAATATTAATAGATAGGTGTGCTCTTCCTCTCTGTAGTAAGATCTGACAAGGTATAGGCCACACAGGTTCTTTCTGTTCCCAAACCTATGTTGTTTGTAGGGGTTGTACACTGGTGTGCTTGGTGGCCACAAATTCTTGTCTCATGAAATGCCATTGGATATTGAACTATATTCTGTGGGATAAAAATACCTGTGTGGGATAGATATTAAATATAAATTGCAGTCTCAAGACTGTGCCTAATATAATCCTTCTCTGTGTGTTGACCAGAACGGTTATTATATTTCGAATCCTGAGGATTATAATTCTGATAAGAGTATTTCGACTAGCTTCTGAGAAGGAACGACTTGAAAAAGTGACACGGAGGATGGTGAGTAGGACCTTGTCAGCTGCAGTACTATGATGGTGGAACTACGTAGCTCCTTTAGGAAGCCTATATGGTGGTCTTCCTGCTTGTCTTTCAAAGAGAAGCTAAAGCATGGCTTTCTGTTCACTGATTCTAGGATGTTTTTGGGCTGCTTAATTATTTTTAACAAAAAATAAAGTGAATATTTTAATAGCATTTTAAAGTGCTGGTTTTAACTTATAAAGTCCTAAAAGGCTAGGGACCAGGATATCCGCAAGACCATCTCCTACCATATGAACCTGACCAGAATTTGAGCTCCTCAGTGTAGGTTCTGTCTTGTGCCCTCCCATCAGGCTAGCTTGGTGGGTATACATGACATCCATTGTATATCATCTTTGGGGCCTTGGCAGGCTGAGATGTGATACCTAAATGCTTTAAATCAGAGGTGAGCAAAATGCAGTTGCTGTTTTAAATGAATAAAAAAATACACCACTATTTTAAAAATCTTCACTATTAAAAAACAGCTAACCTTATGGCTGAACGTGCAATTGTGTCTTCTACTGAAAACTCAGAAAAGTCATATCACCTTGGATGTGAGCTTTGTTGCTGTACATAGCTAGCTGTGCATTCCTGTCCCATTTTCTTTATTATTTTGCTAAAAATAATTAAATGCAAAAATAGTTACTGTGCAGATTAGGGTAAACTGTGTGAAATCTCTGTAAAATTATATGAAGCTTGATGTTTCCTTGGTAAAGCTCATGCTCTATCATGAGATTCCAAATTCAGGAGATTATTGCTTGGCTTCACTAGTTTCCCTCTATCCAGTTTAATCTTAATTCAGGCGGCATCCTGTTTTTTTTGCCACCGAATTTGCCACCCGGTGCATCTCTGCTTCCAGGAGTGCTCCTCACGATCCTTTTTGGATTCAGGAGTTTTCCTGCTTAAGAAAATGGCTGTGAGGAACAAGTCTGGAAGCGGAGATGAACCCAGGCTGTATTTAGGTGGCAAATGCAGTGGCAAAAAATGTCTGATAAAATCAGGCTTCTGCCCAAATTAAGATTAAACCAGATAGAGGTAAATCAGTTTAAAAAGCCAAGCAATATCTCCTCACACTCAGTATTTCCAGGTAGAGCTGGAAGAACTTCTGTCTGAAATTCATGGGAGCTACTGTATTTACTCAACTATAAGTCGATCTCATTCATCAGTCAAGAGCAGGCTTTGGGGCCAAAACTATGGATTTTGATATGACCTGTGGATAGATCGAGGGTAAAACATAGGGGCATGTAACAAAGATCTAAAGGATGAAGAAAAGGAAAACAATATCGAAGAACTTTAAAAATTCCAGCAGGCATAATTGTTTGTGCTCACACTATAGGCTGAATGAGAGAACAGAAGTGTGTCAGTGTTTCCAGGACAGATTACACTCTTGCCTTTCACCAAGGGATGGTTCCCTTTTTTTGAGAGTTAAAGTATAATCTTTATATTAATTTGTTGATAAATCGACTCAGTTTTTTTCGGTCAATTTTTTGACTAAAATTTCTAGACTTATTCTCAAGTATATAAAGTAATCCCAGTCAGCACTGGCAGAACTGGTCTAGATAGACTAAAGGTCTGGCTTAGTCCAAGTTAGTTTCCTAAGGGAGATAAAGGTAGCCTTGGGAATGGCTTCAAGGCAGGGCTGTTACATCTGTTGAATTAAATGTAGATGTGATGTGATCTCCTAATACTGAACTAGCTATGACTTACTTGGATGATTTGTTTCCCAGTGTCCCCATTTTAATTTTCTTGTATGTGTTTTGTCTGACAGGTCTCAGAAAACAAAAGACGTTATACGAAAGATGGCTTTGATTTGGACCTCACTTACGTCACTGGTTTGTATCCCTTCATAAGGGGTGGAGGGTGATTGATTTGTGTAAATGTACTGTAATTGGTCATGAGAGCTTGCCGAATTCAGACACCCAAGAACTGTGAAAGGTGTGTGAGAGTAGACAGTCCCCTTTGCTCTGTTTTCCTCCAGGTTAAGGTTAGCTGCTACATACATAGATGTGACACTGCATGTATTTCTCCTAAATATTGTTTTTCTGCTGGGAGTGATTGAATGCAGAAGCAAATCTTGCCAAGTGTCTTGAGCAGTTAAAATCTAACTACATTCAACAAAATGGGTAAAGTGCTTAGAGGCATGCTATAAAAACTTCATGTGGCTAAGATCCACTACACTGACACAGCTGTTCTTGGCACATTTTGGCCTTCTGGATTTCAGAGTTTAGTGACACCTTTCCTGTCTTGCATCTCACTGGAAAGACATTAATTTTTGATAGTTAAGCTAAATGAATGAACTCGAGGCACTAATATCAACATTAGGGACTGATTAAATGGAACACATAGGTGTCATGGATTAGTGATCATCTTGAAAAAGCCTGTGTGTTACAGAATGAGGAAGGAAACAAAAATATCTATTGCTGTGACATGATTTTAGGTACCGTACATTAAATTGTGCAGCTTTTTGGCCTTGGATTCAAATTCCATCTTGTTTTGTTTCTCCAGAGGAAACTGGTGACTAGACCCTGGACAAGGCTATACAACACATGCTTTGATATGACAAAGATCATGGATAGCAGGGCTAGTAAACTCCTTCCTGAGGCCCTAAAAGGCCATGGCCCAGTGGCTTGTCTCTCTTAAGGTCACATATAGTATATGTTCATTAATCAAAGGCATTTTCAGCTCAGTTATATGCATATATCATTTTAATCATTTGCAGATGAACATAGAATTTTAAATTTAGAAGGTGCCACAATAGCCATCTAGTTCTATCACCTGCCCTGCAGGAATACACAATTAAAGCGCCCCTGAACGACGGTCCTCCAGGCTCTCTTTAAAGACCTCCAAATAAGGAAACTCCATCACTCTCTGTGGCAGTCCATTGAACTGTCAAACAATCAAGATGTTCTTCCTAATGTTTACATGGAATCTCTTATAATTTGAATCAATTGGTTCATGTTCTAGTCTCTAGAAGAGCAGAAAACAAACTCCTATATGATATCACTTACCTTTTACTATCATGTCATTTCTCAGTCTTCTTTTCTGCAAGCTAAATGTACCCAATTTCCTAAATTTAGCTTTATAGGTACAGTATACCTATAGGAAAGGAAGACACACTGCATATTAAATATAGAACAGAAAACACTGATGCTTCCCAGTAGTTTTTAAAAAAATCTGGTTGAGTCTCTTCCTGTTTAAAAGAGAGGAGTATGGAGATGTACACACAGAGCCTGTGGGTATCCCTGACAGTTCTGTTTCAGTGTCTTTAGTCTGCTTTTTTCTTACACTGTTTCTACATTATGCTGTTAATTTTGGGGGGATTAATAACCACAACAGATGTTTGTGCAGGAAAATGAATGGGTAAAATGATGCCTTACAGCAGAGAGACATGTCTGACAGCTTTCTGCCTCTTCTGTGGCTCATAAAGTTGAAGTTCTGTTGTTTAGTAATGCTTAACATAACACTGCTGACTTCATTTTCACCTTATATACTTCCCAACTGAATTCAATCACTGATTAATCTAGCCTCTTAGAAAATCACTACTACCAAGCAGCTTTTAGCTGAGTTGCAGGCATACGTTGCAGCGGGTAATAACCCAAGAGGTCATACTTATATCTGTGGGTGTGAGTACAGAAGCCAAAGCTCAGAGTTGTATAGGATCAAATGAGCTGGGGTATTAAATTGAGAAAAGAGCAGGAAAGGGGCTTGCTTTTAAGTCTAGAAGTCCACTCCACAATTTCCACTGGTTTTACCAAACCAGAATCTGAATTCCTAGCTCCACAAACAAGTTTACACTTGCCACACAATGCTACTTTGGTATGTAGTTGCATTTGTATCTTCTCTAAGGCATGGGGTGGGGAATATATATAGCCCTCCAGATGTTGTTGGACAGTGACCCCAGCTGTCCTAGCCAGTAAGAAGGAGTGCTGGAAGTTAACAGTCCAACTAAATCTGGGAGGGCTGCTTGATTTCTACCCCTGCTTTAAGGAATTTGGACCAGCTATCCCTACACCATCCCTCTTAAGAATTAAGATAGGGCCTTTGCAGACTGCTAGAAATAGTGCAAATTGAGTCC
>CM034701.1:232613950-232625832 GCA_020142125.1 Phrynosoma platyrhinos | reverse complement strand
CTCTTCTAGAACATGGCCACACAGCCCGAAAAACCCACAAAAAACCCCCAAAGCTGTACACTTCACTTGCTATCTCACACTGCTTGCCGGCTTTGCTATAATAGTAGCAATAGCAATAGCAGCTTCATTTATATACCGCTTTATACTGTGCTATGCAGTCTCTAAGCGGTGGAAGGATGCAAGGCTGAGTCAAGCCTATAATCCACAATAGAGTCCAAAAGGGGGTGAAACTAGATATAGATCTAGTCAGTTAGATTTCGTTTTTAAGAGAGATACTGAATACCTTTTCCTGTACAATTCGCCCTGTATCTTCTAGGCAATGTTTGCCTCAACAAACAAGGTCTAGTCTGGGCAACAGTTTCTGAGGCCTTTTTTGTCTGCCACCCCCAAACTATGAAATGACCTGCCGGAAGAGATACGACAGCTGAAAACGCTGACTGCATTTAAAGCATCATTAAGGACATATCTCTTGCAGCAGGCCTACCCATTTAATTTTAAGTCATGACTCTTTGATCTGTATATGAACTCTTATGAGTGTATTTTAATGATTGTATAGTATTGCATTTTAACTGTGGGTTTGTTTTTTTTTTAATTGTTTTGTATTTTACCGTTCTGTACCGGCCTTGAAGAGAGGTCGGAAAAAAGTAAAATTTATTATTAATATAAATGTAGCCGTGTGTGTCTTTTTCCAGTTGTACTTCAACTGGATCCATCTTTACAGGTCTTTTGTTGTGCACTGAAAACATGTTTTCTCCTGGCTTTCTCATAACTTTAAGGCTGTCATGATTGGTTATCTGAGTTCTGTTTACATTGAAAAATGTATGTATTTGAATTCTGTCAGCTACAAAACAAATGTACTGTTCCCAATTATGTCACTTTCATTACAACTTTCTGTGTTTCTCTCAGCCCGTGTTATAGCCATGTCATTTCCATCTTCTGGACAGCAGGCTTTCTATAGGAATCCTATCAAGGTAACTTAAAATCAGAAATATTATGCAAGCATCCTGTGACATTTTTCAAATCTTTATCAATCTGTTGTCTCTTTCCTCCTCTCTCCCATTATTATGGCTGGTTTTGTTTTTATTATAGTAAAGTGCTGAACAGTGAAATTACTGCTACAGGAAAGGACCCTTCTTTGCTAAAGTTATATTGGAAAGTGAAGAATGGAAAGGAAGCTATTTACTTGAGCCTATGATGTGTCTCAAGTCCTTAATTATGAGTCTTCATTGTATAAATGTTGCATCTGTTTAGCATATAATCAGCTCATTTAGACTTACAAACAATGAAAAATCACATGTTCAGGTAACTATTTTGATAAGTTAAAATGCTTATAAATGAATATTTCAGTGATATTAAGATAAGGAGAATTCTAAGATTAAAGTACTTCCTTTGAAATCAGTAGTACTAATGGTTCCAGGCTTCTTTAGTATCCTAAGCCCTCTGAATAGCTCATTTTGTTTTTTATAGGAAGTTGCAAAGTTTTTGGATACAAAACATGAAGGCCACTACAAAGTCTACAACCTATGCAGTATGTATATTTCATTATACTATTCAGTCATCTGCCTTCGATAATTATTATTATTATTATTATTATTATTATTATTTATATGCCGCCTTTCTCCCAGAGTGAGACCCAAGGTGGCTCACAAAAGGACATTACAGATGTTCTTAGTGAATGACATAGAACCTTTTTAAAATATCTGAGCATATCCAATTACATCTGTTTAAGATATCAAAAAACACAAGTGCACAGGTAATTTAAGTCCACTCAAATTCCCTATGTGCTCTTCTGTATTCTTTGATAACTGAAATGGGACTTTCCCATTAATAAAAAGTGGCCATAGAATTCCTCTTTATTCATGTGATAATGATGGGATTATGGTAAAACTAGTGCTACTAAGTTTTCCCACAGAAACTTTAGGTGCCTTTAAATTGTTAATATTTTTATGCCTTCTCTCCCTGCAGGTGAACAGGGTTATGACCCCAAGTTTTTCCATTACAGGGTGGAACGGATATTTATTGATGATCATAATGTCCCTACTCTAGAGTAAGTTTGATGCCAAAGTGGTGCTATGTGTATTTTACAAAAGGCAGACTTCTGAGTGTCAACAGGCTTACCAAGCCAGGACCAGTTGTTTAAAAATTGGTTGCCCTTTAATTGTGTCTTCCTGTATGTCTGGAGGTTGCACTGGATGGCCCTTGTGGTCTCTTCCAACTCTGTGATTCTGTGGAAGTGTCCATAGAAAAATGACTTCATTTTAACCTTGAAGAACATGTTTTCAGTAGCCCTATGTCATAATTTATATTTGTGGAAAGGACACCTCTGCCTCTTTGTGTTGAACAGGGTTACAGCATGTTTCGGCTGAATGTTTAGTTCTCCTTGTGATCAGATATCCTATGTGATGAGAATGCCTAGTTGTGGGGAGGACTATAAGCACACAGTCACACAAACTTATAGTGGGGGAAGGTTGGGGTGGCCATATGTGACACCCACTTCCATGCCAAGACACAATTACTGAATTTCTGCATAGAACTAATATGTCATATGAGTATGAAATATCAGCTAGAAGAAATCTTAGCATGATTGCTCTGATCCACAAGACTCTAAGTTTTTTTAGAATACTATATTGGAAGAAATCTTAAGTAAAGCATTGCTCTTTTTTACTTAAGGGAGATGCTCAAATTTACTGCTAGTGTACGAAAATGGATGCAACAGGATGAGAACAATGTCATAGCAATACACTGCAAAGGAGGGAAGGGTAAGCAAATGCTTTCCTCGTGGAAACACTGAAGTAATTTGAACATGCATTGGGGTCTCATTCTGTAACCTGGTTCACATCTATATTATTTATCCCAATGAAGACCATTTTGTCCTTCCCTATTTGGTTCACTTGGAATGCATCCTGCTTTTGGTTATTAAATTGTCACTATTACCTCTCTGAAGGAATATTTTGAATCACAACAACAAAACATTATCAGTAAATTATTGCAGCATAGGGCTTGATGGCATTTTCCCTAATTCCTGACAACTGTCCCTTGGAAATTTTACTTATCTTCTGCTATGTGTGCTAATACTTTAAAAGATAGCATCTGAATTCAAGAACGTGAAATCATATTGCCCTTCAGCCAATTTTAGATTAAGGATCTCAGTGGCTGGTTATATTTCAACAGCTTTTAAGCCTCTTTAGTTTTATTTTTAAGGAAGTCAATATGGAAGACTTCAAACATTTTATGTTTATTTGTATATCATAACCTCTGTCCTAATCTGTCCTAATCTGGATGCCAGAACAGGAGGCCAAGCAATCATTTATTTTCTTGATCAAACCTACCATAGTCACAAAATGTTTTGCCTAGATAGTGGGTTCATGAAGCCTTCTATAAGATGCTTGGTGTGGTTACAGGCATACTAGTCAGTGGTGATTTTCTGCTCTGAGGGAGTCAGTAAGAGACTTCTCAAGTGCTCACAAGTGTTCAGACTTTCTGCATGAAGGGTATTACCAAGAATCTATTTGTGGTATTCCTAGAAAATTGCTGTGATGCAAGAGAGGCTGTAAAATTCACCCTAAACTAGGTTTATGTGCTACCAGAAAGCAATGCAAATGCTGGAGTACAGAAGCAGCGGTTTGGGATAAAGTTACAACATTTTTATATATAGCCATGAGAGCTATGGCTATAGAGGGACTTGTTAATGAAACAGAAATTAATAAATGACCTAGCATGCTGGCTGCAGCCATAGTCCCACACAGTGCAATTTAATAGTTCTTATTTTGTAAAAGGAAAAAAGGATTTCTTCTCTCTCCTGAAAATGAAAAAATCCATGCAATGCAATGTGAAACTTCAGGCTCTTTAATGAAATCACTGGAAATGGTGCTTAGTAGTTGGAACAACCTGTGAGGAAATACAGCACTCTGCAACCAAATTGGGTGAGGATTAAGAATGGCATTTTGCAAAGGCCAACTGAATTGGGCAAAAGTTGGGTTGTAAGCAGGATCAGGTAAGTTTCAGATTTGAAGGGAGGCAGAGGTCTGTGATCTTGTAAACCAAACAGGGTTAGCTCTGGTTAGTAATTGGATGGGAGACTACCAAGGATTTCCAGTTGATCTGGTCTTTATTTCAGAGGAAAGAATGGGCAAAACCACCTCTTGAGTATTCCTTGCCTTAGAAAAACCATATGAAATTCATGGGGTCACCTTAGCTCAACAGGTGACTTGAAAGCACACAACACGTGGGAAATAATGTAGCCTAATGCAAGAGATACCATGGTTGTTTTCTTGGATGCAGTAGCAGTCCAGCCATGGTGCTTTTTCTCTTTGAGACATCTCTGGTATTTCCTTTTTGATGCAGGTCGGACAGGAACGATGGTTTGCATCTGGCTTATTGACAGCAGCCAGTTTAAGAGTGCCAAGGTACAGAAAACAAGGGTGATGATCTTTTACTTGACTCTGATTGAACTGAAGCACTTAAAATTCTCAGCTGTACAAATCAGACCATTTTTAGAGGGAGGGGGCTGATAACCATACCAGCTATTGCCAACATGGTCCAGTGCTGGAGTGGAGAGGTGCACTCTCTTTACATGCTGCACTAATATCACCTGGCCAGACTGTGCAAACACTGGAGTCACCTGTGACATCTTTTGGTGTTTCAGCAGCTTCTGTCTGGTCATCAGAGCAATAATGAATATGGTTCTTAAATTTGACCTGTCTAGGCATTACATATAATGGAATCAGATAAGCACGTTTGTTTATGCCCATGGGGATGTATCATATGCTGTCTCTTCTGTTGATGCAAGGTTTTTTTTTATTCCAGCACAGGCTTCTGTGCATGGAAGGAGAAAGGGGGTACCAGTTTTTGGATACATCCCCTGTTGTGTAGGCTTTAGAGTATTAGGGACCCATGGCCAGTGTGGAAGGTAGTGTAGAATGCTGCAAAGAAGAAAGAAATGATAATTTGCTTGTGTTCATCCCTCCCTCCCTCTCACCAATGGACAAAACTGGAAGACTATTTGAATTATCAAACTGTTCCATAGATGGGAAGTTTTTTTCAGAGAGAGAGAGAGAGAAACTTCCCAGTCTACAGAAGGATTTAATAACTTAAATAGTCTTCCAGTTTTGTCTATTGGATGAAACTATGACTGTGGACTGGAATTTGAAAACTTGCTGAGAACAAGGAGCAACTGAATTACACTGTTTGGCTGGGATTTCTGTTGTTTGGATTCTGTACAGAAGATCCATAAATGGAACAGAGTTCATGTTTAGACTTCCCCAGCGCCTCCTTTATTCTGCCATGACCCTGAAAATCTGCTCTTGTGGAACCCATAGAACTCTAGGATATAGTACAAAGTATTTGATTTCAAAGTAATGAGGGACTTGTTGGCAATTTTTTCCTTACTTACATGAAGAAACTTTACATTACATTTGGAAGAGAACACAGTGCCCAAGATCCTCCATTGTGGATATGTGGTGTAAATCTCTCCATGGATTGTGTTATGCAGTTCTTGTATTGACTGGAAACATTGCACATCTGAATGCCCATGTTCTTCTATAGGCACCACACAAAAAAATCCACTTCCACAACCTTGAATTGAGTACAGGCATTCGGCAGTGGACGAGATGTCCAACTGCTTCTGCAGGGGAACTTACATATGTATGAAGACACTTAACAGGATTCTGCTATATATATCCTGTTGGTTTAATGCCACGTATTACAGTCTCACATCTCTCTTCTGCTTTAGGAAAGTTTGGACTACTTTGGTGAGAGGAGAACTGATAAAAGCACAAGTTCCAAGTTCCAGGGTGTTGAAACGCCATCCCAGGTAAAAGTCTAAATTGAAATGCTACTTAAGACGTTACAGCTATTAATGTAAGGAGTAGATAGTCCCAATTTCTCTGTGCAACGTAACGAGCTGTTGTGCCAGTGAATCATTATAGCAGGGGTTGGAATTGTATGGCCTGTGGGCTACATGTGTTCTTTTGGGGCTCAGTGCAGTCTTGGACTCCTGACTCCCTTGTGCCTCTTAAAAAAAAAGTTTCAGCCCTCAAGGGTAAAATTTTGGCTAAAAAGATACATTGAATTGATAAGAAAGAAATCTGTGCAAGGCTGTTACATACTAATTTAGAGTGCACCCCACCCCAAATAAATCCCCCAAAAGGCTAAAATGGTTTGTCATCTGACAGTCCAAAATTGCAGCTTTGACAATGAGCTGTGGCCTTCTGAACTCAGGAGAATGAAAACATGGAGTGGAGGGTAGGCTGCAGCCTTTTGGACTCTGGAGCATCCCTACCCTTGCCTTACAGGCTGGAGGAATAAGATACCAAGACCTCTAGATTTTGGCATGTTTGAGTAAAGCAAAGTGATGATGGAGTTTAACGCTTGTCTTTATCTTGTAGCAGAGGGTGGCAAAGGGTCTGACTGTTTCAGGGTTTTCTCAGTGGCTCGATTTGCTTTCAATCCTTGACTCTTGAAGCATGGAGAGAGAGAGAGAGAGACAAAATTATAGAATATATTGTATCAGCTTTATACATTATTTTTTTTAATTCAAAGCATGCTTACATTTTGTTTGCAGAGTAGGTATGTTGGATATTATGTCACTTTGAAATATGAGTACAACTTGAAGCTCCCACCAGTAAGATCACTCAAGATCAAAAGCATAAAACTCTACGCTATCAATGGTAAGAGCCATAAAACTACCCTAGGAGTTATGACATGGTTTCCTGGCCTTTCTTTTCTCTGCAGCAAATTGTGTTTATTTAAAAAAATTGAAAACAAACTACTCATAGACCTGAATTCCACGATTTAATGCTAGTGATTATCTTGGCTATTTTGGTCTTTTCTTTTAGGAGTTGGAAAAGGTAATGGAACTGATTTGAGAGTGAAGATATTTATGGAAAAACGACTGATATTTCACTGCATTGGTGCCACCCAGGAGAACTGCAAGGTGAGAGGTGCATGGATTTACTCCAAAGAACCTGTGGTCACAAAGATGTGGAATTGTCTTCCTAACTATCTTAGTCAATTTGTACAGTTACTTTTGATACAAAGGTTTAGAATAGATGCAGAAAAAAATCACATATTCAATGTGGCCTGAATGCATTCTTGGAGAAAAGAATGGTGTTTGGAGGAGGGTAGGGAGGTACACTAGAAACAAAACAAAGCCAAGAAAAAACAAAGTTCTTAAAATGCCTGCTTTTCAAAAATGTGTAACTCATTCATTGGGGGTAAATGAAGAGACTGTGCCATGATAAATACTTAGAATAAACAAAGCTGTTTGAGTTCCAGTGAGTTAAGAAAAAGAAGGCTTTTTGCCCCCATTTTGTGGATTGACAAGTGACAAGAAATCACTAATATTATGAACTGTTTTTAATATGACTGGCATGAGAGAATATTAGCTACCCCAGAGCCTCAGAAATAAGCAGTCTATCCAAAGATCTTCATGATCCCTGTGCTGGCAGGGGCTGGTGGGAGCTGTAGTCTAAAACATTGGGCAAGACCCCATTTGGGGAAGACTGCTGCTGTCATAAATGTGTATTAGCTGTGTGTATGTGAAGGATAAGCTTTTACTGGCAGAGATTTAACCTCTGGAGCCCTCAAGTGCAATATCCTCCAACTTTCTGGGAAACGCAGGAATTTCTTCCCAGTATTATCAGTTCTTTTAACTGTGTGGAACTGGCACTTTCAAGATATTCTGTGATGCCATTAGTAATTACCCCAACAATAAAATCAGTTTATATATTAAAATATACTGTTGTCTTCCCATTGTTTGCTCTTCTTAACCAAATATGTTTCTGGAGTCTAAGCCTTCCTCCTGAGCTGAAGTGTTGACTAGCCAGCTTTTAAACAACGTGAACAAAAATTTTCTGTGTCCATGTGTGTGTGTCTGTGTGTGTGTGATGGGGAGGCAAATTACACCCCATCAAATGTATATTGCCTACACCTAGGACATTGCACCAGACTGAGGTGAAAAAATAGGGATTTCCTGTGCAGAATGACATGCAATACAGGGACATTTTATTTCCTAAAAGGCAATAAGTATTTAAAAACATGGCAAGAAGACAAAGCAGCCATCTGCAAACAGCAAGCAGAACTTGGGAGTTCAAGTGCTGTGTTAAATTGCAAATCCCATCATTGCAAAAAGTGTGCATGTGAGCTGTATTCTCCCAAGAAGTAATAGATTAACAGGAGAGGGTAACTGCTAGGCAGTTGGAGGATTAGACAGGAGGAATTTAATGGGGACAAAGGAATGCTGGTGTCCTGAGAAAAATACATTTCCAAAGGGTGCATTAAGTTGGGTTACTGGCTGCATTCACAGCATGGACAATCATTACCTAGGTCTCCACTGGAGATTGCTATTAACACTACATCTTGTTATCTTGGTATCTTAAACCACTATATCTTCTTCCAAGGGTAGCTTCAGGAGCCTGTGGCATAACTTCTAGTCCCCAGCTCCACTTTCTTTGTGAAATTGGGTAATGCTACTGATGTGTGTATCTGGGAAATGCATCTGAGGCTCACATATATTCCATGGGTGGGACAGTATTGTTGGCCTAGCTAATTTATTTGCTGGGGTGGGGGGGACAAGATCCTGCCCTGTGCTCAGAATCAAAGTTATTTCAGTCAAGAGGAAGGGGTGGTGTTGGGGGCTCAACAAGTGGTTCTTGCTGATTGTGTTGATCACCATGGAATCATAACAAGATGATTGAGATGTGCTTCTGCTTTCTTTTAGTTGTTCTTTGATGGTGAAAATGACTGGGTAGTGATTGGCTTGGAAAACTGTCCTTTGGTTAGCAATGATGTCAAAGTCAGATTTGAATCTTCTTCTGTAAGTAAAGAGCTTGTGAAACTTTTTCTGTAACTAAAGCAATTTGTACTCCTATAGGGCATTGTAGTTGTGTTCCTGTATTCAGTGACAATGTAGTAAATCTTATCTCAATCACAAAGTTCATTAGTATGTCAGTGGACATAAATCAGATATTAGGAATGGGAATACATAAAGACCAGTTGCAGAACACCTCAGTCTTCCTGGGCATTCCATCTTAGACCTCAAGTCAGTGGTCCTTGAACAAAAAAACTATAAAGGAAGATTGGAAAGAGAAACAGCTGAATTGGAATATATCCACAAATGCCAATCCACCAACAGTGGGTTAAACAAACTGGCTTCCTGACACACAACACCTATTATACACTGGTTCACACTCCAGTCTCATGAGGACACTCTTGACCATCACATCTCCTCTCTGGTTCCCAGCCTGCCAAGACCACATTCCAAAACTCCCTCCATCATTCATATGGTCGTCAACCCATCCTGGGCTTAGGCAACATGTTTCCTCCTGGCTTTGTCTCTCAATGAACATAGTTAAAACTGAACTTGTCACCATACCATGGACGAGATGGATTCCTGTCTCATCCTGGACAAGACGGATTATTTACATTCATGTCAGTCTGGCTTTAGACAACAGACTGGCATAGGTTATGGCACAGAAATAGCTTTGGTCACCCTGGTGGATGACCTACACAAGGAATTGGACAGGGGAAGTGTGTCCCTGTTGGTTCTGCTGGACCTCACAGCAGCGTTCAGTACTACTGACCATGTTATCCTTCTGAGTCGCCTCTTTGGGATGGGGCTTGGAAATATTGTGTTACAGTGGCTCTGTTCTTTCTTAGAGGAGTGCTCTCAGAGGGTAATACTGGGGGATTCCTCCTCAATTCCTTGACTGTTGGCCTGTGGGTTCCTCAGGGTTCAGTGTTGTCCCCTATGCTATTTGGCATCTTCATGAAACTGCTGGGAGAAGTTGTTCAGAGTTTTGGGGTAAGGTGTCACTAGTATGTGAATGATACCCAGCTCTGTCACTCCTTTCCACCTTATTCCAAGGACGCTGTTCCTATGCTAAACTGCTGTCTAGCAGCTGTGATGGATTGGATGAGGGCAAACAAATTGAAGCTTAATCCAGATAAGACAAGAGGTGCTCCTGGTCAGTTGAAAGACAGGTCCAGGAATAGGGATTCATCCTTTGTTGGATAGGGTAATACTTCTCCTGAAAACACAGGTTCACAGTTTAAGGGTACTCCTGGGTTCAGTTTTGAGCCTGGAAGCCCAGGTTTCAGCAGTGACCAGAAGTGGTTTTGTACAGTTAAAGCTAGTACACTAACTCCACCTGCTCCTGGAGAAATCAGATCTGGCCACAGTGGTATATGCCTTGGTTACATCCTGTTTGATCTATTATAATGCACTCTATGTGGGGCTGCCTTTGAAAAGTGTTCAGAAACTTCAGTTTGCTCCAAAACCTGCAGCTAGGTTGTTAACTGGAGCTGGCTACAGGGAGCACACAACTTGCTTGTTGTAATAGCTCCACTGGCTGAATTTGTTTATTTCTGGGAACAATTAAAAATGCTGGTTTTGACCTATAAATCCCTATGTGGCTTGGGTCCTGGTTATTTGAAGGACCATATCTTTACAAGCCCATTAGCAAAGCAAAAGCAAAGCAGTTTCATTTATGTACCGCTTAGCACTATGATAATCTGGAGAGGCCTTTCTCTCTGTCCCACTACCTTCTCAGGCTCATTTGGTGGGAACAAGGGAGAGGACCTTCTCGGTGGATGCTCCCAGGCTCTTGAACTCTCTTCCTAGAAAGGCCAGGATGACCCCATCTCATCTTTCCTTTCAGTGACGGATAAAAACATTCTTGTGCCATCAGGATTTTACAAACTGACAAGAGCTGAGATTTTAAATGCTGTATGATTCAAATTTTAAAGTTTATAGAGAGTTTTTAATACATTTTAATTTTAACATGTAATGTCTTTAACATTTGTAAAATAAATTTACACAGGTTCAACCTAGACAATGAGGAAATAGAAATAGTAAAAGAATTATCAAACCCGGGATCAAATATGGATAGCAATGGGGATTGTAGCCAGGAATTCAGAAGATTAAAAATGGGGAGGGAATGAAAGAATTAGAAAAGATCCTAAAATGCAAAGATATACAACTCAGCACAAAAGTTAGACTCATACAAGCCATTGTATTCCCTATTACTATTTATGGATGTGAGAGCTGGACAGTTAAGAAGGAAGTTAGGAGAAAAATCAACTAATTCAAGATGTGGTGCTGGAGAAGAGTGCTGAGGATCCTGTGGATGGCTGAAAAGACAAGCAAATGGGTCCTAGAGCAGATCAAGCCAGAGATCTTCCTGGAAGCTAAGATGACAAAACTGAGGCTATTGTACTTTGGAGACACTATGAGAAGGCACAACTCATTAAAAAAGACAATAATGCTAGGAAAGGTGGAGGGAAATAGAAAGAGAGGAAGGCCACATTTTAGATGGATGGACTCTATTAGGGAGGTCATGGGTATGAATTTACAGGACCTTTAGCAGAGCAGTGGAGGAAAGGGGGTCTTGGAGATTTTTTACTCACAGGGTCTCCATAGTGAGAACAATTTGAAAGTAGTTAACCAAACCAACAAATGTTTTTAACTAGTTTAAATTGTTTATTTTTTTAAAAAATGTATCTACATTTTAATGCTTTTGTATTGTTTTAAATTTGTTGTTAGCTGCCTTGAGTCATTGGGAGAAATATATTGGGAGAAAGGTGGGATAATAACAACAACAACAAAGTTTTTCAATTCTATGGTTATTCATACAGTCTAATTATAAAGATCTTTTCTGGGCACCAGTTCATTCCATTCATCTGAGGAAGTAGACCAAGCCTACAAAAGCCAATGCTTCTTTCAGTCAGTTAATCTGACTGAATACAAAATCCCTTTGCATACTGATATTCCAGATTAGCATGACTATGCCTCTGAATTCTACCCACAAAGTTGATTAAACACTCCTACTGACCTTTTAGGAACAGATAGCTTGGGGACAGGGAGTTTATAATCTCTGGGATTT
>CM034701.1:232600926-232613850 GCA_020142125.1 Phrynosoma platyrhinos | reverse complement strand
TACTGTGTGACCCTTGGTTGAGAGGATTAGCATGTAAATCTGTGTGTTATGTTGAGGCAACGCCTCAGGGTGGGAGGCTATGTGAGGAGGATTAGTGTGTATTTGATTAATGGTTCATTGTCTGCTAGGAATTAGCATGTAAATTAGCATGTAACTCCATGTATTGTTCTGTTGAGGCAAGGCCTCAGGGTGGGAGGGTATGCATGGAGGATTAGTGTCCATTTAATTAATGGTCCATTGTCTGCTGGGAAACCCCATGATCCTGGGTGAAGTTCATTTGCATGTGCTGAGTCCTGATTTTGGTGTTTTTGAGGACTGATAGCCAAACTTTGTTTACTTTCAAGATTTCTTCTTTCCTGTTGAAGCTGTCTAGGTGTTTGTAGATTTCAATGGCTTCTCTGTGCATTCTGAACCGATAGTTGTTGGCATGGTCTAGAATTTTAGTGTTTTCAAATAGCGTTTTGTGTCCAAGTTGGTTTATAACATGTTCTACTATTGCTGAGTTTTCAGGCTGGCCCAGTCTGCAGTGTCTCTCGTATTCCTTGATTCTTGTTTGAACACTGCGTTTTGTGGTCCCTATGTAGACTTGTCCATAGTTGCATGGTATGCTGTAATCTCCTGCAGCCGTGAGGGTCTCTCCTATCCTTCGCTGAGCAGAGCATTTTCTAGATTTTCTTGGTTGGTCTGTAAATCATTTGGAGGTTGTGTTTCCTCATCAGTTTCCCTATTCTGTCTGTGACTCATTTGTTATATGGCAAAAATGTCTTCCCTTTGGGTAGTTGTTTTTCTTCACTACTCTGTTTTTTTCTGGGTCTGGCCACTTTTCTGATGTCTGAGCTGGAGTAACCATTCGCCTGTAGAGCTCAGTTTAGGTGCTTCAGTTCATCTTCCAGGTATTGGGGTTCACAGATCCTTTTTGTGCGATCTACCAGTGTTTTTATTGTGCTTCTTGTTTGTCTTTGGTGATGATTGGAGTTCTTGTGTAGGTATCTGTCTCTCTGTGTAGGTTTTCTGTATACTGTGTGGCCCAATCATTGGTTTGATTTGTGGATGACCAGGACACCCAGGAATGGCAATGTTCCTTCTTTTTTCTTTTTCCATTGTGAATTGGATGCTTGGGTGGATGTTGTTCAGATGGTTCAAAAACATGGTCAAATCTTCTCCGTGTCTCCAAATGGTGAAAGTGTCATCCACATATCAGAACCATGTTGAGTTTTTTTTTTTTTTGGTGCTGTTTCCAGGGCTTGGCTTGTTTACTATGGGGTTTTCTTGGCAAGATTTGTTCAGAGGAGGTTTGCCATTGCTTTCCTCTCAGGCTGAGAGATGTGACTTACTCAAGGTCACTCAGTGGGTTTCAATGACTGAGCAGGGATTTGAACCCTGCTCTCCAAAATCATATAGCAATTCTCAAACCACAACACTGCCTCTCTCACAATGGAAATAAGTGCTGTGTTGTGATACTAGAGCTAGTATGGAGCACTTGCTCTATAGAATAGTTGCATTCCTAGTTTGTTGTGTTTAAAGGGGACTGAAGGTTGTCATATTTGTCAGGAAAAACCAGAGTGAAGAATATATGAAACTAGCTTGATTCAGAAAAGCTAGTCCTCTCTAGTTTGTAGATGCCATTGAAGACAGAGTGAAATAAAAACAACAAAGAGCCCCGAGGCAAATTGAAGGCTGCCAAATTCATGATAGCATGAGCTTTTCTGGACTGTAGCCAACTTTATCCAGTGCATGGAGTGTTAGATTGTTAGGTTCATATACACATACAGATTGTTAGGTTCATATACACATACAGTATATTGCAGATGGGGGAGAGAATTGTAGTTCAGGTTTGGAAGCATTTGGCTCTCTGTTGCTGAATTGCAATCACTCCTGTCAACCCTAGCCATGATAAGCAATGTTAGAGGATTATGGGTTGTTGCAGTCCAACAGTATCTGGAGGACTACATTCTCTAGTCTAGCCAGACAGTGAAATTTGAGTGAAATGAAATACCAAGTATACTGACCATGGCAACTTCAGTGTTAACATTCCCATTAATGTTTTAATTACCCTTGGATTTCTCTCACTTTCTGCAATCCTAGGGGCAACCGCGTATCCTGTGTGCATGCCTGTGTATATACAAATAAGGTGTCACAGGACTCTTTATTTTTGCTGCAATAGAGTAACAGGTCTGCCCCTCTGGAGAGTGAAAGAAGGTAGTAAACCACCTTAAACTGTGGGGCTGGTGCAAAGTATTGGCACCAATATTGAGCAATGAATCCAGTAATTCCTGGTTTCAACCTCACGCCTGCCTCAATTGTGCACACAAGAGCAAATAGGCAAGCCACTCACATCCATAAACCCTGCCTCTCCTGTCTGCATTCCTGGAGATACTTTTGACTTGCCTTTCAAAATCACCTTGAGTTCCAGTTTTGGAAGAAAAGTGGAATAAAAAAATCAAATCAGGGCTTGAAGCGTTACTCTCCAGAAGTAATGCATTCTGTTACATATTATGCCTGAAAGCAATTGTCCTTTTGATTGTTTCTTGTTCTCTAATTGTAGTAAGTCGCATTACATCTTCCTTACGTACTTGATGTTTCTGGGATTTTCCTGAACTCAGCCCCAGATGAGAGCCCCACTCACCCAGATTTCATGGGAGGTCTGCATATGGCTTCTCTGTTCTGAAAAATGACCTTTGATTTGTGTCCTCTTTCTTCACCATAGAATCTTGGCTTGGATTTTGCTACAAGAAAGAGTACATTGCTCCAAAACTCAGTTTTTAAGAGCAGTCCCATGCAATCCCCAGAAGAAAGTTACGCCAAGTCCACTTGTTCTTGTTGCAGGAAAAAGGAACATTTGGGTCCTCATCTCTTTTGGGAGGGAAAGTGCTTGGTAACTATTTTCAAGAATTAACTACTAGCAGTTGCTATTTTGTATTGCACTCCATCCAAGCTTTGAAATAAAGAAAAGGCAGTTATGCACATTATATCTAGGTAGCACATAGAAAGTGCTTTGAAAAAGAGTTAAAAGAGCACTGAGCATTAAATCTATTGCCTTCTTGAAATGCAGGATATTCCAAAAGGTTATGAGGACTGTATTTTCTTCTTCTGGTTCAACACTTCCTTTATAGAAGACAACAGGTAAGTTGTAACGTTGTTTGAAAGTCCATGCCTGTAGTGGAAAACTTAACTTTGAACTTTGGTTGGTATCAGGAGAGTCAGGACATGATAGATCCTCATGAATAGCTGGCTCAAGCCAAACCTTTATGAACAAGAGGCAAGTGTTTCTTTCTTCTAAGGAAGGATGGACATCCTTCTGCATGGGTGAGTTATATCTGCTCCTCCATAATCCCAAGGAAGAGTGCGGCATGATATCTACTCATGCCTTTCCAGAGATCCAGGCTAAGGAATGCTTCCTCTGCCATGTGTAAAGGGAACATGATCTTAAGTCTCTGCTGTTTCTCCTTACATATTCACTATGGATCTAACTTCCTTGCTTGCTTTTACACTATTCCTGTACATCCCTGTGTTTAGGTAAGGTGGATTCACCCTATAGGAAGGTTTACGTGCCCATCTGCCTCCAGGCATATATGGCCAGCCTCTCCCTGTATCTGTGGGGTAAGGGCCAGTATTGGCCCATATCTAACTATAGGTCAGTTTGCTGTGTCATATAGGGCCTTTGCAGACTGCCAGAAATAGTGCAAATTGAGTCCACTTTTAGGGTTAGGTTTAGGTTTAGGGAATCATGGGAACTGTAGTTTATTATGGCACCAGAGCTCTCAGACAGAGAAGGCTCAATGTCTCAGAAAAAAAAATTCCCATGATTCCCTAGCACTAACCCTAACCCTTAAAATGGACTCAATTTGCACTATTTCTGGCAGTCTGCAACCCACCAAAGTTGCAAAGTCAAATTATGAGATGATGTGATTGTTTGCTGAGAGAGATCCATAAAAACAGACTAGAGCGTAATACTAAAAAAGCATTCAGATGCTATGTTCTTTTTCCTAACTTTGCTTTCTTCTTCTGATGTGAATCAGACCAGCCGACCTTTTCATTTCAAGTGTGCCACGGCAGCATGTTTGTGAGATTGCAGTGCTTACTACTGTCAAAACTCAGCAGTCACTTGTTGCATAACAAAAAAAATATATTTGCATCATTCAGTTTTTCCACTTATTACCATCCCCTCTATTAGCAATATTTGGAGGTGACAACTATCACTTGTGTAGCCAAAATGGTACCACACTAAGCGTGACAAGAGATTTTGTACTCTGTGGAACTCCATGGATTGCAGAAATACGAAGATGACATAGGAGGGAAATACCTTAAAATGAGGCAGTTCTCAGTAGCATGATATGAACTGAGCATGCTCTAAGGACACAGAAGCAGGAGTGTTGTGGAGTGTAGAGTTGTATAATTGCTGGGGAGGAGTGGAAGAAGGTATGACTGGCTGGAATCCTGAACACCCCATCCTGCAAGAATTTATTGCAGATCCCATTCATCTTCCCTAATAAGCTTCAAATAGATAGGAATGACAGGAGTATGGTAGTCTCTTCTCCTTTGGAGGTATTTAAACAGAGGATGGACGGCCATCTGTCGGGAGTGCTTTGTGAGTTCCTGCATGGCAGGGGAGGTTGGACTGGATGGCCCTTGGGGTCTCTTCCAATTCTATGATTCTATGAAATACTGAAGAAACTTGGTAGAGCGAGCAGGAAACAGGTCTAGTGTTTGATATATTAGATACCAGGTATACATGTTCTGGATGTGGAAGAATTGTGAAGAAATTGAGACTCGGGAGGAATTGAGGGGGAGTCAGAATCCTAGTAGGACTCCTTTGCTAGGTTGCCAAATGAGAACCACTTAAGCAAATGTATAGTTTATTCTGCATTTCACAGGCACAACTGGTACAGGAGGGTTAGAGATTTTTGGCCCTCCAGATGTTTATACTACAATTCCCATACATCCTTTACCATTAGCCATTTTGGCTGGACTTGTTGGGGTTGAAGTCAAAAGCATTTGGAGGACAAAAGGTTCTTCACCTCTGCACATCACCAAATGTGTAACTTGGAAAGGCTGTCCCAGCAAATTGGTAAAAACAGCAGCAGCAGCTGTGAAGTAAAAATGAATTGTGTGTGGAAAAGCTGAAAGTGAAGTCAAGATACTTTATACAGGGAAATACACATTTTACTGTTTGTCTGCAGGAAATTTATACCATAAATATCCAATAAGCTTGTTTTGTAAAAAGATGTACATATTTGTCCTTTCCTGCAAATGGATTTATATAAGAAACATTGTCACACTCCCCATTTTTCCAGACTTTACATTCCTAGAAATGAACTTGATAACCTACACAAGCCAAGAATGTGGAAGATTTTCAGAGAAAAGTTTGCCGTGGAGCTGAACTTCGCTGAAGTGTAACCAGGGATGCATAGCGGCTGTATTAGATGGACTTACTCGCTTTCCTCCCGGAATCATGTAGTGTTGCCTCTGTCGCTGTATTGCATTCCAAGACTTTCCTTCCATGTGGACAGTTAAGAGACCCTCAGCACTTAAGGCTTGAACTAAGAGGTTGCCTAATTCTCTTCTTCATTGTGTGTACATGCTGCTACTTTACAATTATTAAAATAATTAATTTTGCCAACTGGTTTGTGTGAGCAGGGTGGCTTGTTTGGTGGGTGTATTTTGCTTCTCCCCCCCACCACACTTTTCACTGAATTTGCCTTCGTGTCAGAATATGGCCGTTTGGCTGTGTTTACATCACCCAGGGTGATTCAAGCCTCTCAGTTGATTTTTGTTTTATATATACTGTGTGCCTTCAAGTTTTTTTCCAACTGATGGCAGTCCTAAGACCTGGCAAGATTTGTTCAGAGGTTTGTCATTGCCTCCCTGAGGCTGAGAGCATGTGACTTGCCCAAGGTCACCCAGTAGGTCTCATGGCCGAGCAGGGAATCAAACCTTAGTCTCCAGAGTTGTACTCCAACATTCAAACCACTGTACCACCTTGGCTCTTCCAAAATTGCCCCCTGTAATAATACAGTAACCTCTGTAATAGAATATTGTGAAGATCTTGTACAGAAGATGCTATTATGTCTTACTGGTGAGGTACACAGAACAAGCCACGCAAAATTTAGAAAATCCAGCATGTTTACTGAAATCTGCAGATACCCTAAAAACAAAACCACAACCTGTTAAATTTGCTTTAACAGGAGCTTTGCAACTGTGTGACTCTTGTGCCACAATGACCACTGTTGTGATCCATAAACATATCTAATGATATGAAGTCTACAAAGTGTTATGTATCAAATTGGTTCATCATTAGTTTCCGGCTGTATTCGTAGGCAAGGAACAACGCTCCATTGGCTGGGAAAGCGCGAATCATAGTAGGTTTCAGTCCCGAATACAAGGCAAACACACCTGCAAAATAAGAGTTGCATGTTAAGTGAGCTGTTTCTCAGGGATGCCTCTCCCACTTATTTCTCTAAAGCTTGAGCTGCACTAGAGATGAAGGAGGAAATCTTTGATAAATCAAAAGACCAATGCTAACTAAACACATAGTTTGAGAAAGTTGCTTTTTTGAATTACAACCCCCGGGGCTCTCCTGCCTGCCTGCTTTTTGAATGTTCAACCCTGGACTCCATGATGGAAAAAGGAGGGCCCATAATTACATAGTACCAAGAGTATGCCATGCTACCTGCCCTAACTGAACAAATTTAGCACCTGAATGACAATGACCAAAAATTTGTTCTGTAAGAAAACAACCACTAGCTATTTTTAAGAAGCAGGGAGATTGGTGCTTTTCAGAATGTGAGCTGGGTTAAGGCAACTTAACAAAACAGGCATGCAGCTGTGCTTGGGTCCACTCCCAGAGCTTCTGGTGGTGATGGATCGATTTAATTATATTTTGGAAGTTTTTTTATATTCAAAAATTGTAATTTGTTGATAGGAGGGTGGTAGTTGCTTGTTCATGGAATTAAAGGGAAGATGTAGGTGCTCTCTGGAGAAAGTGCCCCCTCCTCATTTCCATTATTTTGCCTTTTCCTGCAGATATGAGAGCTATGATGTCTGCAACATCCAAAGTGTAGCTATGCAGAGTTGAAGGCTGTTGCCACATTGCAAGGATCTTGGGATTTGTAGTTTGTTGTGGCACCAGAACTCTCCAAAAGAGAAGGCTATACAAAATTAAATCCCAGAATTCCACAGCATTGAGCCATGGCAGTTAAAATGTTATCAAATTGCATTAATTCTGCAGTGCAGATGCAGCCCAAGAAACCCCTTCTCCCACGGGTCCAGTTTGTTCACACTCTAACCTTCATTCTGGAAAACGCTTGCAAATGTTCCCACAAAGCCAGCTTGCTTTCCTGCCATGGAAAGAACCTGGATTCTTGATTTGATGCAGTCCACTGGATACACAGCAATCCATAAACATATGCCACCAAAACCACCACTGACCATCAGTGCAACAGGACCTGCAAAAGCCAAGCAGTGGTCCCATTAACACATCTTGGTACTTAAAGCAAAAAATTCAAATAAGTCTCCACCATCCCTTCTTTTTGCAATAAAAAAAGTAAATAGTCCCTGTTCCATCCTGATCTACATTTTCATATCGCTAATGGTACAGCAGGCCCTGAATCAGATAAAACATGCATATGGGGACAGTCTTCTAAGGCATCAAGTCTCAGTCAATGATAGTTGGTGGCTTCCATGTTTTGGGAGTGGTGAATCTGCTCTGGGCTTTAGCCCGAACTTTAAAGGAGTTATCCAAGAAAATGAATCTGATTGGGGGAGAAGATTTAGCACCTTTGGATGGTTCACCTGCTATTAATCTTGGGCAGCCAGGATTAATGCTGTTTTCCAGAGGTAGCCAGTGAACAACTGTTTCCTAGAAAGCCCGCCTAGGTGTCTATTTTGATATCAAACTGATCAGCAAGCATTGGGAGCTCTTTCTTTCTTTCTTGTCAGCCTTGGACAGTTCATATTTTTGGAAAAAGTTGAGCAAGAAATGACAGTATAATAATAATAATAATAATAATAATAATAATAATAATAATAATAATAATAATAATAATAATAAATGTATTAATCACTATTTCTCCTCCACTCATTTTTGTACAATTTGGGTATAAGCCATAGTTAAAATACTGTTTGCAATCCACTCCTCTGTGTGAAATCTCCATGCTCAATTACAGGGGACAATTTTACAAACCGATGTTTCAAGTGTCCACAAGTGTCCACTTCCCTGGAAGCTGTATGCTGGAAGGCTAAATACGTTGAATAAATAAAGGGAGCACTGCTCTAATTTTGGAAAGCTATGTGGTCTCACAGTCCTTCAATTGTATTTTATTTGTGAAATGCATCTTGTCATGTACTAGATGAGAATCACGTCTGCCCTTCAATTATACCATATGCTGTGGCTCTTTCTTTCCTATTTCAGTCAAAGCAAAGCTATAGTTTAGAGCAGGGGTAGGCAACCTAAGGCCTGGGGGCCGGTTGTGGCCCCGAGGCCTTTGGACCGGCCCCAGGCCAGTCCTGCCGCTGCCGCCGCTGCCACCGCTACTCGCCATGATGATATTGATTATTGTTATTGTTCTTGGAGTTTTCTTGGCAAAATCTCCACGGGGGTTTTGCCATGGCTTTTCTGAGGCTGAGAGAGTGTGCATGCATATATATATATATATATATATATATATATATATATATATATATATATATATATATATATATATATATATAAAAAATTGATTGATTGATTGTGCTTCGGCCCCCCAATTGTCTGAGGGACAGCAACCCAGTCCCTGGCTCAAAAAGGTTGCCTACCCCTGGTTTAGAGGATGAACCAGGTAGGACTCGGTTGGGCAATTCAGAGGATGGAAGGAAGGCATGGCTAAGACACCATTACAAACACATATCGGACACACGTCTGTGGGTGCACACATTAGGTATCTACAGCAGGATAGCCCAGATGGAACCAAGACATCTCCAACCATTTCAAGACAGCTTCGTTTCTGAGGGAAGGCGGAGTAGGAAGCCAGGCTGTTATTCAATCACAGGAAGATACAGCTAAACAACAAGAGCCAGGTGAAAATACCTATTGAGGAGGAGACCATAATTATCTGTATTGTTAACCCAAGGTCTGGCCCTTTGCACCCCTCCTATTTTTCAGTATCAACTTGATAGCAAAAGGGATGTTTTAGTCATGCAGGCGAGAGGATGGTCCCACAGCAGAAATGGACTAGCCCCATCATATAAGGACTTCTGCGGCCACATAAGGAAATTCGACTGGCTCAGCATAGGGGAAACTCAGGAGCACATAGCCAGGATAGATCAATCAAGATCAGAATCTGCATAATCCCTTCACTGATAGAGGAGTGATGGTGGGTGATAGAGCTTATGCTTACAAATAAACAGAAATTCAAATACACTTCCCTCTGGAGGAGACACTCCATTGCCCAGAGAGATTCCCACTAATTGTCCAATAATTTATAAATTCCTTTCTCATTCTTCCTTCCTGGAAACTTCATTTTAATCCCCAAATCTGCCCTGGGATATGTTTTGCCCTGTAAATATGCCTGTAAAGGCACTCCCAATTCAGTTTCATTTTGAGGTCAGACAGACACTCTGTCTGTATCTCACTTGACTCCTCAGCAACTCCTGGCCACAGGCAGCATGCTAAGCCACTTCATCTCATGGAATCCCCCAACTGGAACCTCTGCTTCTGGAACCAGTATAGCATTACCCCCTGCAGTCGTGAAAATCACTGTAACCTACCATCTTTCACATCGTTCTTGGATGTGTGTGTGTGAGCATGCTTTTGTGTGACTGATGATTCCCTATTATCTACAAATATAGCTACATTTGGACCTTGCATTCTGGAGTTCTTTGTCTCTGAACCAGTATATATAGACTTGATCCCTGATTTTAGTTGCTCAAGCTCTCTCAGCAGCTTTAAATGAGCTAATAAAATTCCCCTACTAAATATTGATTGTGGATGCCCACTTGGGATTCTGGCATTTTGGGTAAAAATATCCCTCTCCACATCCAGTGCTCTTTTGGCCCTATGGATATGTTTTCAATTCTGGCTCTGTACAGGTGACCCTCTACAGAAATGGATCACAGTATTAGTAATGTATCCCCTGCTGAATGCTTTTGTGCAAGAGTAAGTAAAGTTGGTGAGGGAACTTCTGGCCCTCTATGTGTTTTGGCTCTAGCCAGCTCAGCCACTGGCAAGGAACTTTGGGAGTTGCAGGCTAAGATACACAGGAGCCAAAGAGTATCCCACTCTGAGGAGCCAACCGTATCCCACTCTGCACTAAAATGATAAGGATGTCAGGAAGGCACTTCTGCAAGAACGGTATCAGATTTTTAGAAAGTGTTTGTATCAAGAAAGCCACCTGTGCCATTCGCCGACACAGACATATGTGTGGGAAGTATTGCTCTGTATTGCTCCTTCCCTTAGTACTACATGGAAGTATGTTCCAACAATTTTGCTTCATAAAGATAATTGGCTAGTGTATTTTGAACAAGTGTCAAATGACTCATCTGCAGAACATGATGCTACACTTCCATTAACATATATCCCTTTCCAAAGGATAGCAAGTGCTTACTACTGAACATTACAAAATGCTGCCAGTAATTCAGGGCAGGTGGCTCTGAAAATGAGCTGTACTAATTTAAAAGAGATAATTTTTACACTTTAATAACATACCTAATTCCTCTTTGGGTCTCCCAAATGCAAAAAATGTCCGACTCAGTTCATAGCCTCCAAAGAACAAAAAATAGCCTGGAATTTCTCGTAGCAAAGTGCTGGACAAACCACGGTAGAATCCGAGGGGGCCATCTTTTTGCAGAACAGCTTTGATTACTGACCAAACTGTACTGGGAGAGAAACAAGAGTGTGAGGAAAAGGATGTAATCATCAGGTTTAAATGACAGCTCACTTACAAACAGCAGAAGAACAATGCCATGTATGTATGACTATCAAAGGCTGAGATCCTATGTAATTAATGCATGAAGAATTACACATTGATTGTGTAACACAATCTTTATGTGGAATGGTAAAGCTGTGCAACTGAATACACACCCAAGTGTGCAGTCAAATGTGCACTGCAGGCACAAGGATACTGCATGCACAACTCCACTTTTGCAGCCTTCAATTGAACACAGGCACACATCATCATATGCTACATGGAACTTACGTGTAGCACATCAAAAGCATTTCAGCCTATGTAAAGTAACAACATAGAATTTCTAGTCAGCACCTCTGTGGGGCAACATATTGAAAAAACCCTCAGCTACTTTATGTTAAAATCTTCAATATGGGTAGCTGAATCAAATGGCACTCTATAACACTGTTGATCTGCAGTTCCCATCATTCCCCTGCACTAGCTATGATGGCTAGAGCTTATGGAAATTACAATAAAAAGCCATCTAGAGAGCCTCAAGGTGCCCTCCCCAGCTCCAATGCTTTAGGGGACGGAGAGTATATATGGAGCTGCCTAACCATGTTGTGGGATGTTGTCCTGTCTTTGACTGGCCAGCTGCCCATATATGTTGAGAAACAATTCAGCTAATTCCCTTGGCAGGGCCATGCTACAGGAATGGCTGGGTGGATGAAAGAGAGGGACCAACAAGAAGCTCTGGACAGGGCCTCAGGAGTAATAGCAGTTTATAGCAACTGGGTGGTTGCTATAATTAAGAAGCAGAGGGACATCTGCCAATACAGAAAGAGAGGTTTGTGGAGACACCATAGCATGCAATTGACCTACATGTTCAGAACTCTTCCCTGCCATGTGCTCTTGAGGTCCCCTTGGGCAAGCACTCTCACCTTCAATCCCTGTCTGAAATATAGGGGATAAGAATATGTATTTCTATTCTGTCCTTTCTTCCAGGCCACCTCTCAATGTGCTTTGCTTTATAGGATAGTTATAAAGAAGCCCTTTCAACGAAGTACTAGGCAAATAAGTAGTGTGGGGAAGTTGCGTCCTACTACATTTCACTGTGGCTGAAACCCTGCTGGTTACTTCCAATGAGAGCAGACTCACTGAATCGACTGCTCATTTGTGAGTCCACACAGAGGTAAGTACCACTGATTCAATAGGTTGACTCTAGCTGGGAGTAACAGTAGGCCTGTGTGTGTCACAATACAAAACTGGACTAAGTAGCTCTGGAAGCAAGTGTTGGGATGACAACACCCCCAGAGGTCTGCTTGACTTACTTGTGTCCTTGCACTATTTTCCCAGACAGCTGCATTTCATGCATGGTTTGCAGGCGGCACTTCACAAGCTCTGTGGGGCAGAGGACCAACGTAGCAAAGGCAGATGCAAAGGAGCCAGCAGCAGCATTTTGAAGGTCACTGCAAGAGAGACAAATTGTGTCTGGGACATGAGAGCCAGATGCCTTGAACTGCAGCACAATGGTAGCCATGCAGATTTCCAATTTTCCCTGAAGGTTATTCTGTAAAGTGATAGCAGAGGAGCAGCTTAGAGGAAGAGAGAGGGACCACATCTAGAAGCAGGGGGCGAGCAGGGCACTGTTAGTACAGAGGATCAAGGCAGAATCAGCATGAGAAGAGAGCTGAGGAGCGTTACAGACTGAGATCTAAAGTTGCAAAATGTAGATCTAGAGTAGCAGTGGGGAAAATGCTGCTTATGTCACCCACAAGACCCCTTGATACTGTGGTTAAAGACCCAGGAGACCCCCAAAGCCTCTCACTAAAAATTTTTCTGGACAATTTTCAGCTGCAAAATGCTGCAAAATGCCCCATAGCCAGCTCACAAACATGGTAAGTTTGGTCTCCAACTATCCCAATCCCCAAAACAACGACAACATGAAAACTGGCCATTCTTAGGCTGAATCCTGGACCCTGAAGTGGGGTGACCTCCACTTCCACTCACTGCAGTGCAGCCCAAATGGAGGGCAGGGTGGGAGGAATGGCCCACATTCTGGGCG
>CM034701.1:232572343-232583935 GCA_020142125.1 Phrynosoma platyrhinos | reverse complement strand
GTATTGGTCTACAAGTCCCATTATCCCCAACCACCATGTTCATATTGGACTGTAAAGCTCTAGATCATGTTACTCTGACTCAGGTCCAAAACAATTGCAGAAATAATCCAGTTTGAGAGTGCTTTAACTGCTCTGGTTTAGTGCTAGGGAATCTTGGGAACTGTGGTTTATTGTAACACCATAACACTTTGACAGAAGAAGGCTAAATGTATCACAAAAGTACAGCTCCCAGAATTCCTTAGCATTGAGCCAGGGCAGTTGAAGCGGTCTCAAATTGAATTATTTCTGCATTGTGTTTTGGACCTCAGTGTAATTGTTCCCTTCCTCTCCTTGGTTTAGTACAGAGGTCCCCAAACTTTTTGATCTGGGGGCTGGTTTGCTGGCCCCCAGATCTCCGGGGGGGCCGGAGGCGCATCTGCACGACTCGGGCGCCATTTTGTATTCCAAAATGGTGCCCGGAGTCCGCATGTGCGTGCAAGGCTGGGCGCATGCACACGACTCCGGATGCCATTTTGGAAGACAAAATGGCATCCGGTGGTGTGCGTGAGCGGCGGCGGCAGCGGCAAGACCGGCCGCGGGCCGGTAAGAAGGCCTCGATGGGCCGGGTCCAGCCCGCAGACCATAGTTTGGGGACCCCTGTTAGTTCTTATGCAATCATCATTGGTTTAGCAAGGGTAATGTTACAAATGAGATCACCAACAGAAGTGACAGTACATACTCATTCTATGTTACATCATTCAGCCCAATTCTCCTTCCAGGGCTGCTGCCACATTGCAAAATTAATGCAGTTTGACTCTGCTTTAACTGTCATGCTCCATCCTATGGAAACCTGGGATTTGTACAGTGGGCCCTTGGTATCTGCTGGGGTTTGTTTCCAGGATCCCCCATGGATACCAAAATCCATGGATGCTCAAGTCCCATTAAATACAGTGGTGTAGTAAAATAGTGCCCCTTGTATAAAATGGCAAAATCAAGGTTTGCTTTTTGGAATTTATATATATATATTTTTTAAAAAGTTGTGGGTGGTTGAATCTTTGGATATGGAGGGTCGATTGTAGTTTGTTGTGTCACTAGAATTCTCATAGAGAAGTCTAAATATCTCACAAAAGTACAAATCTCAAATTTCCACAGCGTCGAGCTATTGCAGTTAAAGCAGTGTCAAACTGCTTTAATTCTGCAGTGTAGATGCAGCCCGGGTTGCTTCCTAAAGGTCAATGGGGACTGGAGCATGTTTGTGCCCATCCTTGTTCCATCTCCCTCTTTTGCTTTCCTTCAGCTGATACATCAACAATTCTTAAATCCTGGAATCTCAGGAATTATTTTTTTTAAAAAAAATAAATCTTTTAATTCATTGCTTACATGCTTTTGCAGAACTAATGACTATCCCAAATAGAAGCCGGTGCCTTATTGTTTCAGTTACTCTGTTTCACTTTCATCACAATAAATACTCAGCACCTCCGTCCCACACTTTGCTGTTGGAGGATACTGTTAGGTTGTGTGTATACCTATATATGTAACGAGTGATTAAAAAAGATTGGTGCAAAACATAATAAAAACAGCTTTATCTTTGCATCATTCTTTTGAATCACCCTGTATATGAAGATGGATTTTCTTTGTGTCCACTTGGTTTAGAGTTGGATGAAAATTCTTTACAATGAAACTTCGATTACAAAAATCCAGACACTTAAGATTTATGAGCAAATGGTTGACCTTCTTTGGGGCTATTTGTGCTAATTAGAATGCCCAATCTAGTGTCTGTTGAAGGTACAGCTCTTTCAAATAAGGCATATGTTTTGAGATAAGAGTGTTCTGGAATAAAACACCAGAGATAACTCATAATAAATACTATGAAGTGTCTTGTAAGAATACAGAAACACGGAAGACTGGTTGCACATAATGCTACTAGCGTCTTCATGTTTGCTGTTTCAAAGCAGTTGATAAGCTGGGTTTGACAATAAAACTTCAGAGTGACCAGTATATACCATTTGTCCATAACTTCCTTTTTTTTTTTTTTTTTTTTTTTTTTTTTTTTAGTAAGGCACACAAATTCTTGGGCACCAGCTCTGTCTTTTGTACCAAGGAGGATGAACCAGTCAATTATGCTGATACAAAGACCTCACCAAGCCAGGAGAAGAAAACACAAGGAACTGCAAAGAAGAACTTGCTAAACATCATTAGTGAAATGAAAGTAGAAATAAGTTCAAAGAAGAAGTTCCAGATGCTAAAAGCTCGGAGGACTGAGGCTCAAGCAAAGGATTTGCCAGAAAGTGTGGAGAGGGCAAGTAGCATGTTCCAGAAAGCTGCAGAAGAGAAAGCTAAGAGGTAAAATCCTTCAAGTTCCAAGAGTCACATTTATAAGTAGTATTTATTCCTTCAGTCATATAATACAAAAGGTCTTGTAATACAATTTGACATTGGGGGCTCTAAAGCCACCTTTTTCCTTAGCAGCACACAGTGTTTTAAATTGGATTCAGGGTTTCTTTACCTGCAAAACAAATCTAGAAATTTTTCTGTCATTGCACAAAAGGTATTCCATTTCTTACAAAAGAGATTGTTTGAAAGAGAAATAAGTCTTGGCAAAACATTTGCCTTTATTACTGCAGTTCTTCCCCCGAAGGGATAAATTTAACTTTTCCCATTTTTCTGTGTCTCTTTTAATTTCTTTCTGGACTTTTGCATAGTTATTATTAAATAATAAGCTGTTATTCTTCATGAGTGTAACTCTCAAATATTTAACCCCTTTTTTTCTGCTTCAGAATTTAAAAAAGCAGTTCATTGTTCTCTGAAGTCATATTTTTAGTTGGCAACTTTTCTTTGTTCGCTTTAAATTCACTTTAAATCCAGAGCATGACCCAACAATGGGGGGTTACAGACTGCTAGAAATAGTGCAAATTGAGTCCACTTTTAGGGTTAGGGTTAGTGCTAGGGAATCATGGGAATTGTTTTTTTTTTTTTCTGAGACATTGAGCCTTCTCTGTCAGAGAGCTCTGGTGCCACAATAAAATACAGTTCCCATGATTCCCTAACCCTAAAATGGACTCAATTTGCACTATTTCTGGCAGTCTGCAACCCCCCTATTTTAGTTTTTTCCAAAAGAGCCTTCAATGAGTTTGTGCCATTATTACAAGATCTGCATAAGCTGTTCTCCCCCCCCACCCTGTAGATTCTTCTTCTTTAATATCTCTCAGTGGGTTCTCCAATAACAAAATAAACAGTAAAGGTGAGAGAGGGTACTCTTATATAGTTCTGCAGTGATTGTAGACTGGATGGATGCAGTAGATTTCATGGAGTGCTACAATAGGTGCTGTAGCAATTCTTGTTTGCTTGTACATGAGGAAGAACATCTGTGATGCTATTTGCTTTTGTCTTGTTTTATGTTGAGGATTTTTTTTTTTGGTTTGGCTGTGATTTAGATTTTTTATAAGCTCCTTGGCATTTGAGTTTGAACCTTAAAAGCCCCAAGTATAAATGCTGAAATTTTGTGGACATTTCTTGCATGCTGTGAGGTTTTATGACAACCATCTGTCTTGAGCAGAAGGTGACTTCTGCACATGGAAGAGCACTTTGCTGATCAATCCAGTGAGGAATAGAGAGGCCTGCAAAAGAGAGTGATGTCTCTGTAAGACATCTTTCTCTTTGATAAAGAACGATAAGAACAGACAGTGAGCAGGGGCCTTGAAGTTTCACATCAGCAGTCAATACTTGGACAGCAGACTGATACACAGGTTACTTGATTAGTTTCCCTCACTTTCTGTTCAAATTACACTAATTATTTCTAAATGTGCATCTGCACATATAGAAGAAAATGCATATTTCATACAAATATGTGCCTTCTCTTTTATTTTATTAGAAGGGAGTGTTCCATTTTCTTGTTTTTTTATTTGAATAAGTGGCCACCAAGTAAACAAATTGAGGCATCCCCAGGACAGGTATGCTGTGTGACTGTGTAATTACCCACAAGTTTGATTCCACCGAACTAGTTGTGCTGGCTGCCTATTTGCTTCTGGGCCTAAATTTGAAGTACTGGTATTGATGTTCAGAAGGCCAAACTGTTTGGGGACAAGCTTTCTGAAATACCATCTACAAGCATGTATAACTACTTGAACTTTAAGATTAACATTGAAAGGCCTGCTATTTGTTCCACCTTGAAATTGGTTGTTTTGGGGGAAGTACCACAGACAGGGCCTTCTCTGTTGTGGCCTCATGGCTCTGTATACCCCCCCCCCCCAGTTTTTAAGAGAAATCCTACTTTTTCATTCTGATCTGCATTTGAATGACTTTATGGTCCCTATATTTATAACTAAATTTATCTGCTGCTTTTTAAAAAAAAGTTAGCTGTTTTTATTGTTATTTTAAACGTTATAATTTTTAATGTTAAAGTGCAGCCTTTGCTCTCCTTTTTTGAACTTTATTTTTATTTGAAATTGTACCTACTGAAAAAAACATAGAAATATGGGATCAAGCACATTAATTAAGGACAATAACAATATATCTTAGCCAAAAAAATTGCAGCCTTTCTAATATGGTCTCTGTTGTACCTCTGTGCCTGAATTCAGTCTTTCATGTTTTGAAAACTCTTATTTTCCCATAACTTCTTCAGATTAGTACAGTGGGACCGCAGTATCTGCAGGAGGATCCATTCTGGACCTCCTCACGGATACCAAATCCACAGGACTTCAAATCCCGCTGTCCCCAATGGCAGTGCGGCCGCACATATGCAGCACAACTGGGGACAGTGGGAGCCATTCTTAATGGTGGCGTGGCGACGTGCATGCACCACCATTGGGGACAATGGGCTGCTTAGTTAAATCCGTGGATGGCAAGTCCATGGATACCGAGATCCCACTACAAAATCAGTTTCAAGTATTTTCCTTTCCCCGGGGGCATATTTGCACACCACCAATGACTGCGTAGATTTGTATATCTCAACCCCTCCTCGGGCTCTCAACTGCTTTGTAAGATTTTCTCAGGCATGGCCTTACCTTTCTCTAACCATAATTTCAAATACTCCTTCGTTTACTACCTGACGATGCTCTAGATAGCTTGGTCAAATAACTAGGTGTGGTTGAACATACAGTAGATTTTAGCTGTGTAGATGTGCAAAAATGTAGAAAAGGAATCCAAACGTTCCAAGCTTGAGCGTTAGTAATGAAATGGCTGCAACACCTTGGTACTAAAGCAACAGACTGTCTTTGGATGTTTTCATTTTCTTACCAGCAGAGGGCCTGTTGTAGAAGCAATGAAGGTGTTTATTTTTCTGCTGTAGGACCTGGGTGGTTGGGAATGGATCATAATGTGGTAGGGCGAGTAAGAGTCTAAATAGACTGGCTCCAAGCGCCGGCTTCCTGTGGCTTGGGGGTGTGGCGTACGCATGACCATGTATGCATGGTCAGCAGGTGGAGACTTAATGTTGCAGCCAAACTTACTTGAGTCTGGATTCATTTTCAACCTCAGCCCCTCAGATCTACCTGGCGAAATTGGTCATTTCCAAACTACTAATACATATAGTGACATGGGCTTTAGTGTAGTTTATTTATGAAACAGTTTGCAGGGAATAAACAATTAGATGTTAACCATAGATTCATAAACCTTTGTGGTTTACTTTTCCTTACACCTTGATTTTCAACAAGTCTCCTCAGTTATAAATATCATTGCTGCCTCCTCTACTCCCACAAGCCCCCAAGGAGCAACTTCCCATTCACTCACTCATTCCTCCCTGCTGTTACACTTGACCTTATTCGTCTCTGCCAGCCTGTCAAGCATGTTATCATATTTACTTTCAAATGCAAGCCTGTTGGAAAAATGACTGACAATAGTCAAGCATCACATTATTTGTCAGATGTTGTTGCTGTTGCTGGTTATGCTGGCTAGATGTGTTGAAAGTTATACAGTGATTTAAAACATCAGGTAAGTACTGTGGTGGGGAATACTGTTGTGCTGGTGTATTGTAATCCATTTTGGAAGGGTTATGGCTTAAAAATCAGTTTAGAAATCCTTGTTGTAGTAGTAGTAGTAGTAGTAGTAGTAGTTAATAAAGTGGTAATCTTTTCAAACTGAAAGTTAACAATCCTGAAAATCATAATTTCATTTAAGCACAATGTGAAGAAGGCAATAATGTTGTTTTCTGCTTTAAAATAACTGCTGCAAGGTTTCTGTGATTAATTTCACATGGCTGATAAAATGGTTGAACAAGAAGGAAAAATAGATAAGTGAATGCTTTTTGCATGTGTTTCTTCCAGCAGCAAGGAGATCAATCCAGAGCTGGTAGCAGCAGCCTCTGCAGTTGCATCTTCGCTGCCTTTTGACAGGAAAAGGACTGTGTCAGAATTGGTTCAGCTGCTGAAAAAGCACAAGGAAGTCACTGATGCACGTAAAAGTGGGGAAGCCCCTGATATAAGGTGTGTAATTGTAGTGTTGATCGTAATTATTGCACTGTGATGTTTGTCATGTTTTCCAGTGCCAATGCAGAAATGATTGCTGATAATTGGTTTGCTCTATTTTTTTTAAAATGCATACTCTACTTTTGTAGATTATATGCTCAAATCTGCATGGTCATAGAACAAAGCTGTTTGTTGCATTCAATCCATTAGAATACAAAACAATTTATAGTTGCCCCTCCCAATTCATGGGGATCCATTCCGGGGGGCCCCCCATGAAAATGGCGGCTCGCTAATATGCAAGCCCCATTTAAACTAATGGTGCATGCTCCTGTGGTGCATGCATGGGGCTACTCACAGCCACGCACGACCATTTAATGTATAGCTGTTGTCCCTCCCCACGAAGAGCGAGACCACGGACCTCAAGTCTGCGAATGTATTTACCTGTTTTGATCCCTGCAAAAGATTTCAAAGAGACAATACCTGAATATAAATTGTAATGTGGCCACTAGCGATTTTCAGTGTTGGACTAGGACTAGGAAACTGGGTTCAGGGTGAATGAGACACCTCCAAGCCTCCTGTTCTCAACTGCTCTGCTCAGGCCCTGCAGACTCAAGTCCATGGCTTCTTTGAATGTACCTATCCATCTGGTATATGGTCTTGCTCTCTTTCTACTGCCATCCACCTTTCCCAGCATTATTGTTTTTTCTAGTGAGTCCTGCCTTTTTATAATGTGTTCAAAGTATGATAGCCTTATTTTAGTCATCTTGGCTTCCAGGGATTCAGGCTTGATCTATTCTGGGACCCATTTGTTTGTCTTTTTGGTCATCCACAGTATCCTCAGCACCCTTCTCCAGCACCACATCTCAAATGAATTGATTTTTTTCCCTATCAACTTCTTTCACTGTCCAGCTCTTGCATCTGCATATGATAAGCTTTAGTGTTCAGTTTTATATCTTTGCACTTCAAGATCTTGCCTAGTTCTTTCATAGCTGCTCTTCCCTGCCCTGGTTGTCTTGTGATTTCTTGACTGCAGTCTCTGTACTGATCAATGAGTGATTTAAGGTATGGGAAATCCTCAACTATTTCTGTCTAGACTGAATTTATATAAATCTTCCATGGTCATTATTTGTGTTTTTTTTAATGTTCAACATTAAGCCTGCTTTTGCACTTTTTTTCTTTGTGAAATCAGGCTTAGAGGGAGGCAATGGCAAACCTCCTCTGAATCAAACTTGCCAAGAAATTACTATGAGAGGGTCACTATAAGTCTTCTTGAAGACACATAATGAAAATAGCAAAGCTTTACTAAGAATTTTAAGGATTGCTTCTGATCTTAAGGAGGAATCTGAACACTTGTGTTCTGCAGTTTTTCTAGTCACTCTTGGATCTCTGCTTTGATTTGATTTGGCTTTGTCCTACAGCATCAAAGAGAGGAGAAAGACACTGCAGCAATATGTGGAAGCGGAGGTGACCTGTCTTTGAAAACAGTCATTTCCTGTTCATAAAGTCCAAAGATGAGAGCTCAGTTGAAGGCAAGATCTGGCAATCCTCAATTGGCTCTATCTCTGAGATAGATGATGACTGTGGCACTGTTAGTGTTTCTCATTTTTCTGTGTTAGGTTGCTTTGATAAGTTATGAACCAGAGTGTAAAAGCAGATTTACAGCAATAAGTGATGTCAATAGAATTGCAGTAATGTATTTCAGGAACTTTATTTGAAAGTGATACATAGTAATGGCTTTGAAGTAATGAAGCTGTGAATTAATCTGTGAAGTTATAAAATGCAGTCATGCTAATAATATTGAATAAACAATTCCCAGTTCAAAGCCCCATCAAGTCAAAGTACCTTACTCAGTGATAGCTAGGTTCCTATAAGCTAGGCGTATGTAAACCAGAAACAGAAAACAGATGAGCTACAATCAAATAGATCATTCTCAGCATTACAGACAACAAATCAAGCACAGTGGTTTAAAAACCATGTCTTCTAGTCAATTTTTGTTGAAGGACAACAGCATCGTTAGCCATGCCATTATGTGCTAGTTCTAGGATACCAGCACAGTGCTTGGTCTAAGACATTAGAACCTGGCAAACTAAAACAGTACATGCAGGATAGGCAATCTAGTCTTTTCTGGACACACTGGCAGATGCAGTTTTGTGGTTGGGAATATTTTCTGGTCACTAGAAATAGAAGATTGAGCATGTAATCATAGTTTCTGCCATGTCACAGTGATGATTCATGGTCATTACTGATTCAAGATCATTAATATATCCCAAGACCTTTCTCCTCTTGATTCTAGATAAGAAAGCATTAGTAATCTCTAAATATAATTGCACTCGTATTGTGGACCTTCACTCCATTCATATGACAATAGTTTGAAAAATCCCTTTTATCTTGTATATTCTCCAGTCATTACTTTGTGGTGGCACCAAAAACAAGTGTCTTGTGGCAAGTTAAAGAATAACAGATTTATTATGGCATAAGTTGCCCCTTTGAAATTTATATTAGTGGTGTATTTTAAGACGATGAGGTCATCTACAATTTTCATCAGAGTACTGTACTATTACTTTCCTCTCAATATCACTGATAAAAATTGTGAGTAAACAAGGCTCCAAGATTGATCTCCTGTGCCCTGCTGATTATGCTTTTCTACCTTAAATTGTTAGCAGAAGCTTTTGTCAATTTTCCTTGATTATTTACTGAAGCAAACAGTAGTTGCTTCATTGCTTTTTCCAATGCAGATGCCTTGAATACTGTGCTGGGAGAAAGAAAAGGTATAATTAATTAATTAATTAATTAAAAATAGCTTTCCCTCCCCTTTCTGATGCATACTGTCCTGTGCCCTCTTGAAATCCAAGTATATAGCTCTGTAGCATATTCGTCTTCACCAAACCAGTTATCTTTCTTAAATATAAATAGATAGGTCACTGTACAAACTTAATACAGTCGGCCCTTCATGTCCTATTTTTCCCAATGGTAGTGTGATGTGACTGCGCTGGCACAGCTGCATGAACACAACACCATTGGGGAGAATGGGGTGGGGCCATCCATGGATGCTCCAGTACATGGCTGGCAAACCCGCACTGCATGTTCTTGTATTTGTCAACTACATGATTGTCAGCCAGTAAATCATGGCTAAGTTCATTCTCTTTGCAGTAATAGAATGCCACCTGTGGATGTCACTGCTCTACAAAATCTTCATTCATCAGTTTGTTTTGCAGACACAGGAAGTACCGAATGTTTGCTCAATGGAAATAACGACAGAACAGGATTTGGGGTTGGAATGATGTTTCTCACCATGGAAATTATGGCATCATTTTACAAAATACTGAAGGCTTGAGCTTCATTACAAATCAAACAAAATGTAAAATGAAGATCCATCCTCAGTGCCACAGTCTTCAAATGTAAAGTTGATCAGTACTAGATTAACAGATGTAGAATTTGTAGACACTGGTTCATTGTATTTTAATAGTGTGACAAAGCTCACCTTCTCCCATAATAAACTGAGTAAGATGGGCCTAGCATAGATCTTTTTAAATTCCAGCTTCAAGGATTAGACTGTCCTCAAAAAGTTGGGCATTTTTCTTAGAGGAAAGAAGAGTGCTTTTAAGCGAGTTTGCTCTTCTATTAGTGTGGTTGCCAAGGAAAGGCTCATGGCTAGCCACATCATGAAGGAAGTAAATAGTGGTACCTTTGCCAGGTCAACTTTTTTCTGGTTTGCTTGTCACACTGACCACAAGTGATGAGTAGAGTCTTGTTCTGTGGCTATTTCCATATCAAAACTGAATGGCCAAGACCCTGAAAACCTTACTTTAAACATAGTGTAAGAAAATTTTTATACTTTGCTGACTTTTTCTGCCATGTATGAATGTATATCTGATACGAGTGAAAAAAAGTTTTACACATTTTCCAATGTGCTTCTGTTTTTAATTATATTAAACTTTAGGAAGCAGTCCTGAATGATAAGAGATTCTCTAGTTTCTAGCATCCTTATTTTGGCTAGATCTGGATGTATTTATAATCACTGGTTACCATCATTTTCTTTAAGCCTAAATATTTATTTTAATCTAGTATATGTCTCATGTATATATGAGACATATGGCCTATAGTCTAGATACATCAGGAATCAACTCTTCCAGAACACGGCGACATAGCCCGAAAAACCTACCAAAAAATCTAGATGGTATTCTAGGTAGCTCTCAAATTACAGGATTTCTTGGACCAGCACACTTTCAAGCTGTCATTGGCTAAGTTATATATTAAGAGGCAAAACTGTTCCTGTTCTGTTAAAGATCTTAACATAGGAGTGGAGAACCTTTTCCAGCCCAGTTTGGAAAAGGTCTCAATCCACATTCCAGCAGTAGCTAAGGGCACTGATCAAGACCCAAGGAAAGAGTAGGCAAGGCTAAAGCAAAGTGGCTGGGGTTAGCTGTACGTTTTGCTAATTTTAGTACTTGCCCAGGAAGCATACAAAACAGATCTCAATTCTGTACACAGCTATGCAGAGGTAAGACCCACTGCATCAGCTGTCCTAGCTGCAAAGCCCAGATCAGTTCTGTACAGGCTGTTTAAAATGTCAGTACTGTTAAGTACCTTTTTGTCTCTGAATGCTGATTAGAGAAGATACCAGAAGACGTTTGTGGGATAGATCATGTTCCTCATTCCAGCTTTAAAATGAATGGTGAACAGAAGGTTTATACCCAGGGGGGAAATCATGATTGGTTAATCCTTCTCCCTTGGTGTACTGGATTGTAATGGTGTAGTGGATTGAGACCGACTTGACCATGGAAAACTCCCAGGTGACCTTGAGCAAGTCACACTCTCTTGGCCTCAGAAGATGGCATTGGCAAACCCCCTCTGAAGAAACTTGACATAAAAAGCCCATCATAGGGTCACCTTAGGGTTGCCATAAGTTGGAAACAACTTGAAGGCACATAACAACAAGAACAACAATTATTTTTCTTTGTACAGTCTCTATGGAGGAGAAGAGAGAGCTTTCCTGACCCTAGTATGTCTGTTGATTGAGTGAAATACGTGATTCAGGCCAATGCCCAGAGGTGCACTACCTCTAACCCCTATTTTCCCACTTACTCGGAAACCAATGTAACCTTCACAGTGACCACTAAGTAGGTGTTTGTCAGTCCCTGAAGGCCTGGTCTTCTTAGTCAACATAGGGCCTTTACAGACTGCCAGAAATAGTGCAAACTGAGTCCACTTT
>CM034701.1:232549857-232563922 GCA_020142125.1 Phrynosoma platyrhinos | reverse complement strand
GCCCAAAAAGGTTGCCTACCCCTGTCCTAGATAGTTACAAATGCATTGATGCTTCCTCCAAGCTGGATTTATTCAATTAGTCAGAACTGATGTGAGCTGTATGATGTGATCCAATGTCCCTTTGGGTTGTGCAGGTGGCAGGATGATGTGACGTGGAGTCTCTCAGTATAGCATTACATTTTAACAATATATGTTAGCAATGCTTTACATTTTTTAAAAAATAAGACCTTAATATCTTCTTGCACAAATGTGGAAAATGAAAAAACCCAAACACCTTCAATAGACAATTGGATGCTAAAAATGCTGGAAGCCTGTGAAATGGACAAACTATCTAGAGCAGTTGATGAAGATGCATCTGTAAATTTAAGACAAGAGTGGTAGATTTTCTTAACGTGCTGTGAAAATTCATGGAGCTGTATAAATCAAGAAAAGCAGGATTAAAATTTAGATTTGATACTTAAGTTGGTATTCTGTTTCTTAAGGCATTAACATTAAACCTAGAAATTTGAGTTATCATAATTTAAAATAAGAAGAAGTGGTTAAATTGAACTTAATATCTCACATCATTTAGATTATCTGGGAGATATAAAGCTTAGTTCTGTGCAGTTACTATTTTAAATTATGAACGTGTAATGTTGCTATATTTGCTATATTATTACATATTACATATTGGGGAGGGTTTTTTGGTGTAATATAGTAGAACACGTAACTATATACGTTTTTATTGTTATCTCTATTATTATTGTTTTACTGTTTTAAATGATAAAAGATTGTTTTAAAAAATACCTTAATATCAGTGCTTGTTTCTCGATATTAAAGAAAATGAATGTAAATATGGATTATTTGTCATTTTAAGTTATTTCTTAGTTGGTATTCAAATTCTGGTAATTTTCTAATCTGCTTTGGGGGACAAAATCCAGAAGTATTTCTAGGCCTATTCAGAAAATATGTAAGACTTTGTGTTGCAAACTTTCATGATCAGAATAAACTAGATCACTGAATAAAAGATGTTGCAAGAAGTGCAGAATTTTTGGACAAAAAGAAAAAGGCACTAGAGAGAGTTGCCATGTTTTGAAAAGGTATCCCTGTTAGTTTACATTAATTATCAGGATAACAGTAAACAAATGATTTTGCAGTGATTTGGTGTTTAACAGCTACTCTGGTTGACTTCTTTAGGACTTGAAGATGATGCTGAATTTCATGAGCATATATTTTTGGATAAATATTTGGAATACTTTCCCAAAGAAGGACCAATTCGCCACTTTATGGAGCTTGTGACTTGTGGACTTTCCAAAAATCCATATCTAAGTGTTAAAGAAAAGGTGGAACACATTGAATGGTTCCGGGATTACTTTAAGGAAAAGGAAGAGTTACTTAAGGAAATTGAAGCACATGAAAAAGAAATGTTGATTCAAAGAGAAAACATATCAAAGTGAGAACTGTTTTTTAAAAAGAACACCACAATGGCTTATGTAAATATACATTGGACAGTTACAAAATCCAAACTGTATAACTGACTGTATAAAAGTTCTTTCAAAACTGTCACTGCTATTTTAGAAGAAGATGGTGGTCTGTAAGTTACAGAAAGCAACACTGGCAAATATTTTCTAATTGTGTTTTTGAGATTGTAACTATCTTTTGTTAACTCCATTAATTGTCTCAATATAACATTTTCTGTTTTTAAAACTATGTATGGAAGTAATATGAATCCAACAAACAGAGGGGACTATAGTGTTACATAAAGTATCATTGGAAATTCATAATCATGGTTTGCCAAAGCTTGACTTTTGAAGATGACCATTTTGCCACTGTGGTGAGAGTTGCATATGTTGTTTTCTCTCCCGGCCTTTGATGCAGTTCACTTATTGTAAACTCTACTGCTTGAGGCTTGACCATTTCGTTCCATAAGATTAAAATGGTATGAAAATCTTTCAGACTACAAACAACTCTCCCTTTTGGATCCAGAGCAAGATTGGGGAACCTGTGATCCTCTAGATGCTGCTGGTAATTGTTGTTGTTGTTGTTGTTGTTGTTAACTGCCCTCGAGTCAGTCTTGACTCATGGTGACCCTGTGGATGAGACATCTCCAAGACCCTCTGTCCTCCACTGCTCTGCTTAAGTCCTGTAAACTCATACCCGTGATCTCCTTAATAGACTCCATCCATCTAGTTTGTGGTCTTCTTCTCTTTCAACTTCCCTCCCCCTTTCCTAGCATTATTGTTTTTTCCAGTGAGTTCTCCCTTTTCATGATGTGCCCGAAGGACAACAGCCTCAGTTTTGCCTTCTTGGCTTCCAGTGAGATCTCTGGCATGATCTAGGACCCATTTGTTTGTCTTTTTGGCCATCCACAGGATCCTCAGCACTCTTCTCCAACACCACATCTCAAATGCATTGATTTTCTTCTGGAATACAACTGTTATTCCTGACTACTGGCCATAGTAGCTGGGACTCATGAGAGTTGGAGTCTAATAGTATTTGGAGGGTTGCAGGTTTTGCACCAACACTATTTTGTATTTGGAGGGTTGCAGGTTTTGCACCAACACTACTTTGTAATCTTATTGGACTTAGCTTTGGCTTGTATATGTTCATTTGGCTAACCATCCTTCCAGAAAATGGTTGAGATCCGTTTTGCTCCTAGAACAGATGACAATAATAAACTGAGCTGTTTGATCTCACTCAGTTGCTTCATATAAATATTAACACTTCTGTGCTAATGATGTTGCTCTGAGCTCCAACAGCTACTTGAAATATTTATAGATTTTCTTGGGCAAACATGAGTCACTCAACAATTAGGCAATCAGTTGTCAAGCCATTTTCTTCCTTTTTTCATTTGTTATTTTTAAAATAAATTTCTAAATTGTCAAGGATCTAATTTATTCCTTTGGAAATTAATGACAAAGTCAATGTCTACAATTCAACATACAAGTGCCAATATTCTGCCTGTATTAGAAATTCTATTTCTCTGTAATTATACCATACTGAGAGCACTGATGTTTTTCTGTTTTTGTACCCGCCCGCCCCTGAAAGATATGCTCACTCTTCAAGGAGTGGAGTCTGTTGGTTACAAGGAACAAATTTTAACTTGAAGATTAATTCTGTTTTAAGTTGATTTTGACACAAGCCTTAATATTCCAATAGCGCAAACTGTAGAACCATTGAGGTTTTTTAGTTGTAATATATGTTAGGGTGAGGGAACAGACAATGGTTCCCTCCCACTATTTTACTGTGAGCCCTAGGCAGTTTTTGGTTTTGTTCCACTTTCTCTTCTGTTAATATTAAGGGGTTGAGGATGTTCTGATCATGATTTTGTTCAGTTGCATTCTTGGGATATGATACTGAAAATACTTTTATTTTTTATATTGACCTACAATCATCATTAAATTAAATTACATCTTTATTTCCAGCTAGGGGTTTAAAAGGATGCATTAACTAACAAGAGTGTAATAACAAATGAATGGTTAAGGAAATGGGATAGAATGAAAGGAAAACTTTTCATTTTTTCAGCTGCCTATTCATTTGCGTATGTCTAGATTCAGAAAATGTAACTGTGATTTAGACACTACACTTGATCTTAGCCAAAAGGCTGAGAAGCGAAAAGTGATTTAAGAAAACCACTAACTTCAAATCAAGGTTTACAATTCTGGCTTGTTTTCCCTACACCACAGTCAATACTAAATATAGTTTTTGATTCAGTCGTACAAACAATTTAGTTGAAAACAGAAGCAAAAGCTGCTATTCTCCCCCTCATGGCTGCATGGGGAGTGCGTAAGCTCAAGGGTCACCCATCCTCATATCTACAGTGCCAGCCAATGGTTTAGTTTTATGTCTAAACCTAACCACAAAGAACAACATAACTTGGAGGACTAAAAGCAAAATTATGTTTCCATATTTTACTACAAATTCAGTGTTTGATGTATACACATTTTTCATGTAAGAACTGCAACCAGAATTTGACCACCTGAATTTGACTGTCTGAATTACTGCCTCAGATAACAAAAGTACAGTATAAATCTAGATGTATAAATCTAGAAATTTTAGTCAAAAAACTGACCCAAATAACCTGTGTCTACTTGTCCATGGATCAATCAAAGTACATATACGTATGTATAGCTTAACTCTTATCAAAAAGGGAACATCCCCTTCTCTGAGTAGAGTGACAGAAGGCGAGAGCTTAGTCTATCCTGGGAGAACCTAAAAGAAGCACTGACCTACTCTACTTTCTCCACTTCTGGCCTTTTTTAATGCTTGGGCAAGAAAGTAGCGGCAGAGGCAGCTCTTTGGCACTTTCCATCAAAGGCATGCCGTGAGAGTAAAGGGAGTCGGTGCTTCTTTAAGGTTCTCCCAGGACAGACAAAGGGCCTTTGCAGACTGCCAGAAATGGTGCAAATTGAGTCCACTTTTAGGGTTACGGTTAGGGAATCATGGGAACTGTATTTTATTGTGGCACCAGAGCTCTCTGACAGAGAAGGCTCAATGTCTCAGAAAAAAAATACAATTCCCATGATTCCTAGCACTAACCCTAACCCTAAAAGTGGACTCAGTTTGCACTATTTCTGGCAGTCTGCAAAGGCCCTAAACTCTCACCGTTCACTATTCTATTCAGAGAAAGGGATGGTTCCTTTTTTATGAGTTAATACTGTACTTTAACTTGCCTTTACAACATTTTTGATATCTGCCTGCCTCTCATATTGCACAGCCACGAGTCACCATAGTTCCCTCATCCATCCATCCATCCATCCATCCATCCTTTAGGGTGAGCACAAACAGTTATGACTGATAAAATTTTGTTAGTTCTTTGGCATCATTTTCCTTTGCTTCGTCTTTTCGATCCTGTTACGTGCTCCTAAAGGTTACCCTGGACTTATCCTCATATCAAAATCAATAATTTGGATCCCAAAACCTGCCCTCAATTTATACACGAGGTTGACTTACCAAAGGATGGAAAACAAGGTGAGAGAATTTGAGATTCTCACTGCTGTATCTAGAGTCTAGCATTACATGTGAACCACAATGCACCAAAAAAGAGCAAATTTTGTGCCAAGAGAACTTGCTATTTTAAACATAGTCATCCCTCGACATCCATGAATTCTACCACCCATGGGTTGAAAATAAAATATAAATTCCCAAAAAGCAAACCTTGATTTTGTCTTTTTATATAAGGGACGCCATTTTACTATGTCACTGTATTGAATGGGACTTGAGCATCCACAGATTTTGTTATTCACAGGGGTTCCTGGAACCAAACCCCAGCAGATACGAAGGGCCCACTGTATGTGCTTTCTGGTTAATGCTTCTGTATCCTTGCTTTAATGTGGATATCTGTAGTTGTTGCACTGTGGAGGTAATATAGCATTCAGAGGATGAGCTTTGGCTTTGTGTTCCAGGTAAGAGGGAAAATATAGTGACACTGCTGTTTAATTCATAGGAGAATGGAAGAGACTATCATTCCCTTATCATACAGTATTCTCTCCCACAAGATGTCAGCATTGATCTGTTTTGCCCAGGCTTGATGTAGACTTTCCTTCTTTTTTAAAGACTACCAAAGTGTAACCTAGCAATAACAGAACAACAGTCTGCTAGAGAAATTACTACTAAAGAATGACACAGCCAAAATCCTGATGCAAAAGACATTCTGTCTTTTTGCAAAAGGACTGCTAATGTCACTTCCTTTGGAATAACATTTGATGTTGAAGTTCTGATTTTAACCTTTTCTTTACGACACGCTAAAATTTGTATTTGAAATGTATCAGCACAGTCCAGAAAGCCAGTGTGGTGTAGTGGTTTTAGTGTGGGATGTGGACCCTGGAATGATACGGTTTAAATTCCCGTTTGGCCATAGAAGCCCATTGGGTTTCCTAAGGGCAGGTCACACACTCTCAGCCTCAGAGGAAGACAACAGCACACACCCCCAACCAAATCTTGTTGGGAAAAGCCCATGATGGGTTCGCCATAGGGTTGAAATAAGTCGGAAATGGCTGGAAGGCAAGTGACAGCAACAGTAGTCTAGAAACTATCTAAACAAGGTGACTTGGGAAATCCTATGACAGTAACTAGCAACAAAAAAATATAAAAGATCTTGGCGATGAATTGGTTCAGTTTCTGGGCCCCTGAGATGTGTCTCTTACTTTTGGTCTGACCATTGGTGTGGTATCTCCTTGTTCTCACTTGGTTCAGCCTTTCTATGTGGTTTAACAGTCAGATTTCTTTCCCCTTCTTTTCTTGCTCACTTTCTGCTCTCTTGTAGCTTGAAAGTGCCTTACTGCCCACACCTGGTTCTTACGCAGAGGCAATGCTTCTGAATATGTTTCCTTTTCTCTTTCATATTCTGTGCTCAGAAAAACCCATGGTTTCATTATACTGCAAAGCTTAAAGCCATTGATAGCCAGCGTAACCTCCCTGTTGCCTTAAGGATCCTGTTAAGAATTCGGAAACTGACCATACAGCCTTAACTGTGCATGTGGTTAAGTGATGCTTGAAGACTCATGCTTTAGAAATGTTATTATATATTTAGGTATTAACTGAGAGCTAAAAGGATATCTCAGCAGAAGAAACCAGTGGTGACATTTATCAAACCCACTTTGCATAGTTTATAACAAATGCTGCAACCTTTAAAGCAGCAGCTATGTTGGAGTTCATGTGGCCCTTCAGATGATGTTGGACTACAAGTCCCAGCAATCTTAGCCAGCATAGTCAGTGGTGAGAGATATTGAGAATGGCAGTCCAAAAACATCTGGCACACCACATGTTTTCCATTCCTGATATATGTAAATACAAACTCCAGTGGGTAAAAATGTTTTCGGAGGGTGGGCGGAAGAGGCAGTGCACTGAAATGTAGCTGCATCTTGGATTAGGTTGCTGAGATAGCGGATGATATGCCTGCGAAGGACTAACCCTCTCAGTGCATTCTCAGACTTGCCATACATCATTTATGGTAGGACTGGGAGATGATGGATGGCTAAACAGACAGTGAGGTAGTGGAGCCAAAACTCGCCAGGTCAAAGCCCAGGGACTTTCTGATATAATCCCCCATCCCTCTAAGACTTCCCTTGGAAAACATTCCTCGCAATAATCGGAGGGAAATATGCCCAGAAGCAATACATTGGATGGAACTATACTTGCTGGGATGCAAAATATTGTGAGGTGGCTTAGTCTTGAATTGCCAGTTAAGACCTATTAGCTTTATAAGAGACCTGCTCCTACTAATAGAGATTAAAACTGCTGTAACTGGTTTGGAGCCACCTGTATTTTTGGAATCTCCTTGGGAGGAGGAAATAGTAGTAGTGGCACTGTCAAGATGAGTGAGAACTCTTATTGTAGGAAAGTGAGATTCCACACTTGGCTTTTGGTAGCCTACATAACAACCCCATTGTTATGTAGTGCACACTCAAAGCAGTTTTTTAGAAACAATTATTCATGTTTCTCAGACATGGAAAGAAGTAAATATAGAGAGCAGATGTAACTATTCTTTGTCCTCTTTCTCCCATTTAAAATGTGCACCTTATTGAATTTATAATCTTATCTCCGGTATGAAGTTGAACCATGTCCTGCCCTGCAGCACTATTCTTTCAGAGTCCTAAGTGTCAGAGGAAGCAGCAGATCATCTAGCTTCCACCTCTTCCTCGGCTTACCAACTCTTTTCCTCCCATGCTCACCCTCCGTCTTGACCAAACAACAGGATCACCTTCAAGGAGCAAGGAAAAATGCCCAGCCCCATTCATTGTTCATGCAGGGAAAATAAACCCTGAGGTTCTTGGGCCAAGGAGGTGAGATATCTAGCTGAAGTGACCTGAATTTCTTCCAGCTCTTGCAACAGCATCTTTTCTCGTAGTTTACTTTTATTTTACCGTTCTTACAGTTGGGCTTCTGACAAGGGAACGCAGTGAAGAAAAGGGCACTTATCAACCGATGCCAGGCTGTTCCACCGAGTTTTGGTTTGTGCATAACTGCAGATGGCAGTTGTGCTGTTGTACGCTTGATAATGCTGTTGTGAAAAAGCTAAAATGCGGGGATCAAGGCTTTTCCAAGACAGGTCAAGATAATTGTGTTTTAGATAATTAAGCATGTGCCGAAAATGTTTTCTCTGTGGGGCGAAGCACGTGAATAAAAGCCAAACCAAAAGGCATAAATGGACTCCCATGGGACAAACAGCAGTACTTTCTTAGGACCCAGTTTTTCTTAGACTCATGTGAAGCAGCATATAGCAATGCCTATCCCCAGTCTCTGGTTGGCAGGAGAATCTGAAGAAAAAGGAGTTAGGGAAATCTGTAAGGACCTGGTGTCATGAACATAGGCCGAAGACAGTCAAAGTGTGGGAGAAGAGGGGAAAGATGTCCAGGTGGAAAAGGGATTGAGAAGTGCATCTCCCGGCACCTTTCCAAGTGGGTTGGTTTGAAGATGTCAACTGCTTGTGGAGTTTGTGGAGTTACCAGCTAATCCCTGCAGCTGAATGGGAAATGAGGGCAAGAATTTCTTGTTCCTCGTGTCTGGGATACATCTGGATGTCCAGCTGCAACTTGAGCTGTGAGGGACAGAACAGCAGTCAGGAGCAGGAAACCCAACCAGCATCTTGCTCTGGCCTGGAGGAGTATCATGTCAGCATAACACCTAGGCAAAGCTTAATACAGAGAAGAAATGTGTCAACTGAAGGTGTTAAAAGGAATATGGGATTCTGTCACTGATTGGAGGGAAGGTACTTTGGGCCTTTGCAGACTGCCAGAAATAGTGCAAATTGAGTCCACTTTAAGGGTTAGGGTTAGTGCTAGGGAATCATGGGAATTGGGTTTTTTTCTAAGACACTGAGCCTTCTCTGTCAGAGAGCTCTGGTGCCACAATAAAATACAGTTCCCATGATTCCTTAACCCTAACCCTTAAAGTGGACTCAATTTGCACTATTTCTGGCAGTCTGCAAAGGCTCTTAGTTGTCTAAAACTTCAACAAGACTTTGCTTGCTGTGAATAGAAGGACTCCTTTTGACTAGTGAAGGAATTTCACTGATGGAAGAAAGAAAAGGTTATTCTTGCTGATTCTCCTGAAGTTTCCAGCACCGCTTCCCCCAATGTGCCATAGATTCCCTCAAGATTCTCTAATATATTTTTGTATGGTACAAGGGAGAGTAGTAGTTTGAGCATTGGACTATGACTCTGGAGATCAGGGTTCGATTCCCAGCTCAGCCATGGAAACCCATTGGGTAATCTAGAGTGGGTCACACATGCTCAGCCCCAGAAAACCCTGTGACAGGGTCACCATAAATTGGAAATGACTTGAAGACAGATATAAAACATCATGACGGTGCAAGGGGATATAAAGTGGGGATCAGCAAAGGTAGTTTCCTCACCCATTTCCCCCTGAGTGGAACTCCACTATTGGATGCTTATACCACAAGGAGTGAAAATGTGTTCAAATGTGTTTGAGTTTCCAACTCGTCATCCCAGATCACTGTATAATCTGACATTGGCTGGTAGTCAACATATTTGTTAGGATTATACATTCCATTTTGACATGTATGAGTCCTGAGGCGTGTAGGAAAAGTCCAGTTGCACGCAAGACCAGCATCACATTGAGTTTGGACTGTTATTTGCCAATGCAAATATGTTAAAAGGCATTACACAAGGAAGTAGTCAGGCTTCTTCTGGCTGTATTGTAAATGTAAGTACTGTAATCTACCACTGTGGGGTCCAATTTGTGTTGCACAGGTGGGGAAAGGAGCAGGCTTTGTCTTTTTGACCTTCCAACGACTGGCCATGGGAATGTACCCAGGAGCCACCAGGTTTGGGTTGGACAGGAACAGCCTTTGCCCTCCAGCATAAGTGAGGTGGCAAAGTTTTACACTATGTTGTTGTTATGTACATTCAAGTTGTTTCCGACCTATGGCAACCCTAAGGTGAACAGCATAGGGTTTTCTTAGCAAGTGTCTTCAGAGGGGGTTTGCCATTGCCATCCTCTGAGACTGAGAGAGTGTGACTTGCCCAGGATCACCCAGTGGGACTCTACCACCGCACTAATAAATCCAATAATTAGTCCAAACTAGAGTAGACCAATGAAATCAATAGGAACTGGATCGGCTAACACATATTTTAAGTTCAGTTGCTTCCCAGGGGATAATTGGACTTAGTCCATTATTGACTACTGCCAGAGCCTTCTGCATAAACAGCTCCTGGGCAGGATTATCACTGCAGAGGGCAGGCCAGGTTAGGTTATTCCAGGTATCATGAAGGATCGTCTGTTGCTCCTCCTACAATCTTCTAGATCTAATTTTCTTTGTTTTATACAGGAGAAAAATTTAGGAAACAAAAAGTGATGACATGACTTTGTACAATAGTAGTTCTGTCTGTTGCTGGAGAATATCACATTGTTTATTCAAAGCATGAAGAACTGAACATCAGAATCTCTGGGAAATGGCATGATATCACCATTTCGTTTAAGGTAATATGACAGTACCATGTTACGATAAAGACTTAGGGCCTTTGCAGACTGCTAGAAATAGTACAAATTGAGTCCACCTTAAGGGTTAGGGTTAGGGAATCATGGGAACTGTATTTTATTGTGGCACCAGAGCTCTCTGACAGAGAAGGCTCAATGTCTCAGGGGAAAAAAAAAAACAATTCCCATGACTCCCTAGCACTAACCCTAACCCTAAAAGTGGACTCAATTTGCACTATTTCTGACAGTCTGCAAAGGCCCGTAATTTCAGTACTCAAAACTAATATGAGATGTGGTTGGAATATACTCTTGTGCAGACCATCTTCGTTGAAGCACACCTTATTTTATTCAGCAAGTTTTGCAATTTTCCCCCCAGGTTGTTAGAAAAGATTTCCCAGACGTTTGCTACAGCTGCAGTTTTTCCAACCAAGTCATCAGCTTTGAGTGGTAAATGCAGCCATCCTTCACCGAAATTCTGAACCACTAGTTAAAGGTCTGACATGGTAAAATAGCTACATAAGCACTTACCCACTTGACTTCCCTTCAAACATGCAAATGCAAGCAGAAACTAGCCGTTAAAAAAGGAGAGAGAGAAAGCAAACCTGACTAATTTCAGAAGTTGCTGTCTTCATATCTGGCAGGCCGCACGTTAAATAGACAAAAGAGTAGTAATTTTAAAAAATAATATGAATAGCATGTGTTCACATGTACACAATTGCTTTCATCTGAGGAACCACAGGGGATATAGCGAGAGGGCTGCAGAAAGTAGGAGAAATTAATTAAAAATGGGAATTGTTTTGCATGACCACTATAGCTTTAAAAAGTTACGTTTTGCAGAACTCACCCCCCACCCACCAACCAGCATGAACACAAGCCATACTTCAGGCAAAGGGTTCTGGGTAATGCAGTCAAAAAAAGAGCCTTTTCCAACCTTTTGTATTGGACAGAAGTGCTGTCCATTACTGCAAAGACATCTCTGGATCCAATGCACTATTAGTAAAAAAAAACAAAACAAAAAAAAACACACACCTAGAAACAAATCTCTTTCAGTGCACTTATGTTTGCAGGATACAACTCCAACTAGAAAGCCTGGTTTCAGATTCCAGTTGGGAAGTTCAGCTGAGCCATAACCTCATCAGTTAGTGCTGGAAAGGCATTCAGTAGTCTCTTGTCCACATTGCTTCATCTTGTGAATCTGGGGTGTGGGGATCATGCAGACCTCCAGATATTTCTGGACTGCAACTCCCAGCATTCCTCACTATTGGCTAAGCTGGCTAGGGCTCCTGAAAATTTTAGTTTTACAACCTACAGCCTTACATCTGGAGGGCTGAGTGCTTCTCATTTATTTAAAATTATTTCACTTGAGAGTAAACTGGTGGGACTGAGCTAGAAGAAGGCAATGAAATATTATCAAACAGGTTATCTAAATATACCAAACAATTAACAGCTACTCTTCACATCAAACAAGTGTGCCCTCCTCCTAATAATAATTCATGTGCCAAATTAAAATATTTGGAGATTGTTGTAAATATTTTGTGGGCTTCTCTGTTGCTGTAGAACTCCTTCTAGAGTAGGTGCAAAGGTGTGGTCCTCTGGATGTTGTTGGACTGCAACTCTCAGCATCCTTCACCATTGGCTCTATTGTCTAGGGCTGCTAGGAGGTGCAATAACTTCTGAAGAACAATAGATGATCCTCAGCAAACAGAGTGAAAAATGTGTGTGGATGGAGCTCTGGCAGCTATGAATCATTTGTCTCTTTATAGTTTATATCTTTATGTTTTAGCTGTTTGTATGCAATGTTTGGCAGTGGTGAACTTTTGAGACAGGGGTGTATATAAATAACTGCAGCATGATCTTATGTCTTAGGAGCTGAAAACAGGAAGAAAAGATCAATGAAAACAAAAAATTGTAATCATGTCCAATGACTCACTGTGAGTCTCCGATATGAAATGGAGAAATAACGGGAGTTCTTTGGTGTTTTTGAGCATCATTGTCAAATGGGTCGTTTCTAGTTTCTTATTCAAACATGAAAATTATTCCATATGCAAAGGCACCTTGTGCACAGCTAGTTTCTTCCAGTGTGTCCCAGTAGATCAACAAATGATGAATGTGCCTTGAAATTCAGTATGCGGGTTAATACTATAATGGCTCCCCTGTACATCAAAACAGCAACATGATACCCTGGAAAATACATATGCTATTAATGGTGTGTTTATTCCCAAGTACATTCACCTTTGCATATGGGTGGGCCCCCATGATGCAACCACAGCTGAAACCCGATAACACTCTAACCTCTGGTAACTGACTACATGTGACTACATCTGTTTTAAAACAGATGCAGGTTTTCTAAATGAATTTTATGTTATTTATTTACAAAATGCTGTACCGCATTTCAGCTGAAGGATAATCACAGCCATGAACAATAAATGGAAAACTATGTGCTCCAACACAGAGGAAGCACACAGCCCTCCAGATGTAAGGTTGTAGGTTGTAAAACTGCAATTTTTGGGTTTAGCAAAATGTCCAGAAAGGTGTTTTGATCGTCTGTCCAGATGGCAATGGCTTATAGCACAGCTGACTATCCAAGGGGGTGGTGGAGAGGAAATCTGTGACCCGTAAATATGTGTTGTGAATCTCTGCAATCAGGTCATGAACCTCTCTAATGTTTAATTCAAACTCGATTAATAAAGTATGGGTTTGTTATTGAAATGTATTATTCAATTAGTTCAATATTTACTACTAAGAATGGTTATGAATACTTGACATTGAATGGATAATTGTTACTCAACTGGCCAGATAAGTCGTGTTTCTGATTCTTTCTGATTTGGGAACTAGTTGAGCCATCCTGACATTGAATGCTTACATGCAATATGTAAAAACCAGCCAAGGTCCCAACAGATATCAGACAGAAATGTTGCCAGCGCATGATCTTGTTCAGACTTCCACATCATAAAAGCACAGTTCTATCTGCATGTTTGTATTTATTTACAAGAATTTATAAACTTGTTAGATCTGAAAATTTCAAGTGGTGTACACTTAAATAAAACATAATTACACAATATAACATACAGCATCTGTGGTCTACAAAACAGTTAGTAGATTGGCCTATCCAAAGTAAGGTTGCATAAGTAAATATATTTTCAACATATTATCAATATTTGTATACTGAAATTCAGTATAAAATTTTGTAGAAATGTATCTACTGTGCCAAAATCTGATGCTTTTTGCATTCAGAATACCTTTCAACACACAAAACATTCAGAGGTAGCTGTGTTGGCTATTTAACAAATTCAAACAATATTCCATCAGTGATACCTTTATTGGCCAACCAAAATGAACAATTATACTTGTTGCAAGCTTTCAAAGCTCCATGGGCTTCTTCATCATCAGACAATATGTTACAAACCAAACAGGAGGAAAACAATTGGAGATGTTAGTCAGATGCCTACATGTAGTTTCAGTCTTTAGTTAAGATGGTAGTATATGGTGGGGAGGATATCTTTTGCAGGCAGGATCTTCCTCCTGGCCCTGTGGCTACAGGGAGATTTGCAAAGTCCAGGAAATTTAAAATCCATTTGCATCTTAATAGAGACGCCTATTTTGCAATCCAATAGGTCTCCATTCCAGTGAGGCCACAGGCCTCTTT
>CM034701.1:232539039-232549757 GCA_020142125.1 Phrynosoma platyrhinos | reverse complement strand
GACTGGCAGTTTAGGCCGGCCTGGGGGTGGAGTTGGGGTAGGGCAATTGCACGCTGGCCACCCCAACTCCACCTCGACTCCATCCCGACACTGCGCGCCCATCCGCATGGCATCAGGATGCCCCATTGTCCACAGGCTGTTCTTCCTGGTTCCCTGTTGCAGCTACAATGCGGTATTTCAACACACAAGTTCTAGAGGCCACATGGGTCAAACCATGCCAGATTTTAACAACTTAGCTAGCATAGTTACTTTCCCTAACTTAGGATAAAAACAGTAGACTCAATCTTGAGTGGGACCTAGTGAGAAAACAATAGTCTGAATCTGTTCTCTGCATCTGCAAGTTTTATTTTCACAAATTGATTTATTAAGTTAAATGGATCACTATTTGGCAATTAAACTGCAGGCATAGGACAAATGGATTTAAACCCTCCCCCTAGCTAAGATCTTAACCACTTTTCTTACTAGCAATAGCAAATACATTTCTATACCGCTTACTGATGTACCAAGTGGTTTACAATGTGTAAGCTAATTGCCCCCAACAAGCTGGGTACTCATCCTACAGAAGGATGCCAGGCTGAGTCGACCCTGGAGCCCCTGGCTGGTATTGAACTCACAACCTTGTGGTTTGTGAGAGAGTGGTGGCAGTACAGGCATTTAACCACTGCGCCACCAGGGCACTTGCTACTTAGCTATTTTACACCATCCACCTTCCGGCCAGACCCGCAAAGGGCTCCCGGATAGCGGTGGTCTACCCTGCCCTTCCTCTGCCCTCTCCCGGTGCCACTTGCTTGCCCAACTTCTGCCCGCACTGCTAGGCAAGTGAGGCAGCAGGAGGGGATGGAAGGGGCACACACTTCCCCTCCTCCTCTTCACTGCCTTGGCTTCCTCCCCACGGAGAGAGACAGGGCAATGGAAAAGAAGGGGCAGGTGCACCCCACAGTGAGAGGAGCACCCCCCTTCTGATGTGTTACCTGGTGCAGGTCACACACCCGGCACCCACTAGTGACACCATTAAAGTTACTGAAGAGTAGAAGAAGAACCTTTTCGACAGTAAGTGTGGTTCAGCAATGGAACAAATTGCCTAGGGAGGTAGTGGGGTGTCTTTGGGTGTCTTCGAAAGAGGGCTGGACAGCTACCTTCTGGGGATGCTTTAGCTCAGGGGTAGGCAACCTTTCCCCTTTAAGGGCCGAAGGACTTCAGCTCCCAGAAGCCTCAGCCATGTTGGCCAATAGCTCCTGGGATTCTGGGAGCTGAAGTCCCTCGACCCTTAAAGGGGAAAGGTTGCCTACCCTTGCTTTAGCTGAAGATCCTTCCTTGAGCAGGAGGTTGGATTTGATGGGCCATGAGGTCCCTTCCAACTCTATCATTCTATGACTCTATGCATGTAAGGAGACATAGGTACCACAAATCCACTTTGGGATTGTCACAGAAAACCGGTTACTGACTGAAGTTAGCTTCCATCTGTCCTATAGTCCATGGTTAAAAGTAGTTCTTGGATCACCCTGAGAGCTTATGAGTGCGGATAAATAGTTCTAATTTGATTTACGTAATATTGAATGGGACACTTATTGCTGTAGAAATATTGAGGAGGAAGGGGATGATCAGCATCATTTTCTGCAAGCGTAGGAGGCTGTCATAGGCTGAACTGAACAGAACCCCGCTAGCAAAGGCTGCTCCTGGCAGACTGGACATAATTTTTTCCACTTGTTCAATTCACCATTGCATTCATTTTTCCATCTCTACCAAATACAACGGCAGATACTGCAAAAGATGAGCTGAACTATCCAGAGAAGATGTGAATTGCTCTTCTCGATAAAAGGGGTTTAGGGACAGTAGTTAAAAGGGGACAGATGCTAGATTTACTCAAATGCAGTAAGCCTGATACAAGAGATGCCTCATAAATATGGGTGTAGTACAGTCTTGAAACATGGGCTCTTTAGTCAGCTTTTCCACATTTCTGGGGTGTTGCCATTTCCCTAGCGATATCTGTGATTTTCTCAGTGTCAGATATGATGACAAACTGTTTGAGTCAGTAAGGGACAATTGGGAAAGGTCAGGTATAAATTGATTTCCATATAAAACACCCCACTCAGGACAATGAGAATTTGTAAACTGAATCACTTTTGAAAGGAGTCATTTCTTACATGGGGATTTCAAAGATGGTTGTAGATTAACTAGAATCTATGTTGATTGATAAAAAGAGATGAGTAGGGTACCTGAAAATTGCACCAATCCCCATATTTCAAGATATTCTAAAATATAATCAAGTAGACATTTCTGCCCAAAGGGATCTAGCAGCATCTTTGAGACTAACTGAAAGAAATAAGTTGGTAGCATGAGCTTTCGTAGATTTCAGCCTACATCCTCAGATGCATGTTGGGAGTGAAGAATTCAGACATTTGTGTGTGAGAATGTCAGTTCAAATTCAAAATCTTATATGTATGGAAATGAGGTGGAAAGTACAGTTTTAACAACATTCTCACACACAAATGGCTTATATAGGTCTGTCTCTGGGTTCTCCACTCCAAACATACATCTGAGAAAGTAGGCTTAAGTCTAAGAAAGCTTATGCTACCAACTTCTTTCTTTAAGTTAATTTCACAGGTGCTGCAAGATCCCTTTGCATACTGATTTTCCAAACTAACCCGACTATACCTTTGAATAATAGACATTTGGAAATTTGTCAGTTGCTCCTCCCTATCGCACATACAGAGGAATCAAGCATATTTAAATATCCTCATCCTGACTCTCAAATATATACAGAACAGATATACATCAGCAAAAACTGGCTTGATCGCATCTCACACAGAAAATGCAAATGGGTTGGCCCCATTAATTCACATGGATGATAAAGACATTTCTCTTTCAGCACACCCTAAGCATAGATATTTTTATTTTAAAAAGAACAGTTCTTTCTATTAAATAGCACTACCAAACTCTCATATGCCACCAGATGGGATGCTATGAAAGCTGTCGTAAGAGATGCATTCATTAGTGAAATCTCAGCCCTTAAGGACAGTAATTTAAAAGGAAGTAACTTGGCAATAGACATCAGACATTCAGAAACATGACACAAGGCAAGGGACAATGCAAAAATATGCAAAAACTATAATAATATAATAAACCAAGGGCATGTGTTGTGCTTTCAAGTTGTTTCCTACTTATGGCGACCCTAAGGCAAATCTATCACAGAGTCCCATATTTCTTATTCCAGATAAGAACAGACATGTGTAGGATTGTAATGTTCACTGCTTTTAAGAATGATTATGTGATTTGGTGAACTATTTAGTCCTGCAGAAATACAGAACTAGTTAGTCCAGCAGAAATACTATAGTAAAAATCACAAATCAGCCCCAATTTCACTTTTAAATGGTTTGTGCATGTAACAGGATGCACCCCACTTCTTCCCAAGCCCCCAAGCTTCCCTAAACAAATCTGGTGCTTCCTGTACCAGATGCTGGATGTGAAAATGTGGCTCCCATGATTGCTAAGGCCATCCACCCCTTCTCTAAGGTGTCTCCCAATTTCTGCTTGGAGTTAACTATAAGTAAAATCTAGCTTTCACTGCATTTAATTGCAAGCTGCATAATGACTTTAATGGAGATGGTTCACACCCTTCATTTGGCCTCATAACTCACATCATACTTTTTCCTTTGTAAAGTTAGATCATCTCTGTTACTCTTTGACTCAGGTTTGACTATGACTCAGACAAATCATACCCTTGAAGGCTAGCACAGCTTTGATAAGCTCTTAACAAAATTCCAACAATTGGGCTTGGAAAACTTTCAGGCCCCATTCAGCAGTCAAATGAGTCAAGGGAGGCAAAATGAGAGCACTGCCCTCTGAATAAGACTTCTGCCTCTCCAATGAAATTTTCTTTTACAGGTGGCCCTCCACATTTATGGCTTTGACTTTTGCAGATCTGATTACTTGCAGTTTTGATTAATATGTTCTCTCTAGGAATCTCTAGGTCCTCCAGCGCAACTCTGCTAGAAGTAGACCATAAGGTTGTGCTGGAGAACCTAGAAGTCCCAGAGAAAACACTTTTCTAGGCATTTGTAGGTCCACCAGCATGATTCCATGATCAACGTCCAGCAGGTGTTGACCATTGGAAATTTCTAACATTGCAGAGAATGAGATACTGAAAATTGTTCACACCTAGAATACTTATATTTGCTGTGTTCACATTTGCTTGGAAAAATCTGCTTGCCCGTTTTCTTTGGGTGCCAAAGATCTATTCCTAGATGCATAGTTGAAGTTTTAAGTTATCACAGTGCTCAAAATCTGAAGATTGAAAGATCATTTCATTGAGGAAGAGAATCCTTATTGGGGAAACACACACACACACTCACACTGATTTTGTTCCCCTTCTTCCAAGTTTCAGCCCTGTTTACCAGACATGGTGTGTATTGGGGGGAACAACAGCATTTAGCAAGATTGTGGCACAGTGCACATAGAGTGTGATTACATTATGAGACACACATCTAGGGCTTGTCCCTGTTTCTCAGAGCCTAGACCACAAAATAGGCCAAGGAACCACAAAATGTAGGGCATTGAAGATAAAAATGTAGGACATTACCAAATAAAAGCCCCAAACAGAAATGTAAATGTAAATTCATGCTTCTTAGTCATGCCCAAAATGGTAGACATTTTGAAATTTCTCATGGACAAAAGGTTGAAATGTAGGACATAGCAAACACAAAAGGAGGGTTTCTTAACCAACACAAAAGATTAGAAGGGAGAAACTAACAACAACTAAATAGGAATATGACAAATAAATATTATGTACCCTAAATAAGTAAAACACTCATGTGAACACATGACAATTGCAGCTGTGTTTTAAAGTAACTTCATGAAAATAATGATGAAAAACATTAAATAAACAAACACACTGTAAATTGATACAGACTATTTCAATAGTCCACATTTTATAAAGTCCTAACAACTGGTGCTGCAGAAAACAGGTTGCTGTAAGAGGCTACTGGCAGAAAATATATTGCAGATGGCAAATCACACTTTCTCTGATCTTCAGTCGAAGTTCTGAGCTTATATCCACATGTCCCACATATGGTTGCAAATATGTAGCATATTTGTTTGTAGTAAATATCAATAATGAATGGCCAGCAGTGATGACAGGCAAGTAAATTAAAGACTCTAGTAGAAAAAATAATTCCCGTAGCAAGATACATATCCACATGTCCTTTCTTAGAATAAATCATTTCCCAGCAGAGACGCTTCAATCCTCCTTAGAATTGGGTTGCTCTTCTCATTGCTCCTAGAGGCAGGGAAACAAATACAAACAAAAGGGAGAGGGGCAACCCCAGAAGGTCAGTTCTTTTCCTGCTTTGATCCTAGCAGGACATGGACCTTCTCTTCGGAACATCTTACCTTTTATCTTTTTTTCTATATGGTGAGGCTATCAGCAATAGATGCCCTGCTCCAGCCATTTGCCCTGGCTCTGACAGGTGCATAGCTGGCCTCAGATTCGGGGGCAGGGGAAAGCATGGAGGGAGCCTGGCCAGAGGAGGGTTTCCCCTCCATGCTTTTGAGGAGGCTCCAGCCCCCCCCACCCCATCCAGCCCATTTTGGGTTGGGGGCCAGGGAGGCGCTCACGGATGTTACAACTCAGTTGGAGCCCAGGGCCATGAGTACTGGGGTCCCCTCCCTCCTCCCCATGGGTAACCAACCTTCCACCCGAGTGGGCTGCATCCTTCAGGGCCTTCCTTGCCCAGGAGGTGTCCTATGTGTACCAGGTTCCAGGTGGCCATCAGGGAGAAAGGGAGGACGCTGACACCCTTTGGAGTCCCAGCACCCAATCTGACCTGAGGGAGACTCCTGGGACCATCACCTTTCCCCACCGTACTCTGGTGCTGGTACCTCCCAGACCTGGATGCTGCCTGCTGCGGAAAAGAGCGGTGTCCCTCCCAACAATGCTGGGTACTCCCTTCTCCTTCAACCTCACCAGTGGGAGGATCTGAGCTATCTTGGGGAGCTCCACATTAAATACCCCTCAAGGGGTCAGGCGGGTGCCCACCACCATGGCGACTGTGCAGAAGACACCCACCACCTTGGTCTGGGGAATGGGCACCACTTTTCTGCTGCCCACATGGATGATGGCTGCTATATCGCCCACCTGGATGGAAGCTGCCAACTTTCCCATGTGGATGTGGCCCACCATCTTGGATGTGAGGATGGCAGCCACCATCTTGAACATATGGATGGGGGCCACCATCATGGATTTGGGGAAGGCGGCTGCCATTTTGACGGAGTGAATGGAGGCCACCATCTTTGTTGCTAGGGGGAGAGGCCCCATCTTTGTTGTGCAGACGGGGCCTGCTTCTCCTTCCCCTCGAGCACCGCCCGCCCAGGTGGGTGACCACAACACCAGCTCCAGGCCTCCGCAACTGAAGCCGGGTGTCCCCCAAGCCTGATGGTATCTTGTCATCCGGACCAGAGGGGGAGGAAGGGCCCTCCTGCCCCTGGTGCCCTGCTGGTGGGGGGCACAACAGCAGCGGAGGACAGCGGGCAAACCTGGCACCCCAGGGAGGAAGAGACCCCAACCTCCCAGGGGTATTCAAGTTCCCTCCCCCCAAAAGCACCCTAGGCATGACAGGCCCTCCCCTAAGACATCTCCCCACTCTTTGGAAGGATGAGGATGAGGACAGAGAAACCTCCACCTTGGAATCAGAGATGGAGGAAGTCGAGGCATCCGAAGCAGAGGGAGTAGAGGCTGACAGTTCCTCAGCCCCATCCTTCACTCACCTCTTCAAAGCTGAAGACTTCCCCATGTTCTTGAGGAAGAAGACCAGGGCTTTGGGCCTTGCCTCACCAGCTGAGCAGACTCCTACTCTGGACTCTGATTTACCCCAAGTAGCAGGCAAGCTCTTCCTCGTCCCATCACCATCAGTGAGGGAGATTCCCTACCCTGCTAATTTGATGTAGGTCATCATTGAAGAATGGAAGAAGCCGGCTGTCAGCCAACCCTGCCACGCTTCTGTCAAAAAGCTGTACAATTTCCCCAGTTGGTCATGGAAAAGCTCCAAGTCCCCCTGGTGAATGCCACGGTATCTGCACTGGTATCTTCAGCCATTTTTTCCAAAGAGGGCAAAGATTCTCTGAGGACAGAAAGGCCGAGTCCACTTTGAAAAAGGCTCATGAGGCCTTGTCCATTGCTATCAGGGTGGCGGCTACCTCTTCTATGGTAGCTAGGGCCCCCCTCCAATGGGCCTGGGACCTACTGGAGAACCCCCCAGCCTCTGACACCAGGCTTCACCAATCACTGAACAAACTAGCCAAGGCTTTGGCCTATGCAGCGGACGGCATCTTGGACGCTGTACAGCAGTGCCATAGGGCCCAAGTGGCGACCGTGGCGGTCCACCATCAACTGTGGTTAAAAAACTGGAGTGTTGACCTAAAGTCAAAACAAAACTTAGCCTTCAGTCCCTACCTAGGTTCCAAGGTATTTGGAAATTCCCTGAACCCTGGGCTAGTAGAGGATAAGGACAAGAGGACATCCTTACCAACTGGTAAAAGAGGGGAAGCTATGAGGCAGTCTAGATCAAAGTGTCACTCCTTTTGCCCCTCTAGATCTTCTTATCCCTCAGGTTCTACCACCTCCTTCCACACACAACTTACACACAGTTCTCAAGGGCTTGACCGTGAAACTTTTTGAGCTGCTCAGAAAGACATCACTGAAACACCTTTTGTGGAAGGTACTCCTTTTGACTGCTATCACCTCGGCCCATTAGACTTCTGATCTAGGCACCCTGTCAGTGCGCAAGGACTTGTGTGTTTTCAGACCAGACTTTGTGCTTCTACATACAGATCCCACCTTTATCCCATAGTCAACTTCTCTTTTCACACATCAGATCATTTTGCCATCCCTTTGCCTGTGGCTGATGAAAGAGCTAGAAAAGATTTGACACACCCTTGATGTTCGAAGAGCAATCCAGATTTATCTCAAGAAGACAAGATGTTTTAGGGGTTCAAGGGCCCTCTTCCTCTCTGTCAACCCAACATCAAAGGAGAGAAAGGTGTCCCCATCGGCCAGTTGGATCAGGGACTGCATTGCGTATATCAGGTAAGAACCAGCATTCCTTTTCCCAGCGGAGAAAGTGAGATCCTCCTTAGAATTGGGATTTACCAAAGCCCTCTTAAACAGCGGGAGGAGTGCTGTTCTTTTGATGGGGATGTTAGAGTACTCTCCTTCCAAAAGTGGCCTCCGCTGACTGATAGAGATCAAACTTGTAATGCTTGACCAAGGTAGAAGGTGACTTCCAGGTGACAGCTCTACAAATCTCTATAATCAGAGAGCAAGTAGACCAGGCGGCTGATGGATCAGGGACTGCATTGCGTATATGAGGCAAGATATCAGCCCCTGGACTTTTTGCCCCCGAATGGGATGGTTGCAAATTCCTCCAGAAGCACAGCCACCTCAGCCACCTGCTCTCCATTGATAGAGATTTGTAGAGCTGTCACCTGGAAGTCACCTTCTACCTTTGTCAAGCATTAAAAGCTTGATCTCTATCAGTCAGCGGAGGCCACCTTTGGAAGGAGAATACTCCAACATGTGCCCCTGGCTTCCCTATCAGAAGCACAACACTCCTCCTGCTGTTTAAGGGGGCTTTGGTAAATCCCAATTCTAAGGAGGATCTCACTTTCTCCGCTGGGAAAAGGAATGCTGGTTCTTACCTGATATATGTCCATTTCCAGAGGAGAAGGTTCGATCCTCCTTCCCACCCTTTCAGTGCTGTCAAGGGAACCTGGGACCATGAGTAAGCTGCATGACCTTTGTTCTCGCCAGGAACCTGGTGCATGGCTATTGCCTTTATTTCGTTTTCCCTTTTTTACTTCTGCTGGTCTAGGATATTTTTTCCTCTTAGGCTGGCTAACAACTGACTTTCTGGGGTTGCCCCTCTCCCTTGGGGGGCAGGAGGGTCTTGTGTTTGTATTTGTTTCCCTGACTCTAGGAGCAAATGGGAGGAACAACCCAATTCTAAGGAGGATCGAAACTTCTCTGCTGGAAATGAACGTATATCAGCAACGTTCCTTTTTCCATTTACTATAGTCAGTCTTTCTGAAATGTTGGACATGTCACATCATGGAAAAGAAGGACATCTGGTCATCCTGACCTAGACCTTATTTTCCATTCCTCAGGAGGAGGGAGAGGAATCTCAGGGCAAGCACACTGTCCTGAAAAAATATATGTGAGCATAGACATACTCCTTTGTTAGACTTCTTGAAAAAATGGAATAGCATACTCTGAATGTTGATGGTAGATGCTTAATAATGTATGATGCTGAATGACATCCTTTCTTGTAATGCCATCAGGGGCCTCTCCCTGTGATATTGTTGGGTTTGGGGATTTTGCTGCCTAAGCTAGTGTTGATTTGGCTAATCCCTTCTGATACTTCTCACAATAAAAGGTTTGAGGAAGAAAGTAGAAGGAAATTGGATTTTTCCTTCTCCACTCAGTGAGCGAATAAGAAATGCACTGATATGCAGAGACCTGCATATAATATGCAGTCTACAGACTGATAGCATGCCAGGCACACCCTAGACAGCAGGTAGGCTGATTCTGAAATTGATTGCTGCCAATAGCAATTATCACACAAAAGGAACAGAGACTTCTCCAAACCTGTATTGTGTGAGATATTTCTATCAGGTCATCCCCTATCTCTAGGTTTATGACTCAGAGACAACTGATTACTGAAAGCAGCAGTGTCTGACAGGCCCCTCTGCAGCAAAAAATGGCCAGTTTATTTGGCTTTGAGGGACAAGATTAATCGTGCATAACTAGTTACATACAGCTCTGATGTAAAACAGACGACAAAAGTCTTTAGCTTGCCTTCCCTGTAAAATAAAACAAAATGCAGGAGCTGGAAGAGGAAAAATTCATCATGACCATTTTTTGCAAGAAAAGAATTCATCTCCTTTTCCTCTAACCTTGGGTTTGGAAAAGTTCCTTTTGTGGACGACACGGCCCAGAATTCCTAGACTTCCACATTGAGTAGTGGATTCTGGATGCTATACTCCAAAAAGAAAGTTCCCCAAACTCTCTTCCCCTGTGAAAACAGAAATTATCATCACAATCTCCAATAAGCCAGCTCCTGACCCAGAGAGGATGGTATCAGTATTATATGGGTTTTGTGTAATGTGCTGGATATTTGTTTGTTGTTTTTAATGGTTTTTATTTTAACCTGCTTTCATTTTTAAAAAACTGTATATAATTTGATTTTTTAAAACTTTTGTAGGCTGTGAATTTTACCTATGTTTGTTTTAGTTGCTTTAAGCCACCATCTTGAATGGGGGGAAAGGTGGGAAATCACAACAACAACAACAGGATTGCACACGCTGGCTCTCATATGATGCCTTCTTAACACAGGAGTTTTAACACTTGGAAAATCATAAGAGAGGTGGCAGAGATTGCTCTCATTTCCTGTACACATCATCTGTTTATTTTGGTAGTCAAAAACTCTTGCTTGTCTTTTGGTATGAACAATATTCTGCATTCACAGATGCAAGAGAAATAGTAGTTCTTCTCAAACTAGCAAGAAGTTTACAAGCTCATACCAGCAGATTAATGCTCCGTACTGTTTATTCTGAAATACGTATTAAACAAAATTATGAAAAATATCCAATATAATCTATTGGTTAATCATTTCAAATGGAATAAAATACAGACCCAATTATGGGCTGGTTATTTATATCCTTTACAG
>CM034701.1:232526259-232537470 GCA_020142125.1 Phrynosoma platyrhinos | reverse complement strand
AATGGCTGTCGGAACAGATTAATTTCGTAAGTAGAGGTACCACTGTACAAATCAAACACCAGTGGAAACAACACACTGAAGAACTTTATTAAAGACATGAATGGATGACAGATTCATTCCAGGAAGAACTATTTGAAGATGGACCTACAGTTATAGAAGTGAATAGGAAGCTCTACTGAGAGTACTTGGAATAGATGGCATACCAATAGAGCTGTTTCAAGCTACAAATATGGAATTTACTTTAGTTCTAACTAAAATCTGTCAACAAATATAGAAAACAAAAGAATGGCACACAGATTGGAAAGGTTCAATATAATTCCTAAGAATGGGAACACCAGGGATTGCAGTAACCATAGGACCATTTCATTCATTTCCCATGTAAGCAAAATGATGCTCAGCATTCTTCATCAAAGACTATTATCATCATATTTCCCATTTCTATATATGGTTGTGAAAGCTGGACAGTGAAGAAAGTTGTTTAAGAAAATAACTCATTTGAAAAGAGAAATAAATGGGTCTTGGAGCAAATAAATGGGTCCTAGAACTCTCCAAGAATCCAAGATGACTAAAATGTGACTGTTGTATTTTGGTCATATCATGAGAAGACATGACTCACTAGAAAAGACAATAATGCTAGGTGAAGTAGAAGGCAGTAGGAAAAGAGGAAAACAGATAGACCCTGTCCAAAGAAGCCTCAGCCCTGTGTCTGGAAGACTTGATGCCAGAGAATGCCTGTTTCTTGTTGTGTGCCTTGAAGTAATTTCTGACCTATGATGTAGCTTAGTTAAAATCACTATGGGTTGGATGGATAGACCATTACACTAGAAGCAAGTCTGCTGAAATTATTGGGACTTAATTTATCAATGACTACATTAGTAATGACTAAAGCCAATGATTTCAGTGGGCTTATCGTTTAAGTATGGTATGTTTGGATCCAGCTTACATGTGAGTTTCAGAGGCCTGTAAAGCTAGAGGATATTTTTAAATGGTTGATCACTGCTACTCATTGTAGAGAGAGAGACAGAGATCCTTCCCTTAGAGAAAGATGTCAGGGGTTCAGAAGACCACAAAAATATTATCAGGCAGGAGTTATATTTGCACGATGCACCCTGCTGTTGGAGATAGCATAGAGGTACTCATGGTTGGGGTGAGGTGGAGGAAGCTGTCTTGTTGGGTGAAGGGTAAGAAGTTACTGGAGGTCAAGCCTTTGAGCTTTAGAAAGACCTACTTTAGAATAAGAGGAGGGGTTCTGTCTCCAGGAATTTTCCATGAAGTCTGTGCTTTTTTTAAAAAAGGCAGATATTTCGTAGATGTTGTATGACTGGGGGGCTGGTTACGTAATGGATTGTTGGTGATCTAGTTTTATGGCCTCACTGTACTGCATTCTTTTAAAATATCCTAGGCCAGTTTGAATGCTGGAATAATTGACTATAAATCTTTTACAGTGACAAATAAATAAGGCAAAAACCCACAGGCAAGCTACTATAATATAAGCTGTTTCCAGCCCAATCCAAGCAAGATAATTTTGGGAGGTTGTTGTTGCAGTATCCCCAGACTTGTGCTGTCTTCTCTTCAGCTTCCAGTTGCTTGACACTAATCCCCAAAATAACTCCTCCAAGGATCTTGAGGGGGGCTGTCTGACTTGGCTACCAAGGGTGTAGCTTTTGCGGGGGAATGGGATAAAGACATGGCCCACCAAATAAGAGTTCTGTCCCCCAAATGAAAATTTCCTTCAGTCTACAAATCCTAGCATTGCAGTAATTTAAAACTTTGCTTGAGCATTTATAAATACAGTGGGTCCTTAGTATCTGCTGGGGTTTAGTTCCAGGACCCCTCATGGATACCAAAATCTGTGAATGCTCAAGTCCCATTAGATACGATGGCATTGTGAAATGGTGTCCCTTATATAAAATGGCAAAATTCAAATTTGTTTTTTGGAGTGTGTGTGTGTGTATTCAAGCCATGGATGGTTGAATCCATGGATAAAGAATCCACAGCTATGGAGGGTTGACTGTACACTTTAGGAATCCAAAGAAAAGGGGAAGGCAAAGTTAACAAGTGAATGTGAACACTGCAAATACTAGACTTCTAGGCGTGAACAATTTTCAGTGTCTCACTCTCTGCAATGGTATAAATGGAAGGACTGAAGGATAATTTGATAGGGGGGCAAAGTTCTTACAGGGGGCACCCCATAACTATACCCCTGTGTGTGCCCATAGACCACAGATCATTCCAACCTAATTTACAACCCCCAAGTACACTTTTAGCAGTGAAGAGATAGCTATCTGTATGCCCCTGAAAGATTTCTTGGGCATGTGGCTTAACATTCATGACAATCTCATGGAGGCATACCTCCATTAATTACATTCAATGTCATTTAAAATTGAGGACTCCTTGCTCCCAATTCCTTCAGAACATGCACATATTAGTGTACTGCTGGGGATATATATGCATAGTTGTACCTTTCTATAAGCAAAGCTAATCTTCACTGGAAATTTCACGATTCTAAAAATATGTTTGTGTGTGTGTGGGAGAAAATACACTGTAGACTACTGTAGAAAATTACAGAAATAGACCCTCAGTAGGGTTGTCTTTGAAGGCCATTCAGAAACCTGTAACTGCCCTCCTGTTAACAGGTGCAGATTAATATCCACACATATAAACTGGCACCCTGTTAGTGACATATACTAGTGTAAATTGCACAACACATGGAGAGAGATTATTTGAACATTGCAGAATTCAGCTGATGGCAGCATGAGCAGAGTTTCCCATGGAGAACTACTGCACATGTGGGTGTGCAAAAGAGTACAAGAGTGCATTGCACAACAGGGGCCATTTATGAACCTGTGTTGCACAACACTGCTATTCTGTATAGTAACCAAATAGTGCTAGTGTAGTGTATCTCTGCTAGTGGATATTTATGTGGCACTGTGACAACTGTGACTGTAATATACTTTAAACCAGCTGCATTTTGTATATAAGGGGAAAACAGGAAGGCGCACATTTGACTCCTATATACAAAGCAGAATGAATCTGAATGAATATCTAATATGAAAGAGCAAAGTATAATCTGACAGATATCTCTGAGACTTGATGGGATGATGCTTGGGACTGGAATAGTGTAACCAGAGGAGTACATTTTGTAGATAAAGAGTACATAAAGGAGCCCTGCTGACACAGTGGTTAAATGCCAGTACTGCAGCCACAAAGTTGTGAGTTCAACGCCAGGGCTCCAAGGTTGACTCAGCCTTCCATCTTTATGTAGGTTGGTAAAATGAGTACCCAGCTTGTTCGGGGGAATTGGCTTACACATTGTAAACCACTTAGAGAGAGCTGTGTTCACTCTGAAGCAGTATAGAAATGTACATGCTATTGCTATTGCTATTAAGTTTTGCTCAAAAGGAATAGATTCAACAAAAAGGGAGGAGTAACGTTGTATGTAAATAAATATTGTATTTATTTGCCTTGAAATCATTGGAATCTGTGTCTGGCAGCCCAGTTAAACACATCTGGGAAGGCAGAGGAGAGAGAAACAACAGTGATACCATCATAGTCATACATGATACCACCAGAAGACAAATAATTAGACAAGGACGATGCTTACATGGAACATTATAAACATTCACACAAGTAAACCATATTAAAAATGGGGGATTTCCACTGTTCTGCAACCTGCTGGAAGTCTATCTCTGTTAAGAATGGAACATCCAACACATTCTTGTCTTGATGAGAACTTTTCATCTCAGAAAGAAAAGGAAGGAATAAGGGGAATGCTTATAATGGACACAAGAGGGATGAATTATTTCAAAACCTGCAGATACTATGAAGGGTTCACCTAAAGATGTTGGGATAAAGAGCATGACGACTGCATGCCCATTTTAAAAAAAATATATTGTATGTATTATATTATTAATATATATTACAGAAACAATTGTGAAATGGGGAAAAAACCATGTCCACATTCTGAAAAACCAGATTTTCAGGCTAGAGCGAGGCATATAGGAAATGTATGCCTGGTTATAGAGGACAATTGTGCTTACCAGAGGGTTCGAGGTGTGATTTTCCTCTAAAACAAGGCACATGCTCCTCATGCAACTTTGGTGGGTTGCAGACTGCCAGAAATAGTGCAAATTGAGTCCACTTTAAGGGTTAGGGTTAGTGCTAGGGAATCATGGGAATTTTTTTTTTCTGAGACATTGAGCCTTCTCTGTCAGAGAGCTCTGGTGCCACAATAAAAGACAGTTCCCATGATTCCCTAACCCTAACCCTTAAAGTGGATTCAATTTGCACTATTTCTGGAAGTCTGCAACCCCCCTTTGTGTAGTGAAAAATGGTTGGTTTCCTTTTAAATGCTGATGCCATACTTCCAAAACTAAGTGGCAGGAAAGCTGTGGTGGCCACAAAAATGGTTAGGGGTTGTGTATTGCCTCAAACTACAGTGGGCTCACTGGGATTTGGTTCCAGGACCTCCAGGGGTGCTCAAGTACCATTAAACACTATGGCATAGCAAAATGGTGTCCCTTATTTTTTTTTAAAAAATGGCAAAATCAAGGTTTGCTTTCTGGAATTTATATATTTTTTAAAATATTTGCAAGCTGTGAATGCTTGAATCCTTGGATAAAAATATCTGTAGATATGGAGGGCTGACTGTACTGGAATGGCTCAGAGAAGGAGAGGGAATGGAAAAGTGGAGAATGAAGTTGTATGTGAGGCTGTTGAGTGAACAAAAGGGTAAGAGTTATGGAGAGAAAAGAAGTCTGTGGGATAAGTGAGAAGCTTTGTATTGACTAGGAACAGGATCAGACATTGGCACAGAGACAAATGATGATCTAGAAAGGGTAATATTATAGTGTTTGAAGAAAACGAATTCTTATTTGCAATTATGCACTGAAACTAAATATCTGTGTACTACAGCAATGCAACTGAAAGTGGTGGTCTGTGGACTGGCGCTGATCTGGACAAATATGGTATTGATCCCTGGCATATTGAGAAAAAACAACAGCACTGATCTACAGGGCAGAGGAAAATCATGTATATTAATAATGTAAATTTGTATGATAATAAAAGCTAATCTGGTTACTATCAACCACACCTACTACTTGTTCACTAGTATTAGGATAATTGCTTAATGGAAAGAGTCTGTAATCTAATTTGGTTTTCCACGTGCTTATATGATGGCTAAAGTTTGATATGAGGAATGTTTTTGGTGGCACTGTGCTTCTGACGGGGAAAGCTGGAAGGTGATCGACTGCAATGGTAGAAAGAGGTCTGGTCATTTTTCCAGAAGGGGAAAAGGTGAAAGGTAGTAACCACAAAGTAAGGGCAAAGACCAAAGACTGTCACACCTGTTGCTCCCATTATTATTTCCTCTAAGTCAGTGGTAGCTGCAGCTTCTTTGCAATTATATCATGACACTGTTATGGAAATGCCCTCATTCCCTGCCTGAATTGGGAAGATGAATGCGCAGCACGCCACGTCCACCATTTCCCCCCCCATGCTGTTTCCTATAAATAAGCACTTCCTCGGTTCTGCTTTTTTATATTACTCTTTAAACTTCTGTATATTTAGTCTTTGTATAACTCTGCCTGAACCTCCTGATTTTCCCAGGCATAAATCCTTATTACATCAGAACTGTGCTATTGTGCTACTCCGTATGTGTTTGTGTGTCCATATATGTATGTGTGTGTGTGTTTGTGTGTAAAAAAAATAGGCTGGGGAATAGAGAACAAACACACAACAGTTCTCTTTAGGAGTCTGGGCGTCCTCCAGCCTAACCACCAGAAGTTGTCTGGGGCTTCCCTCCTGGAGATCCCCAGGAAATCCCCAAGGCAAGAGTGACCCACACAGCACCATTAGCCCCTAGCACTGTAGTGAAATGGAATGGGACATTTGCACTTAAAGTGGTGACTAAATCATTGTGGGATGGAGGTCATTAACTGTTTGTTTGAGTGGGGAAAGAATAAATTTCAGAACAGCCCAACAACTGTACAGCACTGGAACAGCCACCATGTTGTGAGATAAGAAACACCAAGGGAAGAAAACAAAATAACGCAGTGCAATTGCAATATAAGAGTGCAGGGTGGATTTGATTTAAATCAATCACAGATAGATAATTTGGTTATACTATTAGAAACACAGCACAGATACATAATTTGATTTAAATTTAAACAGACATAATTTAAATCATTACTCAGAAAGATTCAATTTACTCCCCTTGTTATAAGCTTAATACATATTTTACACAACAGAGTTACTAAAGACTCATTCTTGCTGGTACGATCTTAATATTTTCAACCAGATGAAAGTTTCATTTTTAGAATAACAACTTTTCAGATTAGCTTGACAGTTATATATAAAAATATACTGATTTGGTTATACTATTAGAAACACAACATAGATAGAGAATTAGGACATTATTGAAAAGTGAACTATCTCCAGTTTAATAGGTTAATCATTCGTATTTGGACAACCTTTCTGATGTACTTTATTTTAAAGGAGAAAAATAATGATTACCTTAATAATAACCATTCAAATAGTTTAACTAAAACAATAACATTATATCTAATGTATTCTTGTATTTGCTTAAACATCCATGTTTGTTAACTGATGTGGATAAACTATATATATATATATTTAAAAACACAGATTTTTGCAAATACAGTACTGTTTTTATAAGGGACCTGATCATTCACAAGGAGTCTTGGAAATAAACCCCAAACAGGGACAAAGGACCCACTGTACAGTCATAGGCTGCAGAAGCATTTTGTGTCGATCAAGAGGACTATCCTGTTATACTCTGCACAGGTCAGGCTGCATGCCATCCAGTTCTTCTTTGTGGTCTCTGTGAATCACACAAATGGGTTATATCTGCGCCTGTGCAGCTAGTTTGGAAAGTTCTAGTATCACTGGGCAAATCTTAGATTGCAACTTTTTGGTGGTAGCTCTGCTCACCCCTATAAAGCCCCTGCCGTTCCCGCTCTTTCCTCAGTTCCAAACCATACGCCGCCAAGCAGCGACAGCAGGACTTCAGTAATGAGCAGGACATGACAGAGGGGAGGATGAGCGGGATTTGTGTGAATTTGCAGATGACCACTCAAAGAAATATGGTTACAGGTAAGCAACCTGTCCTTCTTCATGGTCTCTGCGAATCACACACATGGGTTAGACTGACAAGCTTCGGTCAGTGGAGGAGAGAGTGTCCAGACACTAATCTTGTAAGTTTGAACAAGATGAAATTTATTAGCAACAACAAACTGTTAACCTCAAATGCATTTTGGTGTCACCTGCTTGGATTCAACATGCAATGAAACAGTGCAAGAGAATTAGTACAAACCAGAAAGCAACACTGCCCTCCCAAAAGAAGCTTCTTGCCTGGCCCTAGTGTTCAGCCTATAGTGTTTGATAAAAGTCAGTGGCTGGGACTAGACGGCAGCCTTGCAGACATCCTCCAGTGGCACCCTAGTCAAAAATGCAAAGGATGTTGCTACCACCCTAGTTGAATGTGCTTGCACCCGACCCAGAGGGGCTCTACCTGCCAGCTCATAACAAAGACGGATGTTTGCTGACACCTCCTTAGAGAATCTCTGATTCGCAGATGACCACTCGAAGAAATAGGGTTACAGGTAATCTACCTGTCCTTATTGGTGCCACATTTTAAGGATGGCATTGACCAAGTCAAATACAACCAGATGAGGGTTCTGGAAATTAGGAATGGTTGAAAGAGCTGGTTATGTTTAGCCTGGAGAACAGGACAAATTGATAGATGTTTTAAAACATCTGTCATGCCTGATGGAGCAAACTTGTTCATGGTTACTCCAAAGGCCAGGACAAGAACCAGTGGATGAAAAAGCCAGAGAAATATATTTCAGTTAAAATTTCAGAGGAAAGTTTTTCAGTGGAACAGTGTGGCTCTTCTTTGCAGAAGCCGAGTTTGGCAGCAACAGCTCACAACTGATTTCCCCTTTTTGCAATAATTAAGGGATTATGATTTCAGTTTAACAAAGAGCAACTTCTTTCCTTCTAATGTGTAACTTTTAGTTACTTTTGTAGTTACAGGGTGTGGCTTCATTAAAAGTGGAGAAGGGAGGAGTGCTTGGAATGATACACTAATTAATGTTTAAAGCTGTATCTTCCCAAAAGTGTGCTGGAGGCATTTCAACAACAGCCATCCTTCAGGAACCTCTACCATGTATTTTAGATGGGAAAAATTCTGCAGTGGGTTGAGGAAGATCAACTCCCAAGAGCTCTTCCAATTCTATGGCTGCATCTACACTGCAGAAATAATCCAGATTTTAACAGCCATGGTTCAAAGCTATGGAATTTTGGAAATTGTAGTTTTGTGAGACATTTCGCCTTCTCTTTCAGAGAGCTCTGGTGCCAAAACAAACTGCAAGTCCCAGAATTCCACAGCAATGAGCTATGGCAGTAAAAGCAGTCAAACTGGATTATTTCTGCAGTGTGGATGCAGCCTGATTCTGTGCAATGGTTGTTAGTTCATTTCTAAGTTTAAATCAAAGCTCTGGCTCTTACCTTTAATACCTTACACAGCCTGAGTCTCCATTAGGAAGTGTTGGAATAATACCAGTCTTTACTGAATTAAGCCAAAAACCATTATAGCAATTTTCTCCTTCAAGAAGGGCCCTGGACACTTTAGGTCCTCTGATGAAGCCCTGATCTAGAGATTTTAGATAAAGATGTTGTTTTTCTTCTTCCATTATTTTGTATTTGCTTGTGGCTTTAGCATTTGTTTGAATTCTGTAAGCCATTGTGATATATATACATAAAACACTAATTATTTAAAAATGTTGTATGTGTGTAAGTCATGGCCATCCAGTCCAACCCCCTTCTGCCGGGCAGGAATAAACAATCAAAGCATTCCTGACAGATGGCCATCCAACCTCTCTTTAAAAACCAACCAAGAAGGAAACTCCACCATTCTCCAAGGGAGCGTATTCCACTGTTGAACATCTCTTACTGTCAGGAAGGTCTTCCTAATTTTGAGGTGGAATCTTTTCCTGTAGCTTGCATCCATTGCTCCCTGTCCTAATCTCTGGAGCAGCAGAAAACAAGCTTGCTCCATCTTCAGTATGACATCCCCTGAAATACTTAAACACGGCTATCATATCACCTCTTAACCTTCTCTTCTCCAGGCTAAGCATACCCAGCTCCCTAAGTCTCTCCTCATGGGGCTTTATGGTTTCCAGACTCTTCACCATTCTGGTCACCCTCCTCTGGACCTACGCTCCAGCTTGTCAACCTATTTAAAAGAATACAATTAAAAACATACAAAAAGTGAGTGCTGAAACAGAATTAAACTGTTCCTCTAACTGGGAGAGATCAGGGTTAGGTCCTTCACCTCCTCCTCTAACTCACATTTTTGTACTTTCCTCCGCCTGCACATCCTGCCGCCGCCGCTTGCCAAGTTCACCACAACCACACCCTCGACCCACAGCCTCTGTGTGTGTCTCTCTCTTACACACACAAACACACATCTTAATGCTCCCTGTGCCCCTCTGCTTTCCTTTCTCACAAAAGGAGCCCTTTCCCTCAAAGGCCCTGAGGAGTGTGGAAGTGGGAGCAGCGGTGGCCGGGCCTTCAACAGTCAACCTCCCTCTCTTTATTATTATATTTATTTATAAATATAAATATGTATCTCCCCCTACACACACTTGTGAAGCAGGGTGGCCAGATAGGTCCTCACCGCCAAGGAGGATGAGGCACTCAAAATGAAGGGCGCTCAGAAAAGAAAAAAATTATGGAGGCCTTGACCCAATAAAAGCTAAAATCATATTGAAATCCATGCTTCTTCTTGTGGTTGTTGTGTGCAAGTCCTTTCTGACTTATAAGGTATAATGGGGTTTTCTTGGTTTCTTCAAAGGGGGAGGGTTGCCATGTCCATCCTCTGATGGCTGAGAGTCAAGAAAAACTGGAGGGCATTTGCCACATAAAAAGCTAAAAACACTCATAGAAATATACATTCAAGCTTCTTGTTCCTGTTGTGTGCCTTCAAGTCGTTTCTGACCTAGGGTGAGCATAAGGAAATGAAGCTATCATGGTTTTGTGTGTGTGTGTGTAGAGGAGGTTTGCCATGGCCATCCTCTGAGGCTGAGAGAGTGTGACTTCTTGCCCAAGTGGGTTTACATGGATTCCAACCCTAGTCTCCTAGTGTCCTAGTTCAACGCCCAAACCGTCACATCATGCTCATAGTTGTGTTCAAAATGGAGGACATTTTGGAATTCCTTCCTGGATAGAAGGTTGAAATGGAGGACAGGTCCTGGGGGAAAAAGGAGGACATCTGGTCATCCTGCCCGCCCCCCGGCATTTAGGATAGTCAGGAAAAACATAGGACATGACTAGATAAAACTAACACTCCTACAAATATAAATCCATGTTTTTCAGTCAGGCTCACAATGGAGGACATTTTGGAATTCCCTCCTGGAGAGAAGGCTGAAATGGAGGACAGGTTCGGGCGAGGGGGAAGGAGGACCTATGGTCACCCTGTTCTCTCCTCCTTGTCACATAGGGCAGTCAGGAAAAATGTAGGACATGACACAATAAAAGCTCAAAATACTCCTAGAAAATAAACCCATGCTTCTCAGTTGTGCTTCAAATGGAGGACCTTTTGAAATTCCTCCTGGACAGAAAGCTGAAATGGAAGACAGGCCCTGGGTCAAAAAGGTGGATGTGCCTGGCCACCCTTGGCACGTAGGACATTCAAGAAAAATATAGGACACGACCAAAGAAAAACTCATAGAAAATATATATCCATGATGCTCAGTCATACTCAAGATTGGAGGACATTAGGGAACTCCCTCCTAGACAGAAAATAAAAGCTCAAAACACTCCTATAATATATAAATCCCTGTTTCTCAGTCCTGCTCGAAATGGAGGACATTTTGAACAGGACTGAGAAACAGGGATTTATATATTATAAATATTCTCTCCTAGACAGGAGGCTGAAAAAGGAGGACAGGCCCTGGGGGAAAAAAAGGAGGACTCCTGATCACCTTGTTCCTTTCCTCTTGGCATGTAGGACAGTAAAGAAAAATGTAGGACACACCCAAATGTGCTAGCACTAAGCAAATTAGTAAAGCACTTTAGTATTTAGTGCTAATACTAAACACTTATAGAAATAGAAATCCCTTTTTCTGAGTCAGGCTCAGAATGGAGGACATTGAGGGATTCCCTCTTGGAAGAGAAGGCTGAAATGGG
>CM034701.1:232487468-232516595 GCA_020142125.1 Phrynosoma platyrhinos | reverse complement strand
GATAATAAGGGCCCACTTGTATTCCCTTCTTCACTCTGCAGCAACCAAAGCCCTACCTGAAGCTACCAAAAGGCTGCTGGAGCCTCATAACCAGAGCTACTCATACTTGAAGGAGAGTTGGAAGGGGAATTGTAGAAGCTTCCGTAGCCAGAAATGAAATGTTTATTTCAGCTGTTGAGACCTCCAGAGGACTGGGTGGACCTCAGCAAATAATGTACAATTTGCTGCTTTGACTTTTGCAGCTTTGATTATTTGCAGTTTTGATTAATATGTTCTCTCTAGGAATCTCTGGGTGCTCCAGCGCAACTCTGTCAAAAGTTGACCATAAGTTGTGCTGGAGAATCTAGCCCAGGGGTAGGCAACCTTTCCCCTTTAAGGGCCGAGGGACTTCAGCTCCCAGAATCCCAGGAGCTATTGGCCAACATGGGACTATTGGCCAACATGGCTGAGTCCCTCAGCCCTTAAAGGGGAAAGGTTACCTAGCCCTGACCTAGAAGTTCCTAGAGAAACCATTTTTCTAGGCATTTCTAAGTCTTACAGCATAATTCTATGGTCAAATTCTGGCAGATGTTGACCATAGAGTTGCATTGGAGGACTTGGAGATTCATAGAGAGGTGTTCTCTTAGGTAAAAAGAATAGTGTCTTTTTATTTGCGGTTTTTCCCAGTGAATGTGTAGGGACCATTGTAATTGTTTCACATCTGGCAACAGGGGCATAGCCAGATGGTTCTGTACCCACCTCTTCCAGGTACAAATGGCCATGTGGGGATTCAGCGACAATATGGGAGGTCCATGGGGTGGTAGTTGGGTGAATGTAGTACACTTCAATAGGTGCAACTACTAGATTACACTGGGCCATGCAGCTTCCTACTGCCTTGTGTTATGACACTCACTTTTCAAATGGGAACTGAGATTGATAGTAGCTTAAAATAACTCTCTAATGATAGAAGTCGTAAGTTTTTTTTAAAAAATACTGTTCTTGACCTTTATCGCTGAAAATTAAACACTGCAGTACCAGATACATGTTGTCTTCTAGATGCAGCTTCACAGAGCAAGCACATAATGCAGTACCTGTATGTGTGATGTGTGTCAAGTGAACTCATTTGGGTACGTTTACTCAGGGGATCCCGTAGAAAATACATTGCAGACTTCACTAAAGGTGCATATTGTTAAATCGCTATTCCTATTGCCTCATAATCCCCTCCTCAAGCTCAGAGCCAGAGCTGGATCAATGCAGATGCATTCATTGTGCTCCATTAATTTACATGGAGATGTGATTTGCTTTCAGCACTTTGAGAGAGATTGATGGAGATGCCTAAATCTCATCTGAAGGCAGGGGTTGAATGTTATTCCTGTCTTTATGGTTAAACAACTCTTGGGGGTGTGTGTGTCAGTAATGACAACAAGTAGTCCCTAATGACCAAGAGCAAACAAAATCAGGGTCCCGTTCCCCCCCTCCCCAGTTAGCCCAATTACTTGGGGGGAATTTTGCAGTAACTCTACACAGTAAAGTTAAGGTGGAAAATCCAGGTATTTCTGCAAGAGTTTTAGGCTCTCCAGGGGCCATCTCTACTAACTAACTGCTTAATGGGGGAGACGGGGACGGGGACAGTCCAGAGCATTATGTCCCATATGTTGTTGTGAGGACTGCCAACACTTCAGGATGTGTGTGTCGTTTGTCACTGCTGCAGACAAATCCAAGAGCAGAAGCTTAGTCAATCTGAGATCTTAATACTACAGTGAGAATATTAATAGTGGATTGTTCAGTCCCAATAAGCTTCTTCAGAGGAAAAAAAAATGCAAGGAGATGATACTGTGTAATGATTCAAAGCCTACAGATGGGTGGTCTCAAGCATAAAGATTTTGGGAAGAAGACAATAGAATTATTGGTATGTGTAGAGTGTTAAATCCATATTTGTAAATAAACAAGTGGAATTTGTAATCCCTTAAACAGCTGAGGTTTTGTCAAAAATATGTCAGTCTTGTAAATAAGCTTTCAAAAGTTGTTATTTCTGTATCCACAGACCTGTAGACCAGGAGTAGGAATCATGTGGTCTTGCAGGTGTTGTTGGACTGCAACTCCTAGTAGCCCTTCTCTGTGATGAGAAATGCTGGGAGTTACAGTACTACAACATCTGGAAGGCTGCATGATTCCCAACCCTGCTGTAGAGTAAAGGCCTAAGCAGACTGCCAGAAATAGTGCACATTAAATTGAGGCACTGCCCTGGCTCAGTGCTAGGGAGTCATGGGAATTGTATTATTTTCTGAGACATTGAGCCTTCTCTGTCAGAGAGCTCTGGTGCCACAATAAATTACAGTTCCCATGATTCCCTAGCACTGAGCCAGGGCAGTACCTCAATTTAATGTGCACTATTTCTGGCAGTCTGCAAAGGCGTAAGTCTGCTTGGTAAATAAGTCCAGAAAAGCTGTTATCCTGCAATAGTTCTTACTTGCTTATTGTTGGCTGCCAGAGAAGAGATGTAGAACTTTGCCCCTGCTGTCACACCTTGCTGTGTTTCTGTGCTGACTACAGAGAAGGGGATTTTTCCTTTCTGCAATTATCTGGGTTTTCTGTACCATTCAGAGGAGGGTTGGGTGTTGTGCCCTTCCTCTGTCAGACCACTCACTCGTCTGCAAGGAATTCCTCTTTCCTTCTAGACAACCAAGCTAGTGGTTAAATACAAGGTTGAAATCAGTTAGGGCCTTTGCAGACTGCTAGAAATAGTGCAAATTTAGTCCACTTTTAGGGTTAGGATTAGTGCTAGGGAATCATGGGAATTGTATTTTTTTCCTGGGACATTGAGCCTTCTCTGTCAGAGAGCTCTGGTGCCACAATAAACTACAGTTCCCATGATTCCCTAGCACTGAGTCAGGGCAGTTAAAGTGGACTCAATTTGCACTATTTCTGGCAGTCTGCAAAAGCCCTTAGTGCTTTATTAAATGTCTACCTTATTTCCAGATATGAAAAGACAGTGAAAGAGCACCAGAAATCGCCTTGCACAGTTTAAACATGCATTGCCCAGCATTTTTCCTCTTCTCAGTGTGCCCCCTCCCCAAATAATGTAGAGGTTAAAAAAACACCACCACCTAAATAATATTGAATAAATGGAACAATACAAATTAGAGGAACATATGAAACGTCTTTTTAAAAAGCAGAGATTCCCCCCCCCCATGTTTTATGTCAAAGAAAGTTGTGTCAAAGAAAGATATGGAATTGCAGACTGATTTGGGAACAGCTCTTTATCAGGAAATCATGCCGATGAATGGTAATTAGTATGATGACATGAATATGATTTTAATCCTTGTCTGCGGCTGACCAGCTTAAAGAGCTGCACTACTAATAGTAACTTTTATTTAATGTCCATAATGGACAGAACTGGAAGTCAACAAAAGGAACAAGGAGACCATCAATGGGGACCTCTTAGTTAATGCAAGTTCAGGTGATCTGATGTGAAAATTTTTCTGTTTCTTTCTTTCTAGATTTTTTCTACTAGTGTGTGTGTGTGTCCTTTCTGTGCACAAACTACTTACCAATTAAAAGTGTTTATCTGTTAAAAGTGTAGGACAAGTATTGAAAGGTGCCTTCTGCTCTGTGATCCTACATGTTCCTGTATCCCTAGCACTGCTGTATGTTCACAAGTGCTATCACAGTTCATGTAATGGCTCCTTAAGCCTTTGGGATGTGACATTCATAATCAGGGAATGGAGCAGGAAGAAAAAAGAAGGAATTTTGGTAGACTTGAACTGGAAGATGAAGAAAGAGGAGTTTTTAACTTGAGTTGATTAAAGCATGAGGTACCATTGCTCTTTGGAAATCTGAAGCAATATTGATGGACTGGGCTGCATGGGGGGATCAAGGTGCTTCCAATTTACTTTGTAAATAGATAGATAATACAAAATATCATAGGTGTGACTCATCCAAGGGAAACTAAAAGTAGCCCTATTGCTAGCATTCTGCTTGTTCAGAGGAAATTGGATTCTTAACAATAGTCAGTGAAATTGCATATGGAAATAACAAAATAGTTCTTCTATATTAGATCTTTTCTATCAAGATATCATTCTTCACAAAGCACCCACATGATGTTATGGATGGCCAATTCCATTTTGGTGTTTTTGGAATAATTATCTTGTGTACTGTGATCTGGAAACTGGGAAAGCAGTGTTAACAGTTTGTTAGAACTTGTGTGCCTTTAAATAGGATGTTTCAGCTGCTGTTTGGTTTTGTGTTTTGTGTTTCTTCCTGTTAGTCTGGGTTGGGGGGGGATTACTAATGAATGGCCTCTGATTTGACCATTGAATGACTTTTCTAAACTGTACAGGTGTCAATTTTTCTTTCTGTTAGGAGGGAGAATAGATTTCCTCTCCTTTTCAAAAAAGAAAAGAAGAAGAATGAAATCACTTTCATAGTGCTGCTCTACAATTAAAATGTAAATGAAAATAAAGGAAAATCAGTAATGATATTGGTGCGAAGGTTGAGAACACAAGACCCAGCCTCTCCCCAAGACTTTCACTGGGGCAGTTTTAGTTTTATAGAGGCTTTTCCAAGGTAAAATCTGGCACTATCCCAGACTAACCGGAAGACATAAAACAGATTAACCTGCAAATGAGAAGCTATTAGTGAGCTCCAGAAAGGACTTTTGCTGAATGGAACTTCATTGTGAGTAGATATTACAATAGGATTGACTACAAGGAAGAGCATTGGTTAACAACTGAGCACAGGGAGTCTTAACTTTTGGCCTGTGAACCCTTAGGGTCCATGGATGAGCTTCAAGGGCTCTGTGAAAAAAAAGATTTTTCCCCATTTCTAGGCCCATAGCTTTTATCAGATTCTCAAAAAGGTCTGTGACTGTAAAAATATAGCAGAGTATGAAGTACTGTGCAGAATTTCCATTTTAATTAAACTTCTAGTTAATTGTGGAAAAGTTGTGCTAAGGGATTCTAATGCAGAGGCATCCATGTCATTCACAATCCTTCTTCACTGCAATTAATTTGTGTTGCAGTTTAGCTAAAGCATGCAAAACACCACACCATTTTCATGTTGCTGCTGTGCAATAAATAGGTTAAATGTACAATTTAGAAGACAGACATAACCTGTATTTTGAAATTGTGATTATTTATTTATTTGTTTGATTTCTATCTTGCCTTTTTCCAATGATGGGACCTGTAGTGGCTTACAATATAATTTAAAACAAAATAGCTAAAACAGGATGTGGTGCAAGAGTTGAAAAAGCATTGAATAATCAATCCAGTTAAGAGACATTACTTTTAAAACATTAAAAATACATAAAGCACATATTAATAAACAGCGCACCCACTGCACAACCTTCTATGCCAGCCAGTAAGGACTGAAGGCCATCGAATAGGAAGGTCTTCGCCTGCCAAAAGAGCAAAGAGGAGGCCAACCAGACCTCCTTCATGGAGGAACTCCATAACCTAGAAGCTATGGAAGATGAGCCTGGGAGAGTGATGGGATGGAAAGAAAGCTCTCCTTTGAAGACTGTAAGACTCAGGCAGGCTCTTATGGGAAAATACAGGATTTCAGATAGTCTTGACCTAAGTTGTATGCTGTGATCCCTGGGCTCTAGGCAGCTGAGCACATGGAGTCCGGAAAGCAGGAAACCCAGTAGGGCTGAACTGGAGCCTTGGTGCAAGAAGACCGAGAAAGAAATGGAAAGCAGAGTCACAAAAATATAACTGCAGGTGGTAACTCTCAAGAAGAAGCTGGTATTGGCACTCAGCAAGCTAGACATGAAAGACGGAAGTCAGATAGGAAAGAGGTCAGTAAAGCAATAATAATAATAATAGTTTTTATTTGTATTTACAGAGAAATATAGAAAAATACAATATATAAAATCATAACAATAATAAATAATAATAAAGCAAAGCATAAAGGGCTCCATGGACAGGTCTTCTATCCAGAAGGCTAGAGAACAGACACGGGGGCTGCTGTCACAATGCAGAATTAATGCAGTTTGACATCACTTTAACTATCATGACTCCATCCTACAGAATTCTTGGATTTGTAGTGTGTGTTGTGGCACCAGATTTGCACAAAACTGCAAATTCCATAGCATTGAGCCATGGCAGTTAAAGCAGTGTCAAAGTTCATTAATTCTTCAGTATAGTTGCAGCCACAGATAAAGAGAGAATCTGTCTGTTACTCTTTGAGGTTCTGGCTCCAATCTGGAAATGTCAGAGAGGACCGATAGATTGAATGTGGAATTGAATGTGGATTGCAGAATGGCCTCCTCTTTGTTGTGCTTCCACTGGCGGGCTAAGACCTTCCTTTTCAGACAGGCGTTTAAAACAGAAAGTTTTTAAAGAATGTCCTGGGAGTATTTCAAAGTGATTGGTTTTTAAGTGGGGGTTTTTTTTGTCTTTTTTAATTGTATTCTGTTTTTAAACAAATGATCTGTTTTTACATTGTAATAGTTTTAATTCCATTTTAATTGTCTCTTTTGTATTTTACTGTGTTTTTAGACTGTAAGCTGCTTTGAGTCCCACTTTTGGGGGGGAAGTGAGGTACAAATAAATTAATGATGATGATGATGATGATGATGGTGTGGAATGAGGTCTGGGAGGACATAACTTGCCTCTTTGCCCTCTGCTCTGATAAGATGGCTTATCAGAGGGTGCATCGGTTTGCAAACTAGGACGGTCCTAGTTTAAGTGGAAGCAGGTACTGACGATAATGAGACACAACTGGAGATATAATTTTCTTTAAAAAATGTCAATGTACCAAATATTTTATATAATTTTATTTAAAAGATGTACAGGCTGCCTCTCAAAAGACAGTAGTTTCTCAAAGCAGCTTTTAAACTATAATTAAATACAATCGAATGTAAAACAAAATAGCTGAATAAAAAAATCAGTTTTAAAACTAGCAAAAACAATGAACAAAGAGCTAATATAATACAGGTCATTCATCTCACTTAGATGGAAGATGGAGAAACAGGACCTAAGAAGAACAGCACCCAAAGCCAAGCTTAGCCTCTCAATTAAGAGTAGTTTTTAATAAAAATGTTTTAATGGCCTTAGTCAGGGGAAACAGGAAGGGAAATCAATTGTGTCTCCTGGAGGAAGAGTTCCATAAGTATGGGGACAATTACCAAAAAGGCTGTCTCTCTCTCTCTCTTATTCATGAAACTAACTTCCCCTCCAGGTGGGCCTATGAGCAAGACCTCTGTGTGTGAGTTCAATGCTTGGGAGAGTTTGTATGAATGTTGACAGTCCTTTAAGTAACTTGGTCCCAAGCCATTAAGTGCTTTAAAGGTCAGTAATAGTATCAGTGCCTTGAATTGGGTGTAGAAGTGAATATTCAGCCAATGCAGAACTGATGCAATGTAGCCTGAATCTTAAGCTTGTGTCAGCATCATGGACACTGCGTTTCACACCAGCTGAAGCTTCTGAGCCACTTTCAAAGGCAGAACTATGTAGTGTAGTTTGGCCACAATTAGGGCACGATGAGTAACTGTGAAAGGATCTATTGCAAACAGGCAAGATAGGGGCTGGTAACTCAGCCTATGCTGATAAAAAGCACTCTTCCCCACCTCAGCCACCTGTGTTTCCACAAAGTGAGTCCAGGGGGGACCCTCAAGCTAGGAAGATGGCCTTTGAGAGAGAGTTTAACCCAGTCCAGAACTGGTCGAACACCTCTGCCTAGAACAACCAGCTTTTCTACCCACTCGACTGCTAAATGTTGTCTGGATTGCATTTTAGTTTATTTCCCCTCATCTTTGCAAAAATGCCTGCAGATGCCTGTTGCAAGAGTTCCACATAAGATGAGTGTTTGCAAATGAGGGTGGTGGTGGTGATGATGAGGGAAAGAGAGATAGTCATATTGAAAACAGGTCATGGCTACATACATAGCACATTTTACTTCTCGTTCACATAGAATATCTTATGAGGATTTTTCTTTCTGATAATAAATAAGACAAATTCCTTGAGAAAATGCAATAGTTCCACATAAGATGAGTGTTTGCAAATGAGGGTGGTGGTGGTGATGATGAGGGAAAGAGAGATAGTCATATTGAAAACAGGTTGTGGCTACATACACAGCACATTTTACTTCTCGTTCACATACAATGTTGTATGAGAATTTTTCCTTCTGATAAGAAATAAGACAAATTCCTTGAAAAAATGCTGAACAGAACTAGCGTTCTGCATAGTTCATCACTATATTGTTTTGAGAGTTCAGATTTGCATACAAGATTGTATACTGTTTGGGCAAGTCATTACTAAGCAAGACTTTCTGGGACAGGGAAGGTTGTTCCTGACATTAAGATGTTTTTATTATTCTCTCCCCATTGCTTTTTAGATAGATTGTTTTACACGCAGCTATGTGAACATGTTAAAAGTAGTCAGGGTGCAAGAGACAGAGGCCACCATCTTGAGAAGAAAAAGTATAGATTTTATTTGTTGCTAGAATTTTGGTCCCACTTTTCTAAAAAGCCTTAACAGCACTAACGAACAGAAAGTATCACAATTAAATAGATGTCCTGAAATAACATATCTTCAAAGCAGAAAAAACAAACCTTTAAGAATAATAGTTTGCAAAAGCATGCTGGGGGAAAACTAGTTTTGCTACTTGCCTAAACTGGAACAGTGAAAAAGGTCAGTATACCACTAATCGGAAACGGTTGCAGATTTTAGGCATCATGACTGAAAAGGCCCTCTCTCTCATGCCTTTTCTTTCAGCTTACCAAAGAAAGTATTTTGGGCATATTCATTTACATCAATGTGTTTCTTGAGATATTCTGATTTCCTTACTATTTGAAGCCTTACATGTATAGCCACTGGGATGTCAGAGGAGTCCTGATGTTTGCACCTCTAGAATTACTTCCCATATCAGCTTTCCCGATATGTTTTTATTCTTCCAAGTTTTTCGGATCTTTTTAGTCTTTGTAAAGGATTTTAGCAGTCCCTCATTTATTGATTGGTTGTTTTATGTGCTGTCCTTTGTTAAATTCAGTCTGTCGTTCTTTGGGCATATCATGGGATGATGTGACTCACTGGAAAAAAACTATACTGCTTGATAAAGTGGAAGGCAATAGGAAAGGAGGAAAACCACATTACAGTTGGATTGATTCAGTCAAAGAAGCCATGGTTTCTGAGTTTACAAGACCTGAACAAGGGTAGTTAATGACTGGAAATCTTTGAGATCCCTCATGCATGGAGTCTCTATAAGTCAAAGTCAGCTTGATGGCAATCAACAATGACAACCTGTGCTATTTTATTTACTTTTTTATTCATTGGTTTGTGTTGTTTTAGCTTTTTACAACTGCCCTGAAATAATTCCTGACAAAGGTGTAATAGTACCTTTAAATTTAAAAGCCCAGTGTATTCTCATTCTTTTCCTCTCATGTTCTATCTAAATTGTTACTTCATGATTTCTACTATTAAACCTTGATTTAACAATATGGGTGAACCAACCCCTAGTATGTTGAAACTGTGGCTGTACTTAATTAATGTCATTCCTTTAGTTCTTCTTTTCACCATAACCCCAGGTGGCTTGCTGATATTCTTTTTCTTCTTGTTGGTAATTTATGCATGAAAATGAAGCAACTCATGTAGCGTGTCTTGATAGGGCTGACTTGGTTATGTATGTTGTTTTTACAGAGTAGAAAGTGGATTGGTTTTTTGAGGCAGGGGGGATGTAAAAAGGTAATTTAGGGCCTTTGCAGACTGCTAGAAATAGTGCAAATTGAGTCCACTTTAACTGCCCTGGCTCAGTGTTAGGGAATCATGGGAATTGTATTTTTTTTCTGAGACATTGAGCCTTCTCTGTCAGAGAGCTCTGGGGCCACAATAAACTACAGTTCCCATGATTCCTGAGCACCGAGTCAGGGCAGTTAAAGTGGTCTCAATTTGCACTATTGCTGGCAGTCTGCAAAGGTCCTTAATTATATTGTGAAATTCTAACAACTTTGCCCAACAATTTAATGTACATTCATGTCCTCAGTACTATTAGAGTTTCAGTTCTCTTTGTTCCATTTCAATCTACGCTGGGAAAAAGCTATGTAGCTGGAGCATATTTAGCTCAGAGTCTAAGAGGGGAGCTTTTCTTTCAAAACCAGTTGTCCTCAACACCAGTAACAGTATCTCTTTCATTGCTGGTTTGGTCAGGTTTTTCCCCCCCCCAGCTGTGGCTGACTCATTATCTCCTTTCCACTTTATTCCTACTGCTTAGAAGTAATTGTGGTTGAAAGAACGGAGTTAACTTTCAGAAGGCTGCAGCTGCCAAGAGCAAGGATATTTCAAGGATAAGAACCCATTAAGGGCCAAGAATTTCACTGGGACAAGGAAGAAAGAAAAAAAAGATGCTGGGTTCCAGCACATGCTTATCATAAAAGAGTTCCTTCATAAGGGTCTGTGAATATCAATGCAGAACTAATTTCCATTCATCTGTGTGGTTTCTTCCACACTAGCTCTTTTCTCTAGAACTGGCTTCTTTTGGTTGCCCTCTTTTTGCAGATAACCCAGATGATATTGGTGCCAAATTGTTGTATTTAATACATTCTGTATTGTTTTTCTCTTGCTTTTTCTCACAAAATCAATGCATCGTGATCAATATGAAGGAAAACATTATAGAAGCTTTGAATGATTACTGTGTGTTTAATGAAGTTATGGTCTCCAGGTTCTACCAATTTTATTTATTCCAGTTCAGTCTTAGGTCTTTTGTTCCCTATACACATGTGCAGGCTGGTGGGGCAGGGAGCTGTTAATTATTGGATTCTTGTGTTTTACAAAGCAGTCCCATTCATCTGTCTGTCTGTCTATAATGCATATGGGCACGCATGGACACATATGCAAGAGGATGAACAAGAAAATGGTAGAGCCACTGGATAGAGATGATGACATACTAACAGGACAGAGAGAAGGCAGAATTGTTCAACCCCTTCCTTGCCTCAGTCTTCTCCTAAAAAAATTCCCCAATGCTCTGCCTTGTGATGTAATAATTTAGCCCAGCCAAAACGACAAAGTAATGGGTCCTAGAGCAGATCAAGCCAGAAATCTCCACGGAAGCCAAGATAACAAAACAGGCTGTCATAATTCAGACACATTGTGAGAAAACAATAATGCTAGGAAAGGTGGAGGGAAGTAGAAAGAGAGGAAGACTGCATGCTAGATGGATGAACTCTATTAAGGAAGTCACAGGTATGATTTTGCAGGAATTAATCAGAGCTGTGGAAGACAGGGCGTCTTGGAGATGTCTCTTAGGGGGGTTGCAGACTGCCAGAAATAGTGCAAATTGAGTTCACTTTTAGGGTTAGGGTTAGTGCTAGGGAATCATGGGAATTGTTTTTTTCTGGGACATTGAGCCTTCTCTGTCAGAGAGCTCTGGTGCCATAATAAACTATAGTCCCCATGATTCCCTAACCCTAACCCTAAAAGTGGACTCAATTTGCACTATTTCTGGCAGTCTGCAACCCCCCCATACACAGGGTCATCATGGGTCAAGATCAACTTGAGGGCAGTTAACAACAATAGCAACAAAGCCCAGAAAAGGTAAAGAGGTAGCAAAAGAGTACCTAGTTACTCTAAATGCATTCAAGCTACCAGTGCAAGATGAAGTGCATTCAAGAGTACTAAAGAAACTTGGAGAGATAATCTCAGAGTTACTGTTGATCATCTTTGGGAATTCTTGGAGTACAGAAGTGGTCCCAACACAGTGGAGGAGGGTGAATATTATCCCCAATTTCAAGAATGGGGGGAGGACCTGAGCAACTACCAACTAAGCAACTTGATGTAAATAACAGGAAAGATTCTAGAACAGTCAGTCTTTTCACACTTAAAAAGGAATATTCTCATTACTAGGAGGAACCATGGTTTTCTCAAAAACAAGACATGGCAAAATAATCTTACCTCTTTTTTTAAAACAGTATTATAAGCATAGTAGGTCAGGTGAGTACTGTGGATGTAGGATATTTTCGTTTCAGTAAGGATTTTGACCAGGACCCCCATGATATTCTCGCAGACAAACTGATGAAATGAGGGCTAGACAGTGCTGCTGCTGAGTGGATTTATAATTGGTTGATGGTCCAAACCAGGGGTCGGCAACCTTTGTTGCCGGGGGGCCGGAGGGGGGGAGTGGCGCGAGGGGCGGGCAGGCGTGCACCTGCCGCCCACCGTCATGCACATGTGCGCGCGCGTGCGCCCACCGTCCTGCGTGTGCACACGGGGCGCCATTTTGGAAGGTGTCAGCGTGCCTGCGCTGGGCGAATTCACCCGGCACAGGCACGCTGACACCTTGCCAGGGCCCAGGGAAGGCCCCAGAGCGCCTGCGTGGGGCGAATTTGCCTGGAACACACGTGCTGGGGCCTTCCCAAGGCCCAGGGAAGGTCCCACGGTGGCTGCACTGTGCGAATTCGCACGGCGCAACCACCATGGGGGCTTCCAAAATGGTGCCCGCGCTCACCCGCGGCACGCCAGTGCATGCAGGACGGCGGCGGCAGGACTGGCTACGGGCCGATCCCAAGGCTTTCGCGGGCTGCACCCGGCCCCTGGTCCAAACCCAAAGAATGCTCACCCATGGTTTCTCTTAATTGTGGTGAGAAGTGACTAGTGCCACGGGGTTCAGTTCTGGCTGTTGTGTTCAGTGGATGATGGAATAAAAGATGTGTGTATCATATTTGCAGATGACACTAAATTTGGAGGAATAGGTAATACCACAGAGAACAGGTTCAGGCATCAAAATGACCTTGACAGAATGGAGAGCTGGGCTGTAATTAACAAAATGAATTTCAACAGTACAAAACTGAGGCAGGAAAAATTAAATCCAAAAATGTAGGATGGGTGACAACTGGCTTGACAGAAGTACATGTGAAAAGGATTGAGTAACCTTAGTAGACCACAAGCTAAACATGAATCAAAAGTATGATGGCGTCGGCCCAAAAGCAATTGAAATTCTAGGCTGTATCAGGAGGTGTATAGTGTATGGATTTTGGAAAGTAGTAGTGCCACTTGGTTCTGCTTTGGTCCGACCTCACTTGGAATACAGTTCAAGAAAGACAAGCTGGAAAGTGTCCAGAGGAAGATGACCAAATTTCTCAAAAGGCCTGGAAACCAAGAGCCTATCTATGACTTAGGGAGCTGTGATATTTAACTAGGAGAAGAGAAGACTGAGAGGTGATCTTTAATTGTCTGAAGTGATGTAGAGGATGGAAGGATCTTGTTTTCTGCTGCTCCAGAGACTAGAATTTGAATCAGTGGACTCATATTACCAGAAACGAAATGTTAGGGAGAACTTCTTGATTGCATGAGCTGTTTGAAACTGGAATTGACTTCCTCAGAGTATGATGGACTCTCCTTTTTTGGAGGTTTTTAGCAGACATTGGATGGCTATTTCTCAAAAATGCTTTAGTTGTGTATTCCTATATTGCAGGGAGTTAGATCAGACGGCCCTTGCAGTACCTTCCAACTCTACGATTCTAAGTAAGTCCCATTGAATTGAATATACCTTACTTCAGGGTAAGTATAGGATTGTAGCCTTAGACCCAAGCTGATGGAGTGTGAAGTCCAGGTTGCTAGGGAGAGACTATAAAGGCAGGTAGGCCAGGAGCAGCAGAAGAGAGTTTTCCAGATGCTCCTCTGTGGTCAGTCAATGGTCATTTGGGTAATGGGTGAAGCTGTGACTGGATGCCATCTAGCAATTGTGATGTGGCCTAGAAATCTCTTGCCTAGGAAAACCTCTTTATACAACACCTTCATGAAATGTAGATCTGCAATACCTTAGCTGCACTAATAGTTTTAGATAAAAGCATCCTATATCTGAGCTTTTTCTTAGACTTAAGGGCTTATGGTAACTGGTTTGTCCAGCTTTGGCAAATTATGTTTTTAAATAATTAGTATCCATTCCCCCCTTCCTTTAAACTACTGCTTCCTTCTAAGTTTATTGAATGTGTTTTGCAAACATGTCTTTTCTTTCCCAGTGTCAATTGTAGTAAGGGGCTTTGTTTGAATCTGAGTAGCAAGGCAAGCCGATTTAGTTATTTTTACACTTTCCTGTAAAAACAGCATCTGTGATTGTACCACAATGGGTGGTGATGTATTTCCTCTACCAGGATGGAAAATAAGCCATTTATTATTTCAGCTCTGACTTACTGTGAACCTTCTGACCCTCAGGCCTTTTAAATCAAAATAATAGGGGGACACTAGAAAAGCAATGTGGGTGCCAAGCCAGGGTTACCTCCTTATTATAGTCAGCTACAAACAGGATGCTTTTCATTTTTAAAAGACTTTGTGCAGAATATCATATGGACTATGCTCTTGCATTTAGTATCTAGGAATAAAGCAGAGTAAACTGTGCTGGCCCACAAAAGAATAATTAAATTACAAAATCCATGGTTTGATTGTATATATTTCATTACACCTAACAAGATACTGTCTATGGACAAGCTTTTAAGCAAATCTCTCCATTGGTTAAGATGTGACAAAACCTAAGTGTGGGGGAGAGTAAGAAGCTGATTTCATGCTGAAGACACATGTAATAACACATTATCTTTTGTAGAAAAGGCTCCTGCCATGACATTGAGATCAGTAAGGAGAAAGAAATCTGGCAAAGGTTTTGTGCATGGACAAAATGATGGAGGAGCACGTAGTGATGAGCATAAGAAGTCTGTCAATAGTAACTTTACAGGTTTACAGGTAATGGTTTTAATCAGAATTATCCTGGAATCGCAATATATTCTTAATTATAACTTAGTAATTGCTTTACACTAACTAGTCTTTTATAATCTTTATTCCTATTGTTAGAGACATTAGGTATAAACGACTGCAAGTTTTGCTTCTTGACTAATCAGATTTCAGTCTTTTCAATCTGTCTGAGGAAATAGAACAGGATATCTTATTCAACAGGAGGTAGTCCTGGTGGTCATCATCACCCTTGGAAAATTCAGCAAGTATTGCATGACTGACTCCAATGTTCTGGCCAAATTTTAGTTGAGTAATTACTGAGTGCCTTCTAAAATTAACTTAAAGCACTAGCCAAAGAAAGCTCAGCTTTGTTTTCTTAATCATGATGTATTAACATAGATCTTTTCAACAGCCATTGCCAGCCTCCATTCTGGAGGCTTCAGTTGCCTAAGCAGCAAACTCCAGACAGAGTTTACAGGAAGAAGCATCTCTGCACAGGATGTATTTGTGTGCACACACACCACACTAAAGCACTTTACACACAGCTTCTTTCTCTCTGTTGCATGATAAAACTGTGAGAGCATTAAGTTTACAAACAGATGTTCAAGATACAAATGTCTGGTTAGTGAAACCCAGTGAATACTTTTGGCTAGCTTGTATGTTTTGACCTTAACACCCCTTACATTTGCTTTAAAATTAAAATAATAGAAGGTGTCTTGCCCTGAGCATCTTGGGGAAGATGAAAGAAAGTCTACTCTAAGCAGACAAAATTCCTCTTGATGTTCTCCTTACTTGACTATAAAAAGAAATGGCCAGTATCCTCTGTGGAAGTTATAAATGTATAACCTAGAGTTATGTACTTGGGTGTGTAATATATTCATGATCTTCATGTAGCCCCTAGTTTAACAGTTGCATAGGGATTATGAATGTTCCCCTGTCCTCACTTATCAGGCAGCAGCCATTGCAATTGATGGGGGTCTGTTCCCCTTTCGATCAGGAAGCAGCTCACTGTGAGGGGGAATAGTGACAGAGACCCTGATTCTGCTTGTCACACTGGAGTTTCTTCACAGGAGCAGGTGGAAATGACAGTCAGGTGCTTCTTGAGCAACAGGCAAACAGAACCCCACAACCACCATCAATCATAGCAACTGCTTCCCAGTAAGTAGAGACTGGGGGTGTTGGACTAGGCTTCACTGATACAGTGCTTCCTCATACATAAATCCCAGACAGGATTTCAGCCAATGTCTCCTACTTTAGAGATGTAAAATTTCTGGAAATTTTAAAACTCGTGGGGAGAAAACTATGGTTTATTTGCCTTTTCCTCCCAGAAAGAAATGGAAGACTGACATAGTTACAGTTTCAGAGCTCTCTTGTAGCTACTTCTGATGATGCCACCCTTGCATCTACCTCTTAACCTGACCAGCACCCCTACCAAAGAGTTTCCAAGGCACTGGAGATCAGGGTGCTAGGAAATGATGACCTTGGTGGACTTCCAGTTGTGGGTCATATTGAGATGTGTAGCTGGAAAGAGTGTGCAGGCTCCTGCTTCCTCAACATGTCCCGAAACTGGAGACATCATTTCCCAGTGCCCTGGTCTGCAGCACTTTAGAAACCCTTTTGTTGGGGTGCTGCCTGGTTTACGAGGAAGTCTCTTGGGGCCACATTCAGTCATTAATGACTATAAATGTGAACCCCAAAAGTTATGAGAGCATAAGTGTGACTTAAGATCTTGGAAATACTGAACAGGACACCAGGCAATACATTTCTGGAGGGGGCGGGGGGGGCGGAATGAAAAATGCAGGTTTTTTTGTTACTCCAAGAGCATAAAGCATGTTAAGTGTCAGTTTACCATAAAATTATCATATTTGATATATCATAGTTCAATTTAGTCAGAAAATAATTGCAAATTGAATTTCCTTTCAATTTTTTCCTGACAAATGGAACCTCAAGGTCCTGAACTATAAGGACAGTCTTTGGTTTTGCCAGTTTGTGAAAATTAAACAAAACAAAACAAAACAAATATAAACCCAGTAAGAACAGAAGGAACCATCAACATTAGCAGAATAAAAATTATTCTGTCTCCTCTAGTGCTCCATAGTGCCAAACAGACATAAAGCATTTAATCCCTGAAAAGAGGTAAAGGAAACCAGGACTAGGAATTACAATGAGATATTCTTCTTCCAAAGTGCATGACTGCTGTGTGAATGTGCATTTTTGGAGGGAACAAGTAGGTGTAGTAGCCCACCACTTCCTGAAGCCGGCTGTGGCCACTCCTCTTCTCTTTTCCCAAAGCACATTCATACAGCAGCCCGATGCTTTGGGAGGAAGTGGAGGAAGGGGGAGAAACAAGTGATCCAGCTGCCAATACTTTTCCTGGAGCCAACTGTTGTGTGAATGTGCACATACATCAGCCAGCTTTGAGAAAGTAATGGCAGCCACGGTCACTATGAGGAGGAGAGGGGAAGGGGACTGTCTGAGAAGCACCACTGCCACGGAAGGGAGTATCGCACGAAGGCAGTAATGGAATAACAGTGAAATTGAGAGTCTGTTGATGGGTTTTGCCCATCAATGAAAAGGCACACTACAGTAATGAATGGAATACAAGGCGTCAGCAGGGTGGACATGGCGTTGTGTGATAAGTACTGTCCAAAATGCTTTTATCCTGTTAAATTTTTGCTTTTTAGCCTTGTGTGATAAAGTCCTCTCTGATGTTGGAGAACTAGTATTTTCCATCCTGTGCCAGAGACAAGTACCATATTTGTACCCATGGCTACTACTGTTTCTTTCTTTCCTGGAAACCTAAGGACCAACAACTGATAACTTGTGCAATGACACCAGCCTACAGACTACCACTTTGAGTAGCACTGCTATACATAGTCTTACATGAAGTCTACTTACAAAGGGGCATTAAAACTACGCCATGAAGACTATGTCTAGTGCTTAGAGGATGCGGATCGATTGTGTGTGGGAGAGAGAAATTTGAACATGGGCACTTCATGCTGCAGGGACTGTTAAAGCTTGTAGTAGCTGCTGCTTCTTGTGCTGCTTCTTTACATCACATAGGTGGATAACACTTTCTGTCTGGCCAAGGTTCCTTTCACACTGCATAATTATAGTGCTGTGATTCCACTACAATTGCAGTGGTTCCAGTCTATGGAAACCTGGTATTAACAATTTAGAGATGCATATTTAGAATCCGCAGACAGAAGATTTTCTTCTGGGGCCTATGTTGTTGTTGCTGCTGCTGCTGTTGTGTGCCTTCAAGTTGTTTCACACTTATGGCAACTGTAAGGTGACCCTATCATGGGGCTTTCTTGGCAAGATTTGTTCAGAGGGAGTTTGCCATTGCCTTCCTCTGAGGCTGAGAGCGTGTGACTTGCCCTAGGTCATCCATTGGGTTCTCATGGTTGAGCTGGAAATCAAACCCTGGTCTCCAGAGTCCAACACTCAACCCACTATGCCACGCTAGTCCTTCTGGTGCCTCTGAACAAACTACAAGCTCCAGGATTCCACAGGATGCAGCCTTGGCAGGTTAGATGGAATCCTTGTGCTATAATTGTGTAGTGGGGAAGGACCCCAAATGTTTTGTGTCCGTTCTATTTGCTTGGTGGAATGTTCCAAAATCCCAGACTTGATTTAAGAAGACATCCAATGGTAGAGGTTTTAGAAACTCTTTTCCTAAGACGAAACCTCAGTACTTTTATGTAAAAAAATAAATAAATCAGTTTTTGTGGTTTGCATTTCTGGCTCATGGCACCATCATCTCTTTTAAGAGACTCAAACAAACTGATGGATGAGCATGAACAGACAACAGAAATTTGAACATGGGCACTTCATGGTGCAGTGGTTTGTTACAGATTCCACTTGTAATGTTTGCTGTGTGGATCCTCAAAACTTCTGATAAAAAAAATGTACCGTATTTTCTGGCGTATAAGACAACCCGCGTATAAGACGACCCCCCCATTTCCAGTCAAAATATAGAGTTTTAGCACCTCTATCCTCCTTATCCTTATACCCGGCGTATAAGACAACCCCCCCACTTTAACCACAGATTTTGCAGGTTAAAAAGTAGTCTTATACGCAGGAAAATAAGGCAGGTTTTTAAACTATTCCTATCTCTGCACTTTAAATTTGGAAAAAATAACATAAACTGTGATTCATAAAATAGTTCATAATCTAATCTACTGTTCATTTTCCTGCTTGTGATACACTAGTTCAATATGAGTCTATGGAGGGTCAATAAATTATCTGGCCTTTTGAAGGTCTTGCTCTCTTCTTGACTTATGATTATGTGAATATTGGTAATCGACTATGTTGATTGTAAAAGTTCCTTGAAACTCCCTTCCCTTGATTTTGGTAAGCATAGTACTTAAAAACCCATCTAATACTACATTGTTAACACAAGGTTTAGGATATTAAGTCAATAAGTTAATTTGTGCTACTTGTATATTAAGTGAAGCAATCTGATTGGTATCTGTATGGAAGCAATACATTAGAATGGACTGGGTCTCTTAATGATTTAATGTATTTCTGTGGATGTATGAAGTTATGTTCTTGGACAAGTTCCATGAATAAGTGTTGATTGCAAGCTGTGTAATATGGCAGCCATATTGATAATTAGATTAAACTACAGTGTGTCCAGATGATTTTCTTTTGCAAGCTTATGTTCTCCACAGTGCTGTAAGGACAAAGTCCATTTAAATAACTGCCAGCTAGCCTGCAAGGATATATTTTTGAAGCAGACATGATGCGTAATGCTTAAGCAAGCTTATGTGTGGGATTATACGAAACATAATGGGTAATAAGGGGGGCAAATAAGGCTGGCCCTGTGGAGTGGCTACTAAGAGTCATACTTTTCCGAAAGCGCTGGTACATTTCAAGGATGCATGATCCTTGTTCAGAAATAATAGGGCAGATCCTATGTAGTGGGAAGGCAACAAGAAAGGGCAGTTCAAAAAGCAGTATAGTACTCTGGAGGGTCATTGGGTGTTTATGAGGTCAATTTGTGAAAGTGATTGGATGAGGCATAAAAAGGAGGAAGGGAGGGCGAAGGTATGTATGTATTTATTTATTTATTTATTTATTGCGCTTATATTCTGCCTTTCTTCCAAAATGGGATCCAGGGATGCTTCTTGTTGTTGTTAACTGCCCTTGAGTCGATCCCAATTCATGGCGACCCTGTAGATGGGACATCTCCAAGACTCCCTATCCTCCACTGCTCTGCTTAGGTCCTGTAAATTCATACCTGTGACCTCCTTAATAGAGTCCATCTATCTGGTATGCAGCCTTCCTCTCTTTCTACATCCCTCCACCTTTCCCAGCATTATACTCTTTTCCAATGAGTCGTGCCTTCTCAAGATGTGGCCCAAAGTATGACAGCCTCAACTTAATCATCTTGGCTTCCAGGAAGATTTCCAGCTTGATCTGTTCAAGGACCCATTCGTTTGGCTTTTTGGCTGTCCACAGATGCTTACGGAGTGATAATAACTGTTCAGGTATCAAATATATATATATATATATATATATATATATATATAGTGATAGGAGTGGAATGGAATGTAATGGGTTCCAGAAGGATGCAAATCATGATCCTTGCTCTAAATTTTTGAAAGGCTGCATAAGGTAATACAGGTCTTTCAGATCTTTATAGTGGTCAGTTAGTGTTGATGTGTAAAACCAATCAATTTGCTTACTTAAAATAAGTACCTTGAGTGAGAAGAAGTGGGTTTATATCTTCAAAGGTCCAATGTAAAAATAAAAATCAGTTAGACTTAAAGGTGCTGCTACATTCTTCCTTCCCCTTCCCCTCCCTTCCTCCTTTTTTAAATATGCAAGAGCATAACTAACATCATAATTTGAAAACTGCTTCTTGGATGGGGGAAGTGTTCTTTGAACAGAATGAAAGGGAGAGATTGAGGCAGAAACCCCAGCAGTGGTTTTAACTGGTGATGGAAATAAGAGGCAAAGAAAGCCTTGTTGTGGCTTTTGAGCCTCAGCTCCAAGAAAGATACAGCAAAAAGAGGCAAGCGTCAAAACAGAGGAAGCTGCTTTCCAGTGGCACACTGGAAATGTTTGCTGTAAGTTCACAGCTTAGAACAAGAAAAGGTACATGTAAATCTATCCTAAGTGGAGGCTTATTTTCTGACTCACCTTTCAGTGCTGCCCCAGTAATGCATCCCCTTCACCTTTGGCTCCTTTTCCAGAGTACAGTCAGATCCTCGTATCAGCGAGGGACTTATTCTGGACCCTCCCTCAAATATAAAAAAAAAAACAAGTCCTGCTGATCTTAATGGTGGCACACCGCGCACCACAGACCGCCATTTGGGACAATAGGGCTCACTGTCCACGGATGGTGAAATATGTTGATGACAAGGTCCCATTATATTACCATGTGGATTTGTATTTGATATCAGTCCAGTGTGTTTGAACTCACTTACTAGACTGAGCCTAGTTCATATCCTTCCACATAAACTTTTTTTATGCAATGATTTTGCTTCACTCTCAGAGTTTTTCATTGGGTTCACGTGTCTTTTCAACTCTCTTGTGTTTTCCCACTGCTCTTGTTTGTTCCTATATAATGTTATATACATTTATTAATAAATTTGTTTATAAACAAATTCCTAACCTAAGCTGATAAGGAAGAAAAGGTGGAATAATGGCAAAGTGTATTTTGTTTTAGTAGTAATATGCTCTGTCCATTTGGAGGTCCTGTGAGTAGTCAGGTGAGTTGCTAAAGCAATGTCATGTCTCTTTTTAATTTCTTTTTTATAAAATTCTGCCCATGCTTTGGGGAAATCTCCAGCAAGTTATTGATTACAAGAAATGTTATAGCTGGCTCAGATATTTAGAAAGAGCATGTTGCTGAGTTCCCTTTGCCAAACATGGGCTAAACATGAGAAGCTGCTGTTGGGTGCCACATGAGCTGGCTTTAACTTACATAACAGGACTCCTCCACTTCCTTTCCTTCCACTGCACCTTCTCTGTCCAGTAATAACAATATTTTATCAGAGGTAACACCAGAGCTTGGAAAACTATCCTTTAAAAAGCCATAACTGTCCATCTTTTAGAGTAGCTAGTTGCTTTTCTGGCTACCATTTTAAAAAAAAGTAATTATTTTCTTACTAAATGCAAATAACTCAAATAGTGGCTATTAAAAATGAGAACACAACTAGCAACTGGCCTATGACATAATATGCTCCTTGTAACTATTGTTATTTGCTGTTTATGAGCCAGTGTGGCATAATGGTTTGAGCGTTGGACCACAACTCTGAAGACCAGGGTTCAAATCCCTGCTCGGCCATGAGACCCCCCTGGATGACATTGGGCAAGACACATGCTCTCAGCCTCAGGGGAAAGCACTGGCGACCCAACTCTGAACATATCTTGCCAAGAAAACACCATTATAGGTTTACCTTGGGGTCCCCATGAGTCGGAAATGATTTGAAGGCACTTACAATGACAACAACAACAATTTTGACTTATAGTGCTGCTATGAACAAGAGCCCTGGTCACCAGCAGCTCTGTTTAGGTCTTGCAAACTTAGGGCCATGGCTTCCTTGATTGAATCAATTTAACTGTAATACAGTCTTTCTCTTTTCCTACAGCTTTCCATTTCCCCCAGCTTTATTGTCTATCCCAGTGTGTCCTATCTTCATGTTGTAACTATAATTACAATTATAGTAGTTATTGATTATTATGCTAAACTGCTTTTTGTCACTAGTCACTTCAAAGCACTGGCTGAAACTCAGTTTGGTCCCTTGGTGACCAGCTGATGAATTGGCCCACCAAAAATTGAGGCTGAACTTCTCAAATCCTGTTGAATGGTTGCCTGTATTCTCACACAGAACAGTACAGGGATTGTGTAACTGCTGCGTTTGTAGACAGGCAGGTGATCTGGGAGACAAGAGATACCAGTTTCCACAGTCTTTAAACAGGAAAGAAATCATTCTCTTTACAAAGAGTAGGCGTTTTATATATGCTCAGTTCCCTCTCTCTATTTTTGGAAGAACTCTGCACGTGATCAGGAGTACTCAAGCATAGGTGCCAGAACTTTTGTAAGCAAAAGATAGAAACTTTAAATGGGCCACAAGTTTCCAAGAGTCATTACTGCTACAGAATTTTCTGTATTTATCTGTAAAGCTGGGAAGAATTAAATTGTAAAATATTCTAGAAAACAGTAGCTTCTTGTGACTAATCTTTCTCTATTCTAATTAATTAATGTTGTAAAAATGTAATTATTGTTGAACAGTATTTGACTGATTGAATAAATCTGATCTTGCACTCATTTTTCCTGTTGTACCTTTGGCTATTTACCTCTCAGGTCCTTTTCACACTACATAATTATGGTACTATGATTCTACTTCACTGTCTTGAAATCCTGTTTAATCCTATGGATTCCTGGCAATTTAGAGGGAGGTCATTTTGAATTCTTAAGCCAGAGAGCTCTAGTATATCAATAAACTACAAATTCCTGAATTCCATAGGAGTCATAGTGGCTGTAATTCTGTTGTGTGAAAGGCTCCTTTTTCATAAGAAAAAAGAGTGTATTTGTGATTGACAACTATTGTGCCTGTTCTTTCTGAGTAAACTGGTAAGACTTTATAGTACCTAACGTCATTTGAAATCAGCCTATCATTTTCTTACATTATATACGTTCGAATAGTATATATGGTTGACTGAATGAAATGAACGTTATTTTTTTTACATATAACAGGAAGCAGATGGATGCTCATTGATGGCCCAGTTTAAAGGCTGAATGCACTTGGGACACCTGCTTTCCTAATTTTAAACCCTGTTTTGTACAGTCGTTTGTACATTTGCTACAGATTTCATTGTTGCCTGAATGTTGCTTGAGAAGAGGTGGTTTGCTGTAGAAGGTTATTGACTGCTTTCTATCACTGAAGACTTCAGATAATAAAAGGACTCAAAAACAGTTCTTCTTGTTACTTAAAATAATAGGAGGCAAGCCTCGCTTGAAAGTGGAGAACTTTCCTGTTTAGACTTTCTATCTGCTTTGTTGGCTACTATCCTCTCAGTAGACTGAAGTCTCCGAAAGCTCATGCTGCCAACTTCTTTCTTTCAGTTAGTCTCAAAGGTGCTACAAGATCTCTCTACGTACCTTCTTCAGTACAAGTGGCAGTCAGAAAAGGTCAACGCATGATAAGAAGGGAGATGGAATGGGGTGATAAATTAATCACACAGTATGTCTCTTAAAAACAGTACCTGTCCTGTCCTTAGCCTTTGTTTTTTGTGTACCTTCAATGGTGACCATAAGGCGACAACCCTATCATGGGGCTTTCTTGGCAAAATTTGTTCAAAGGGGGTTTGCCATTGCCTCCCTCAGAGACTGAGAGTATGTGACTTGCCCAAGGTCACCCAGTGGATTTCCATGGCTGAGCAAGGTTCGAACCCTGATCCTAAGAGCCATAGTACAATGCTCAGATTATTACACACCACATTGGCTTTCACTCCTTAACTTGGTCAAAGCAATGCAGGAAGTCAGAGTAACCTACTTTTAAGTTACTATCTATGCCACGGACCAGTGAAGGGAGCTATCTGGACAGCTGAACTATCAGGTGAGCAGGGACACCATGATTTACTTTTTCTGTACAGAATCTTGCTGGGACTGTTAAAGCCTGTAGTAGTTGCTGCTTCTTGTGCTGCTTCGTTACATCACATATGTGGATTAAAAACACTTTCTTGCTGACCAAGGCTCCTTTCACACTGCATAATTATAGTGCTATGATTCCACTACAACTGCAGTGGTTCCATTTATGGAAACCTGGGATTAGCAATTTAGAGAGGCATATTTATAATTTGCAGACAGAGGATTCTCTTCTGATGCCTGTGTAAGTAAGTAAATAAGTTTATTTGCATGGCATACCCCATTACAAAAGTAATCCATATAAAATATACAATATAGACATCAAATACATTGTAAAAATAATACATTATATTACATAGTTAAAATTATCTAAAAAACAACAACCCAAAAACCTTGCTGTCTCAGATGAATCTAAATAGGCGCAAGGACCAGATCCACTGAAACTATATAACATTGTTTTGCAAAGCTGAAGTTGTTCAAAAATAGTTGTGGTTCAAATCTATCCTGTAACCCAACCATTATCCTTACAAAGCTTCCTCCTTAGAAGTGATGCTTTAACAGCAAAACAGGCTACCTTTTCAGAAGCTCATGGTTCGGTGTCCCCTAATAAAAAAATGATCAAATATGAGTCAGAATTGTTTTGTACCAAATCTAAATCTTTGAATAAGGTGATGTCTGTGTTGTTGTTGTTGTTACTGTTGTGTGCCTTCAAGTTGTTTCCCACTCATGGTGACTGTAAGGCGACCTTATCATGGGGCTTTCTTGGCAAGATTTGTTCAGAGAGAGTTTGCCATTGCCTTCCTCTGAGGCTGAGGGTGTGTGACTTGCCCAAGGTCATCCAGTGGGTTCTCATGGTTGAGCTGGAAATCAAACCCTGATCTCCAGAATCGTAGTCCAACACTCAAACCACTATGCCATGCTAGTCCTTCTGGTGCTTCTGAACAAACTACAAATCCCAGGATTCCACAGGATGCAGCCTTGGCAGGTTAGATGGAATCATTGTGCTATAATTGTATAGTGGGCAAGGACCCCAAATGTTTTGTGTCCATCCTATTTGCTTGGTGGAATGTTCCAAACTTGATTTAAGATTTGATTTAAGAAGGCATCCAATGGCAGAGGTTTTAGAAACTCTTTTTTCCTAAGACAAAACCTCAGTACTTTTATGTAAAAAAAAATAAATAAATCAGTTTTTGTAGTTTGCATTTCTGGCTCATGGCACTATCATCTCTTTTAAGAGACTCAAGCAAACTGATGGATGAGCATGACCAGACAATTGTGGATGAGAAGTATTGGTGTTACTATTATGTGCTTGAATCGCGTTGCGGCTTGGGTACAATTCCTTACTATCAACTTTTAATTATTCTGTGGCAGAGCTGATCAGGGCCTTCAGGACTGGAGGAAATTCCTATTTATTTCTGGCATATTTCAAGAGTTTTGTAGAATCACAGAGTTGGAAGAGAGCACAAGGTCCATCCAATCCAACCCCCTTCTGCCATGCAGGAACGCAGAAACAAAGTACAGATGGCCATCCAGCCTCTCTTTAAAATCCTCCAAAGAAGGAGACTCCACCATTTTCCGAAGGAGAGTGTTCCACTGTCGAACAGCTCTTACTGTCATGAAGTTCTTCCTAATATTTAGGTGGAATCCCTTTTTCTGTAGTTTGAACCCATCGCTCTGTGTCCTAGTCTCTGGAGCTGCAGAAAACAAACTTGCTCCATTCTCAGCGTGACCTCCCTTCAAATATTTAAACAGGGCTATCATATCACCTCTTAACCTTCCCTTCTCCAGGCTAAACATACCCAGCTCCCTAAGTCATCCCCCATAGGGCTTTATAGTTTCCAGATCTTTGATAGCCTTTGTCCAGGTTCCTTCTGCAGATTCCTCGACTCTCTTCTGTTGCTGATAATTTAAAGCCTGCAGCATTTCCTCCTCTTCCTTATGAGCGTCTGCCCAGCCCTTGAGGACTAAGAGAAGGAGTGTGTTGCCCAGGAAGGGTTTGATGGATACCTGGTCGTCCTGGCTCCAGAAAGAATAGCAGGCGAGAACCACCTCTTTTCCTCAGCCCCATTAGCTCAGTGATTAACAACATGGAAGTCAAGATACCCATTCATTCCTTAACAGTATAAGGTCTGTATTTTACAGAATGGCTGAAGCAATACTCACTAATTGAACCCCAAATTTCAATTCAGATCCATGTCTCCAGCCAGTTAACAACAAGAGCAACTCCATATTCATCTTACATTTTGAGATCTCGGGATAGATTTGTTAATCTTTTGAAGACTTATTTGCATAGACTTTTGATTTATGTATTAGGTATACAGGGTGATTAAAAAAGAATGGAGCGAAAGTAAAGCTGTTATTTGGTTTTTCACCATTCTTTTGGAATCACCTTGCATTTCTCTCCTGCCTTTCTCCCAATAAACTCAAGGTGTTGTAAATGGCTCATAACCTCCTCCACATTTTAGCCTCCCAACAACACTATCAGATGGGCCAGTCTGAGAATCTGATGGATTATTGGGAAGATCTAAGTCCCAGTCTAGCATTGCATTATCATAGTGGATTTCTGATGCTTTGGCAACTGCTAATTCTGATCTCCTGTAATAGCTTTCTTTTTGCTAATGGTTTAATTGTTCTCTATTACAATACAGGCTTTCTCTCCTTGACACTGCCTTTCTGTGATGGTGGGATTGCATGCTCCTGTAAGGCAAGAGAGTATGCAAATGTTCGCACTGCTATCTGGAAGGGTTCCCCATATGAGACAGACCAAATATGAGTAGCAGATGGTGAAAATAAATCCAGTAGAATCGGTTCAATCTGTGTTGTCGACATAAATTTTGAATGCATCTGATTATTTTAATTCTATTTTTATTATTGAGGGGGCTGCCAAAAAACCTACAAAACCCAGGATAATGGTTCTTGGGGTTCCCCCCCAAATTTTCCTGAAAGATTTGTGTTTTTGGATGTGTGACTAACCAATGCTGATAGACCTGGGGTAAACCGGGATAAAAATGTATATGTCTTGAACATGTTCTGAATACATCTGCATTATCGACTCCATCTTTATTCGCAGCGCTGGCAGGTGTGAGCAACAGAACTTGCATAGATGCACACAGATGTGGTTTTGATTTAAAAAATAGTGTGAACAATAAATTTGGAATTTGTGAGTGAGATTATTTGCATAGTCATGTTGCAAAACAAAACGTTGTGAACAACCCCTGTGTGACAGTGGCAGGGGATCTCTCAGAGACACTAGTAATGTACAGAAGAAGGCAATGGTAAACCATTCCTGAAGCCTTTTACCTTGAAAACCTATCATGAGACAATCCAAAATGAAATGTGACTGGGGTCTGAGAGGTCCCTCATTCATAGGTTTGCCATAAGTCAAAGTCACTTTGACAATTTAACAACAACAAACCAACTTTAGACAAGAATTCAAAGATATAGCCATGTTGTTAGTCTGTAGAATCAGTATGTAGAGAGATCTTGTAGCACCTTTGAGACTAACTGAAAGAAAGAAGTTGGCAGCAGGAGCTTTTGTAGACCAGTCTACTGAAGTCTAGGAAAGCTCATGCTGCCAACTTCTTTATTTCTTTATCACTTGCATCTGAGAGAGTAGATTTAAGTCTACAAAAGCTCATGATCCCAACTTCTTTCTTTCAGTTAGTCTCAAAGGTGCTACAAGATCTCTCTACATAATCAACTTTGGACAACTATTTGTTTTTTAACATAGTAACATGGACATTTCTACTAACTGTGATTATCAGACAAATTCAAGGAAAATATATATTTCTAAGTTGGTCGGGCATTAATATATGTGTATAACTTGTTCCTTGACTTGAGATTGCTTGAAGCCAGGAGGAGTTTTTAAAGAGTATTTTAATGTGTTTTAAAAATGTTTAAAAACAGATGCAGGTGAAATGTCAGGAATACATTCTTTTAGAACATGGCTCTGAAAAACCCACAAAAGCCTATATTTTAAAAATGTTTTTATCTTTGTATTGTTTTAATTGGTGTTTTTCCCCCACCACTTCGGGAGCCCTTATGGTCTGGGAGGTGATACCAAAATCCTTTAAATAAATAATACATGAAATAAAATATTCCTCAATAGTACCCTGGGCTTTCCTAGAAAATCTAGATTTAGTAACTTCTTGTTAGGATATGGAGACTAACTATTAGTTTGAGCAAGTAATGATGAGAAAGTTTGTGGTCACATTAATAAAATATATTCTTCTCCTTGAGAATTTATTTAATAGAAATGTCCCCAGTCTTATGTTTGAGTAGATAGATGGCTTCATAGTAAATAGTATGCCCTAATATTCAGGTGGATTGATTTTGGAACTTGGAGAGTTTTTTTAAAATGAAGACATTTGTTATGTAGTATATTAAAGAGCCTCCTTACCCCCCCAAAATGGTCATTACTTAATTATCTGTATTAGTACCAAAAAGAAAACAATAATATTTTACCATATTGCTCATTGCTGTGTTGTTTTTTTTACTTTTTGGGTTCCTTTTAAAATAACCCATCATTATTTTTTTAGCAGAAGTTCTATCTACTTCCCATCTGTCTCAAGATATCTTTTTTCTAGGGTTCTGCCCATTTTGGACCATTAGAAAGATTTTTACATCCTTCCTACATCCTATATATATCTTGGTCTGATACACTGACTGGAGATTATCTTGTAATGTTCTTGGAAGGTATTTATCTGCCATTTTGGACCATGCTAAGGGCAGCACATGTTGCCACAAAGATTCTTCCACTAGGTAGTTAAAAACCAACTGGTAGGTCATATTTTCACTGGGTGAAGTTGAACATAACTATCAGGGGTTGGGGACCTGCATTGGCCCTTCATGGGGCCTTGGAGGATTGCATTAGTTGTTGAACACCTTGCT
>CM034701.1:232444922-232483069 GCA_020142125.1 Phrynosoma platyrhinos | reverse complement strand
ATGTACTCACCATGTTTAGTTGTAGCCAAGTGCCCACTAATGGAAGCCGCCAAGAGTGGCAAATTGAGCTTAAGGCTGAGCCCCTGCAAAGCTGCCAGGGAACTTGAAAGCAAAATCCAGAAGTGACATTTGGCTGCAATTTTTGACTGAAAGGAGTCCAGAGTGGATAAAAATTGGACCCCACACCACTGCATTTACATGTCCCTAATGTAGGTATGATTGAAAGTTTTGTAACTAATAAACAGTCCTCCTCAACTGTTCAATCACTGCAACATGTGGTGGTTAGATTTATTTATTTTTCAACATATTGGTGAAAATAAGTGAATTGATCAATGATTTTGATATGACTGAAATAATACTCCAAATATGAAGGAAGCTGTTATCAGTGGCATAGACCTTAATTAGGTTTCATGCTGACAAGTTGATGCTGCAAATGCAAATTACCTGATTGGTAGGTAATTTTTGTAGAGTTTTGAACCTCTGTGTGTATGTGTGTGTCTTAGGGATTTAATTGGCAGGAGGAAAATTATTGGATAAGGTTTGTGCTTGAGTAGGGAGCATGACTGGAAAGCTGGCAGCAGATTTATTATAGATGAAGTTGCAATAAACCATGCCAAGATATTGGCAAATAAAACTCAACACTCTAGAGTTGCTGCTTTGGCTCTGAAGTGAAAAATCTCATTCGTTTTTAGAAGAAACATTAAAAGTTTGACATTCTCAGTATTGTTGAAAACACTTTCTAAATATATAGTAGCTTCCAGTGATAACTAAATCTTGTAACTGCACTTGCCTGCCCAGTTGCCAATTTCCAGTGCTTGAAGTTGTACTATTATCAGGTCATGTCTACATTTGGCAAAGCTTTGTAGACACAACATCATTAAATATTTTTGCAATATTTACTCTTCTTCCACACTTTTTTTTTTCCAAGCTAGTAAATCATAGTTTCTTTAATCTCCTTCTGGCTGCGTGAAAAACAGGAATTTATGTAACAGGCACTTGCTGCAAACCTTTTCCTGTTTGGGACTTTTGTTTTTGTTGGCAGGATTGGGAGATGGCTTTGCTACTCTAAGAGTGACCTTGAATGTCCTTAGTGGGAGAAAACTAGATTGTAACTTTCTGATGACTAAGGAAGTCTGTAGCTTCTGTAAAATGTTAAACACTTCCATGTGTGGATGGATTGAATGTTTTGGACAAGCGTCTGTGTGCAGGAGATAACACTTGTTTCTATCATAAACACTAAACCATATAGCTGTGCTAAGGTAGGATATATGATGTATACAAAACAATATTTTGAAACAGTAATGTTTCTTTACTTTTAATCAGCATGTTTTACAGAATAGCTGTCGTGTGCTTATCCCACCACGACACACCCCGCGGTATATTACTGGCCTTTATTCAGAGCACACACCCAAGGCAGAATATCACATTTCTCTGGGCTTTCCGGGGCAAGTGGCATTTGCAGACTTGAATATTCTGAAATAAATGTAGGCATTCAGAGTGATCAGGTTTTGTTTCTTAAGCATGGGTTTTTCCTATTTGCATGTAAAATAGGAGTCAGTTCTGCTTGTCACACAAGGAACGGAAGCAAAATCTGACCCCTCTCCCCTTCCTTATTTCACTTTTGTCTGATGTGCTAAGAAATTTTCCTCAGCCCAATTCCAGTATCTGAAGAGCCAGGCAGGAGAAATCAGCAGAGTGTGTGGCAAAGTGGGGAAAAGGATTGCTTTTCACTTTTCATCCCATATGCTCCACTTTATGTGAGAAGTAGAAACCCCCTCCTGATACGCACTTGAGAAAACACTTGTTTATTAAGATAGATATCTTTCTCTGATTCTGAGGAACTGCATCTTCTGCAGTTGCACTAGATCAGATTATAGCAATTGGTAAGATCAAACGTGATCTGCGTCGTTGGTCGAAGTGACTTTGCAAAGTTTTATGTGACCAAATGATACCTTGGTTTGGGAAAATGAATGTCCAGGCTTTCAGATTGCACAGAACTCTGATTCTTTTTAATTTTTTAAAAGATATACTGATAAACAAGTGTGAAAGTTGTTTCTGAATGAGGGCATTGTGTTAAGGTCTTGTCTGTAGCCCGTTGCTGTTTTAAGATGGGTATGGAGAGAAGTGCTGATGACTAAATGATTTCAATATCCCAGGCCTGAGCAGAAACAAATGAAGAATTCCTTCAGTAGATATAAAAGTTAGTGATTGGCAGTGACCACTTCTGCCTACTTACTAGGGCTCTCAGGCTGCTTGTAAAGTAGAAGTACAGGAAAATGAAGGAAAAGTGGAGTTTCCTTTATATTAGCAAAGCTGGATATCTAGATCTCCCACCACGCAATGAAACTTCACCTAAGGAGACACATCCAGGACTTCTCCTCTGTGGGAATGCAACCAACTAGACTTGATAACCCTGTATGCTTTCTAAAATTAGTCCATGGCTTTTTAAATCCACCCTTGCTTTTAACAATCCATCTACACTGGGCCCTTTGTATCTGCTGGGGTTTGTTTCCAGGATCTCATGTGGATACCAAAATCCACAGATGCTCATCCCATTATATACAATAGTGTAGTAAAAAGCTGTCCCTTATGTAAAATGGCAAAATCAAAGCTTGCTTTTCATATATGTATATAAGCTGTGGATGGTTGAATCCATGGATGCACAATCTGTCAGTATGGAGGGCCGACTGTAGTTGACGCAAGTGGCTTTGATCTTTAAATAATAATATCCACTTTTAAATTTTGATGTTAATTTTATCTGATTTGTTCTATCTGTATGTCTGATCTGTTGCCTGTAAAAATGGTTAAACCATTGTGGTTGGCACAGGTGGCTTGGGGTTTCATTGAGAGCAAATGAATTTTATGTATGCATGCATGCATGCATGCATGTAATTCATTTATGTGTCACCTTTCTCTGGAAAGGGACCCAAGGCGGCTCACAGATAAAACCAGTTAAAAACTTTACAATAAAATTGTTAAAACAATAAATGGGCTGCCAGAAGGTGTCTTTTGCTCCCTCCTCCTGCAGCCTGCTGTGTTTCTGTCTTCGATGTATGAGATGTGCTTTGCCTTCTCCATGCCTAGATAGAAGTTAAACATGCCACAGGAGAGGGATGGAGAGCTTTTGTCGTCTTCTAGCAGCCCACTGTTTTTCTGCTCTGGTCAGGGAGGAGAGGCTTTGTGTGTGTGCTGCTGTTAAAAAGACATACTTGCATCAGTTAAGGCAGTGGTTCTCTAATTTTTTTACACTTGTGGCCACCTTTACATCACAAAAAACTGGAAAGCACATATTCACAGTAGAAGAGATAAAGGAAACAAAGTCCCACGTGCCCACAAACATTATTATCTTAAAAAGCCCAACGCGTTTTGGCCTTGTCACAAATTGGCAAAGTAGACTCTTTTGAGTATTAGAAGGAAGGGAAATACTCATATTTTAACATTATATAAGGAAATAACATTATTAAATAAAACTGCCCTAATTTGAACAATACTTAACATGTGTAAATTTTAGTGTCTCACCCACTCACATGTAGATGTACATATGCAGGATGAATCTGCTCTGCAGAAATAATGAAGTTTGACACTGCTTTAACTGTCATGACTCTATTCCTGTGCAATCCTGGGATTTGTCGTTTGTTGTGGCACCAGACAGAGAAGGGTAAGTATCTCACAAAACTATAAGTCCTATAATTCCACAGCATTGACCCATGGCAGTTAAAGTGGTGTCAAACTGCTTTATTTCTGCAGTGCAGATTCATCAGATTCGTTTTTTTCTTTTACTTGCACACATACTCATTTACTCTCTTACACACAGAGTAACACAGAAACATTCATTCTCAGGGCAGTGATGGGATGGGTAGAAGAAGAAGTGTGGCTTGGGATGGGACCAGAGGCCATGATCCAGTGAACTTCTCTGCGCTTCTCCTTCTCAAAGCAAAAGCAAAGCAGCTTCATTTATATACCGCTTCATATCGCACATGGGATGTCTAAGCGGTTTACAACTGTAAGCTCATTGCCCCCCAACAGCTGGGTACTCATTTTAGCGACCTCGGAAGGATGCAGGCCTGAGTCGAGCCTCAGCCCTGGCTGGTATTGAACTCACAACCTTGTGGTCTTCTCCCTCAGGCAGAGGTTGCTGCTCCAAGTGCCCTCCTTGCTTTTCTCTTCTCCTCCAGGACAGAAGAAGTTTGGGAAGAGGAGAAGGAGGAGGAAGGATCAGGGCCTCCAAGATTTGGGCACCCCTTGTGCAACTCTCATCCCACCAGTCCCATTATTTAAGAACCACTAAGTTAAGAGTGTATTGAAATTTTGGTGTGGTTGTGTTAGTGAATTGCAGCAGCATTGTATAGGATCCTTTGCTGATCTGTCACTGATCCTGCTGTTCCCCTTCCTAATGGCCACTGTGTTGGGCTGCATGGCTTCAGGCAAAAGGTCTACTTCACCTTTGGGAATACTGAGAGGTAGCCCAGAGGTAGGCAGCCAACATGGAGCTATTGGCCAACATGGGACTATTGGCCAACATGGCTGAGGCTTCTGGGAGCTGAAGTCCCTTGGCCCTTAAAGGGGGAAGGTTGCCTACACCTGCTTTAGCCTATCCATATACAACACAATACTTCCTCCTTTTCTTTCCTATTTGACTTGTATTTGTGGACTCTGCACCTTGAATGGAATGCTTTTGGCAGGTAGGCTTTTCACCAGAATACCTTTTGGATGGGCAATGATGACTCTTATGCACACAACTTCCTTCCTACTTTGAAAGAATCGGTTTTAATTTCCTTGAGGATATTAATGCTATTTGCTGAGGTTGTCCCTAATGACAGGTTTTTCCGTAGATGTTTTGATGCCAGAAACTCAGCTTAACAATTCTTTTTGGATGTACTTTATGGTATGTGGTGGCCCTTCGCCCTGTCAGTAAGGGGGCAAATGAGGTTTTTTAGACAATAAAAGTATGGCTGGCTACTTTCTTGTATAGTGCTTTTTGTAAAACAAAGAAGGCATAAATATTGTTTTTTTAATTATAGTTTTGTTAAATTTCTTGTTTAAAACTTTATTAGTAGGATAAGGTGTTATCTCAAGCAGTGTTTTACAGTAGCTTTTTCTGGGATGTTTTACTCTGAAATCCAAAATTCACCACTGCTTGCTTGTCTCATGGCATATTAGAGACAATACATTGGAAAGATGTATGCCTTTTTATTAAATTAACATTTTAAATATTCTGGCTAAAATAATTCTCCAATTTCATCAGATAGAATAAAATTATTTTTTTGGGCATTAGAAAGAACAGCTAGGAATGACTAGACAAATGTCATAACAAGCTTTGTTTTTCAGGAATAGCTTTGACATTAGGATTCAATACTTAGGAAAACAGCAGAGAGAAAAAATCACACCCATATCTCTATTTTATAATTTACTTTCAAATATATATTTTTTAAATGATGAGTCCTAGTGTGGGGGAAAATGCAGGGTATAAATGGAGATATTTCTACAGGCACAGATAAGTGTGTAGGCTTTTATCTCTGAAGATCTTGAGAAGCATCCATGATGGAACCCCATAAATTAGAAACTGGTTGCAGTAGTCCTTGTTTATTTTGCTTCAAAACAACATTGAGAACATTGTGTTTTATATGGGGATAACGAATATTGCATTGGGAAACAAGATACTTTCTGTAGTTATCATGCAGTTGATTGAACAGGTTGTCATGCTGAAAATAAATGACTGGATATGGGAGACTCAATATTTTTCTTACATCTTGTTTCCTTTTTTTAGAATTCAATCCGTCACAACCTCTCATTACACAGCAAGTTTATTCGAGTGCAAAATGAAGGGACAGGAAAAAGCTCTTGGTGGATGCTGAATCCAGAAGGAGGCAAAAGTGGAAAGTCTCCCAGGAGAAGGGCTGCCTCCATGGACAACAGCAGCAAGTTCGCAAAAAGCAGGGGGAGAGCTGCGAAGAAAAAAGCAGCTCTTCAGGCAGGTCAAGATGGAAATGGTGACAGTTCAGGAACCCAATTTTCAAAATGGCCTGCAAGTCCCAGCTCTCACAGTAATGACGACTTTGATAATAACTGGAGTACTTTTAGGCCTAGAGCCAGTTCTAATGCTAGTACAATTAGTGGGAGGCTTTCTCCAATCCTGCCAGAACAAGATGACCTTGGAGAAGGGGATGTACACTCCATGGTGTACCCTCCATCAGCAACCAAAATGGCTTCAACTCTGCCCAGCCTTTCTGAGATGAGCAGTTCAGAAAACATGGAGAACCTCTTGGATAACCTCAATCTTTTATCCCCCAACACAACTTTGACTGGATCAACTCAATCTCCGCCAACTACCATGATGCAACAATCTCCTGGTTATTCATATACTTCATCAAGCACAAGTATAAGTTCACCTAATCCAGACTACAGGAAATACAGTTACAGTCAGCCTAGCATGAACTCTTTGCCACAGATGCCTATGCAAACCAATCAAGATAGCAAATCAAGCTATGGAACCATTAGCCAATATGGCCCCTGCCCTGTAGGACTCCTGAAGGAATTGCTTACTTCTGATTCACCTCCTCACAATGATATCTTGACATCTGTAGAGACTCACGTTTCCCAGCCAAGTGGCCGAGTCCTTGGACAAAATGTATTAATGGCCAATAACTCAGCAATATCGTCATATGGTAACCAGCAGCCCCATAAGAAAATCATTGCCCCGACCAGTGGTCATCCCCACCAAGGACTCGTTCAGTCAACATCAGCAGTCAACAGCCATACCTTGTCTCTCACACTTAGCACTGTGTCTCATACTTCAAGTTTAAATCGACCATCCACAGCAAAAACCTCAATTCAAGTGCCTATGAGCCACCCAATGCAGATGAACAGCCTGAACCCTTACACCACTGTGAACAGCTGCAATGGTTATGGAAGAGTAGGGATTGTCTCTTTCCATCAGGAGAAGCTCCCTAGTGACTTAGATGATATGTTGATTGAACGATTGGACTGCGATATGGAGTCGATCATTCGTAATGACCTCATGGATGGGGAAACATTAGATTTTAACTTTGACAGTGTGTTGCCTAATCAGAGTTTGTCACATGGTGTTAAAACAACAACACACAGCTGGGTGTCGGGATAAGACTGAAAGGTTAGTTTCCCATGTTTTATTGTCCACATGTATCAAACAGTTCCTCTCCTTTTAAAAAGGGGTGGGGAACCTGTGGTCTTCCAGACTTTGATGAATTACTGTTCCAGTCCTCCCTCATCATTGGCCAGATGTGCTAGGGTTGATGGGAAATGCAGTCCAAGCACATCTTTAAGAGGGCCACTGCAGAGGGCCTTAAAAGAATGCTTCAATGCCTTAGCAGTTGTATAGCCGAACAAAATTCTGCAGATGGCATTTCTTCCACAATTATGTCTGTGCTAAAGGGGGAAGGTATACAATGATAAAACACTGGTATCCTTTCTTTTAAAAAAAGAAGTGAAAGAAGGGCTCTTTCATTGTTGGCTCTCTTATGCATTTACTTATTTCTATATGCAAGGCATTATGTCTTATATTCTCAGTGTATGAGTTTGCTTTCTATCATTTTGCATTTTCTTTGTTTTCCTAGGCTACACTTGAAAATACTTCAGACATCTCTGACTGCAAGAACTAAGCAAGGGAGTCCAAAGATGTCCTTCAGTTTCTTTGCAATTTATTTTATAATATTATTTTCTCTTGTTGGACTTGGTGCCAGATAGATGTTTTCCCTGTACAGGATGTTTGCCAGATACTTGCAGGTTGTTTGCTGCTGTAGGTAAGGAGTGTGTAGTTGGAAGTGCCAAACTCACTACAGTGCTATAGAAAAGCAGAAAATACTTGCACTTCATGTTTTGCATTGATTGTGTACAGTATAAGCTGCAAAATGAAAATGGGTTCTTTAGGAATATTTCATATCTTAAGCAAAGATAAATACTGCAGCAGTCTTTTATACTTTCAGTTGCTTTTGAACAAGGCTTACTTGTTCAACTCACACAGAACTGTGTACAGTACAGTTAATTGCCTTAAGTGTATTAAAACTGCTGTACCTTTTCTATAAGACCATGTCATTAAATATGGTCTAACCAAAGTTGTTGGCCATTCAGAGTTCCACATCTGAGAACAGACTGAAAGTTCTGCCACCTTTGTTTTTGATTATGTAGTAGATTTACACTGGGGCTGACTTCCAGACTGACTAATTTTATTGATGTACTTAAATTTTGTAATAACAATATGCATATTTTTTTACGTCTCTACTTTGTTATAGAAGCTTCTTAATATTTGCGGAATCCAAGATAGCTAACAAAATTTATAGTACTTTGTATACAATATTTTAATAAGAATAAAGGGAGAGAATTTATATTAGCACTCTGTAAGATTTGTAAAAAGAAGGTTTCTACTTGTAAAAAACAACTGTTTTTTTTTCTGGCACAAGAGTAATATGTAGTTATATATGTACAGATAAATTCTGTTACTATATTAACACTGACTACCCAAAAAAATTAAGTATTCTTAAATTGGTTTGTATGTACATGTCTTCATATTTATATGATGGGGAAGTTTCATGACTTTTTTTACCCCAGGAACAAGAACTTCACAGCTTAATAATATTTTCAATAATAATTCATTTTAGTTTCACTTGTTCTTAATTGTAGGTATTCTCATTCTTCCTTTATATTTACTCCATCCTATTGTCATTTAAAGATACTGAAGAGCTAGATACTGGGACCAGCTTTAAGCTACATTATGGTGTAATAATATATTTTTGTAAGAATGAACCTTGGTCACAAGCAGTGCAGTTTTAATTATTTAATGATGATAATTATATAGTTATAAACAGGTTGAGTCTCTCTTATCCAGAATGCCTGGGACCAGAAGTATTTTGGATTTTGGATTTTTTAAGATTTTGAAATATTTGCATATACATAATGAAATATCTTGGAGATGGGACCCAGGTCTAAACGAAATTCATTTATGTTTCATATACACCTTATGAACATGGCCTGAAAGTAATTTTATACATAATATTTTAATAATGTTCTGCATGAAACAAACTATGTGCACTGAACCACCAGAAAACAAAGGTGTCACTATCTCAGCTAGCCATACAGACAATTTTGGAGTTTGAGTATTTTGGATTTTGGATTTTGAATTCTGAATAAGGGATACTCAACTTGTTGTATATATTAATAGTTGTAGTTCATGTTTAGTGCCCTATTCCTTCCACAAGTCATGTTGTTTGAGAGGAGCCCTAATTAGTTTTATTTCTTTGAAGAGATTTGTAAGAGCAAGCTCACAGCACGTAGATCAATAACTATCTTTACATCTGAGATTGGGAGCTATAATATTGGTTGCCCATTGACTTGCTGAGTTCATTGAGTATCAGTTCTCTTCACTATCCTCTCCATCCTTGTTTAGTTGGAAGTATAGCTGGATAAGGGCATGATTTGCCTAGTGTTGTGCTTCATGCTCAGATGTTATAGGAGAGCAGAGTGACAAGTATCTGCTTTTTCCCCTTGTGTCTCTCTCTTCTTTCTCCTCCCTAGGATGGTCCAGTGATTTAGCTCCCCTCCAACCTGTTTAATATATCAGGTGTCCCAGTGTGGGGGTAGTTGGTGGAGAAGGTGAAGAGGAGTAAAAAAATTAGACAGCCTAAAAATTATGGTTTGAAGTCCCTATGCTCAGTTATATTTTCATGGCAGTATATCCCATTGTTCGGTTTTATTTTAATTACTCTTAGCATATCAGAGATAGTACATATTAGACATTCAGAATCCAGTCATTCTCCTGTGCAAGCCTGGAAGGCCTGCATCCTTCCGAGGTCGCTAAAATGAGTACCCAGCTGTTGGGGGGCAATGAGCTTACAGTTGAAATATTTTAAATGATCCCATTTGTATAAACCAAACACAAACAAAAACTGTCTGCAGATAGGAATCCAGTACCATCTGCCTAGGTTTGTTGCAACCACTGCCTCCTCTGGACTTCACCAGCTGATGTTCAATGACATACTTCTAGGGCAGCAAGAAGGCTATTTCTTGGTGGCCCTAGGGAAACTGAAAAATTAATGAAAGATGATAAAATGTGTTTTTGCACAGACCTTGATTTCTCTCTTTCATTTTGGGGGAAAATGTGTAAATTATGGCTTTGTGAAGTGTGTAGATTGTTTTAACCAGGTAGACTTGTTTTACAGCTTTCGTTTTCTCTCTCTTTGGCCTGTGAGAAGTGTATTCTATAATAGAACTGTTCCAGTTTGATGTATTGTTTGTAATGTATATTGTATTAATAGTTGCATTACTGAGACCTCGGCTTTGATAAACTGACAAGTTGCATATATACTGGTAAGCTAATGTTGTGCTTTTGAATGCTGACTATTCAACAGAAATTCCCTTTAAAAGAAGAATAAATGACTAAAGTGGACCAATTCTTTAATAGTCTTACAATGCAATTCTATTCATTTGCTTGGCTATAATTTCCACTACTTAGTGGAGCTTACTTTTTAGTAAGTATGTTTTAGGATTGCATTATTAAGTTTGCACTTGTTCAAATAACTGGATTAGTGTTAGAATTTAAAAAAAACTAAGTTCACTTTATGAATGTTTCAAGCTTGTTAATTTATAACCTTTAAATAAGATGATTTTTTTAAAAAAATTAACTACTTAAAAGTAATGCTGTTTCATGAAAGCAGAGGAATGCAGCTCTGCATTAAAAGTAGACTCCATTAATGGATGATAGCTCCCTTATTTTGCACCCACTCACCATCTGCCTAAGCAGCACTACTGACAAGAAAATACTTCACAAGTCATTTGTGTGAATTGTAAGAACATGATGAAGTTACTGCTCTACACTGCAGACTATCATTTGGACATTTGTGGAAAAGTGCCTGATGTTTTTCCAAACATAAAATAATCCTTTGTATAAAGCCATAAATGTATATACACTGCTTTAACGGTGTTGTCATTCATATGATTACTTGTATGCTGATAAAGGATTTGTTTATTTGTTTCTGTTTGTAATCCTTCAAATAATTATGCAAATAGATTTACAGTCCTTCTAATTTGTCTTTACAGTAATCTTGTGAGGTAGGTTTGCTTGTTTTTGTATTGTGCCTTGGGCATTTTTTATTGGAAAGGTGTCCTAATATATTTTATAAATAAATAGAAGAATATAATGTGTCCCATTTTATGTGTGAGTAACTTTCCAAAGGCTATCTGATAAGTCCGTGTCTGAACCCAGATTTCAGGTCAGATGTCCTGGCTCTATGTCCATGCTGGAATTGTTTTGTATACTTTTCTCTCTAGTGTTTCTCAGCACTCTTTTTGTACTTGCTACCCTAAAGTGCGGATGTGGGAATCTGCAGAACTTTATCCAGATTGAACACCAGCAACACAATTGTGCCTCTCTTAGGTTAGCTAAAACTGTCAAATTTATTTTTATTTCTCTTGCATTTTGGTGTCCTTTTTCTAAAGAGTTTCACAGTTGGTATAGGAAGAATTAGTATTGGATTTAGAAAAATGAGTAAACTCAGTAGCCTAAAGGGGCAGCTCCACTGAAGATGGCATGTGTACAAATGCACAACAAGTTTTAGCCAATTCCCTTTCTTTCCTTTTCCTTCTTTTTGCTCTTGTGCATGCAACTGCAGAGGAAATTTTCTGGTTTTAAACTGCAGATTCCCATGATATTTGAAGTAGGCAGTTGTGGGTGCTGTGAACCAGGATCTGCCAAAACAGCTGACTATCGTAGAATTCTGGATTCTGTTCTTCATTAAAACCTTGTGGTAGAATACAAATGAAAGGCAAATTTGCCTCTTGAAGATCACCAGAATCCTAAACTGACCTCACTTCTGTCTTTGGCTGGGTTTCGCTTCAACCTGACTGAATGATATCTTTGTCTAAAGAGCAGCCCTCCTGTCCTGTGTAAAACCAAAACGGGCCCAATAAAAGTCAAAAGTCCAATGAGAAGCAGTTGTACATTATAGGAGACTGAAAGTTTTGTCTCAGAAATGTGAGATGTCAACAACCTAAGGCACACAAAAACGCAAAATAAACACAAGACAAAGCCTCTCACTTCCATTTATAGATCTCTTTTTTTTCAGGGTTGGGGAGGCAATATTTGAAGGGTTTCAAAATAGTCCCAAGATCTTGTAAAGCATATGTTTGTGCAGCTAATTCTGAGTAATAACATTTTTTGGATTCATCTTTTGTCTTTCTGTGAAGTTTAATAAAAGCAGAGCAAGCCAAGTATCCTAAGATCAACTGGCTACTGTCAGGGTGAACTATCTTAGAACAAGGGTTGGCATAGTTGGCCTATAGATCACATGCCATCCTTGAGGGCTGTTTCTGTGTGTGTCTTTTTCCCCCAAGTGCATGTGTGTGTGGCTCCCAAGTGATCTCTGGGAGCTTGAAAGGGAGTTTCATCTTTTTTGTGTGTGTGTGTCTCCTGGATAATTTTAAGCCCAGGGGATGCCTTTTTAAAAAATATAAACAGGACATGAACAGGAAGTGACTTCTGTTCACTTACTGTCGTTAAAAAATACCTCTCTTGGGTCTAAAATGTCCCAGAGGGCCTAAAGCATGACGAAAATACTCCTCACATCCTCTAGAGCAGGGGTAGGCAACCTTTCCCCTTTAAGGGCCGAGGGACTTCAGCTCCCAGAAGCCTCAGCCATGTTGGCCAATAGTCCCATGTTGGCCAATAGCTCCTGGGATTCTGGGGGCTGAAGTCCCTTGGCCCTTAAAGGGGAAAGGTTGCCTACCCCTGCTCTAGAGTAAGGTATATCCAACCTATTTGAAGACAAAAACATTTTTATTTATTTGTGAGGTGGTGGTGGTGGCCCTCCAAGTTCTCCAAGCCCCCCACAGCTGGCCACCCCTCTCTCAGAGCAATACAAAAACTCCCTCTTATGCAGCAAATAAGACAGAAAGCAACACAAGAGTGAGATGGCTTGAATCCTGCTGAAAGGCAGCCTGGGAGTTCTCCCCTGCTTTTTAGGACACTTGATGTAGTCTGGGATGGACGAGTTAATTAATATTAGCTACACTTAACCCAACAGGTGCCCTGGAGCCAACCAAAAGAGTATGGAATAAGCACTTAATAGAATTTAACGTACTTTATATATAGGCCAACTGTACATCTAGTTTTCTAAGAGGAGGCTTTTAAAAAACGCTTCTGGATTGAATTGATCTGAATGTGCTCTCGATACTTTGATTAGAACCCCTCACCCTGCCCCAGACTGCCAAAAGTATCTTTGAAACAAATTTCTAGGGAACTGGTGGTTTTCAGCAAGAAATTGCTGCCATGTCCTATTGTCAATTCCTCTCCCTCCACTACATTTTCTTCTAGATCAAAGTGTCCATCTGGTGCACCCTGTTTTGAAACCATCCTAAAGAGTTCGGACCACATTCAGATGCCTGTCCTTAACACATTCCCTTTAACTAACCTCTGGGTTCTTGCCTTTTGGGTTTCCGTGGGACCCTCCCCTATCCTTCCCTCTTCCACACATGCCCTGGTCAAGACAGATTCCTTGAATGATTTTGAGGTTGCCTTCAACCAACAATTTGCAGCTGCACATATTGTGGGAAAGGAAAAAGCTTTGTTTGGAAAGGCTTAAATCTCAGGGGAAGTGAACAATTAGGTGTAGCAGAACATAAATTACTACTTAGAACTGCAAGGAAGATCCTTAGGGAGCAGGATCATCACTACTATTTTGTACCATGGCATTATAGCACTTTGATACCACATTAACTGCCATGGCAACATCAGATAAAATCCTGCGATTATATAGTTTTATGAAGTATCTTTTGCCAGAGAGCTCTAGTGCCTCACCATTAGATTTGTTTTGTTACGAGGCATGAGTTTCTGTAAGTGCAAATTACATTTTTTAAAAATGTTAAGATAAACCTCTGCTGCATATGAGAACCTGTAAATAGATGCTGGTTTTTTCCCCCCAGAGTAGTTTTCAATCAATAAAAGCACTGTATTATAATTGATGACAGAGTCAAATTTGTATTCCTCATCTAGAAAGGGGTTGGTGCGATGTGTGAAAGACTTGTTTTTGAAACATTTGAAAAAGCACTGAATGTAGCAGCCTGTCCTCCTTTTGCCTAAAATCACTTGAGTGACTGAGGCCAGGTTGAAAGACTGGGGATTTCAACGTCATCACTGAAGATACTCATTTCATGTTGTATGCCTAAAGGTTGAATAAAGAATAAAAGATACTTATTCCAACTAACCAGCATGTCTATAAAGCAGAGGGGAAACTGGAAGACCCTCATTCTGCCCCCAATAAATTTATGTGAATGAGGCAGGCAATGCACAATAACGGTGTCATTTGGAAGCACTCTTGGAATTGGGTGTGACGGATCACTTTTCCAGGCTGTCGCTGCTGTTCCAACCCTTGGGCTCCTGTTTCTCATCTTGCCTCTTTCCCCCTCAAAATTAGGTACTTGGGCCTCAAAGTGATCCCTGTGTGGACCAGTGGATGTGGTGTTCTGTGGGTTCACTGTGGTTAGCATGGACAGACTCTATATCAACATGTAACAGCCAGACACAGAATAAACAAGCAGAAGTTTATTAATACACAATTAGATCACCCATTAACCCCTGAAGTATTTAATCATTCACAGCTCCCCAAAACCCTGTTCAGTTCTTCCTCCTGACTGACTGTCCTGTCTGTCTTGCAGCTTTTCCCTGTCTCTAGGACATCTTTCACCTGTGTATGCATGTGTCTTCAGTTGCCTGTCAATTTATGATGACCCGATGAATCTCATAGGGCTTTCTTAAAGAAATCCTTGGATGGTTTTACCTTCTTCTGAAATTATAGCCTACAGCACCCGATCTTCCATCCAATTGGTAGTCTTCCATCTGATTACTAACCAGGGTGCCCTGGCTTAGCTTCCAAGATCAGATGGGATCTGGTGCCTTTCCCCTATCTCTGCAGTCCTGTCCCTATGTCTTCCCACCATTTGCCTATTGTCAAAGACAAACCTCACTTTTTATCCTTTATCCTCCGTAGCTCCCATCACAGCATTCCCTGAGCTGTGAATAGCTTGCTCCACATGTCCCTTCACAAGGGGTTTTAGTAATGAGACTGATTCCTCATTCTCCCCCCCAAAAAAAAAGCATATTGTGAGTATCACAATTGATCTGGGAAGTATTTAACTGTTAAGAGCTGGGAACATCTGTCATTGGAGGCACATGGGACAATAGAGAATCTTGCACTTCCACCTTCCACTTCCATTCCCGGACACCTTCCAGTGCTGAAGCATATGCAAGACTGCACTGGTGAACTGCAACACACAGTCTATAGAGGTCTGTCATAACCTGGTGCCCTCCAAATGGGACTACAACTCCCATAATCCCATCAGCATGTTCATGCTGGGTGAGGAGGGTGGTCTACCACAGGAGGACAAGGAGGGATGGCTGATCTACTGTACAGGTATCTATCTCCTTGTCTTTGGCGTATGTATCCTCAAACTTGCAGGGACTTGGGCGACTAACATTTTCAGAAGAGGGAAATGACACCAAGAAAGTCAATTGCTCAAGGCAAAATAATCCACAGCAGAAACTTCAAAAATAGTACTGAAAGATCACTTTCAGTACTCATGAAGCAATCACTCCCTTGGCTTATTCACTCTCATTTAGAGATACACTGACTGAAGGACATTCATTTGATTCATGTGGGTAAAATACGCTTCAACACACTCATCCACTCATAGAGAAAGGTTTTTGTTGTTGTGTGCCTTAAAGTTGTTTCCGACTTACTGTGACCCCAAGGCAAACTTATTGTAGGATTTTCCCAGCAAGATTTGTTCAGAGGACGTTGGCTACTGCCTTCCCCTGAGGCTGAGAGCATGTAACCTGACCAGGGTCACCCAGTGGTTTTCATGGCTGACCTGGAAGTTGAACCCTGGTCTCCAGAGTCGTAGTTCAATACGCAAACCACTATGCCATGTTGGCTCTTAGGGAAAGGTTAAGGAGCATTAAATATATGTGAGGGGGAAAGCATGTCTTCAAAGTATATTTGTGGGGAGAAACTTATGCATCCTGTTGCTGCTTATGGAATAAATAAGAATGGTGGTGCTGAACTTTCAGATAGCTTTGATGGACGATGCATCAGCTGCCACCGACATGTTGTGACTTTGCTGGTGACTCCCTGCACAAAGAGGACTACATCAGATGACCATGCAGATGTTGCTGAATTCTAGTTCCCATTAGCCCTAGCCCGCACCAAACTTATGGTGATGGTAGTAGTAGTTCATCAGTATCTGGAGAACCACTAGTTCCCTTCATACTGACCTACAAAACAAGGACAGATTTACATCCTGTCAGGATAAAGCGAAGAGGACACCCAGCCAGTAAACCCAGGTGCCCAAGAGATGAGGCTGGCTATATAGGTGCCCTTGGTAAGGCTCTCCTGCCCCATTCAGATTCTTCCACATCAGATTTAGTTTTTGAACTGCAATTCTCAGAAGTTCCTGGCAGCATAGCCAAGGGTGGGTGTTACTAAGAGTTGCAGTTCAACAACATCTGGACTGTCGAACCATTTCTGACCCTGCTGTGGATATTGTCCATTGCAATCCAGCAGGGTAGGGCACATAGGAAGAATTTTCTGGTTTTGCAGTAGTTGTTTCTCTTTGTTTCATACTTATATGAAAATCTTCCTTGACCACCTCCCCAATCTTAACTTGAAGGGAGAGAGGGCTTTCAGAACAACTTGGAAATAAAAACGTCATAATTTCTTGTTTTTTTCTTACTAGAACAGAATTGATATAGTGTGTCTGCTGTCACTGGAAAGTTAGTTTTAAGATGTGATAGGTAAGTCTTTTGTATGCATTAAGGAATATCCTGAAAAAGTTTCAAAAGCCAGTGTCTTGGTATTACTTTTTAAAAATTATTTATTTTATTATTTTTAACATTAGCAATCTAGTTTATAGTTAAAATCAAAAGTATATACATTCAGAAAATTAAAAAAAAATAAAAAGAGAAAAGGAGTAGGGTTCTGACCCACTTCCACATCATAACTGTAATGAAAAGAAAATTTTTAAAAGAGAATAATATATTAATGCACATTCCTGATCAAGCTCAGTAATCCTGCTAGAATTACTAATTGGATTAACATATAAAATAAACAGCAAATAATCCTGCTAGAATTACTAATTGGATTAACATATAAAATAAACAGCAAAGGTGAAAGCAGGCAAACATACCTAGTTTCCTTTTGAATTTCAATCGATGTCATTGCATTGCCATTTACCAAAATCTGGGCCTTTTGAAATGAATAAATTGTCTTTATTGCCTGAACAATATTTCTACCAAAGTCCATTCTATCCAATGTTTGAAATAAATAATTCCAAGAATTCTAAATATTTTCGATTGCTTTCTCTGTATCTAAAAACAACAACACCCAGAACAGCTTTTATGTCATTATGATGTTCCAAATATTCAGTATTATTAGGAACAGTTATTACATTACTCCTTAATTATCTTTATGGCAGAAACCCATTCTGATCCTGATGAATATTCTGAGAAATATGTTTTCTCAATCTGCTTGCCAAAATAGTATTAAATATCTTACAGCAATTGTTTAGTAATGAAATGAGTCTATAATTCTTTGTCATGGTCTCATCTGTATCTTCTTTATGAATCACTGTACTATAGGGATTTCTCCAAGAATCTGACATCCACCCTTTTCCTAGTAACTAATCATGCACCATTTTTAATGATTGCAACCATCTCTTGCTGTTATTAATAATGGGAAGTGAAAGGTACTCTGTTAATATGCCTTGGGCAAAGGGTAAAACACCTTGGGTGAAAGTGTGTTTCATATGATGTGTGTTTGTGAAAGAGAGAGAAAGAGAGAGAGAAAAGTCAGGTAAAAGATTAACAGTGATGCTAAGGAAAGACATTTTGGAAGGGCAATAATCCCAGGAACAGAGCATTAATGGTGGAAGGTAGAGGTGTTTGTGGGTCTCTGTGCATGTGTGCTTGTAAATGTATGTTTTGTGTGTGCATATGTGGTTGTTGGGCCTACTGGAATGGTTGGCACTGTAAAAAAGATCTTAGTGGGTGAAATGTGGCAAAGAGACTTATGGCGAGAGAGTGCTGAAACAGGTAGATAGGGACAGAAAGTAGAAGTGTGAAGGGAATAATAGTGTATCTGCCTTTAAACCATTTATTTTCCCCATCCGGCTAATACTAAGGACATTGTGTGGCATAAATGAGGGAGGTGGTTGACTCTGCCAGGACTGGCCCTCCTATCAAGCAGTGACTTTGTCAAAGGATTACCTGGAGCCGGGTGTGTGTGCCACAGAGCCTTCCCTTTGGGAACAGGAAAAGTGATCGGATTGAAGTGAAATGTAATTGCCAGTCTGGTCAACTTTTGTATATTGAATAGGGAAAGGAAAAGATGGAAAGGATGACACTACACACTTGTGTAGTCTAATGTCAAGCAGACTGGGAAAGATGGGAGAAGAAAAGGTGTTAGATCAAGCGTTGGGGAGTGAAGAGGGAAGTTGGAGGAAAGTGAGGAGAGCAAGATGAAGGGGAAGGGGAAGGGGAAGGAGCCAGACTACAAAGGGGAAGGACCAGTATCTACTTATCAGACTAAACAAACTAAAAGTGTATTGCAACCAGCCAATAGCCGCAATAATGTGGTTAAAATTAGGGTTGGCAGGTTGAAAACTGGAGTGAGCCTTTGTACCTTTAATGGTTGTGTAGAAGAGGGAGATTTCAGCACATGTTGCTTGTCATCCAACCAGGTTGCAAGCAACACCTCTGCCGTTCCCTCATCTGCACAACCTTTGAAGGTACAGGAGTCCTCTCCAGTTTTCTCTCGGACAACCCTAGGTAAAACAGCGTTAAAATGGAGTGGGTAGGGCGGGAAGCTCTGTCGGTCACATTAGTCTCTCTAATGTTCATCCTATAACAAAGTGTTCCTATGAATGAAGCTCTCTTCCTGGTCTTTGGGAAGGCCTCCTCTCAAGCAAAGAGTCTTTGTGCATTGCCCTTCAGAGCTCACAGAGCAAGGCTGCCTTTGGCTCCCAATGGGAAGCCAGTTCTGTAAATGGGATGGCAGCTGTTCAGGCAGGAACAATGGCCCCATTGACTGCCCCGCCACCCTCCTGGGGGAGATATGCCAGCCAGATCTGCAGCTGGATTGGGTGGATGGTTGCACAATGTTGCACAGGGTAGGCAAAGCCCTGGTTGGGCAAACTTCTCCCTTTTTTGGGGTGACCAACATCTCCTCTCTCTCTCTCTCTTTCTCTTTCTCTCTCTCTTTCACACACACACACACACACACACTCTCTCTTTTCTTTCTTTTGGGGAAAGTGAAGCTTTTTCAAGGACCAGAACGCTAGGAAAGATACCACCCTTACCAGAAAATTTGGAACATGAGGGATTGCAGAAGGCAACATCCATTCCACGCCGAGTGTACTGTGTGACAATAGGACAGGGGTAGGCAACCTTTCCCCTTTAAGGGCCGAGGGACTTCAGCTCCCAGAATCCCAGGAGCTATTGGCCAACATGGGACTATTGGCCAACATGGCTGAGGCTTCTAGGAGCTGAAGCCCCTCGGCCCTTAAAGGGGAAAGGTTGCCTACCCCTGCAATAGGATCTGGATTCTCCATAGGATCTGGAAATATCCAATGAATTAGGTGTACAAGAGAGACCAAATCCCGGGGTTTAATGAAAGAGGGTTTTCCCCCACAAATTAGCTCCAATTAGCCCAATCGTTTTCATATATCCTAAGACTCAGTCTCTCTTTTACAGCCAACCTCCGTATAGAAAGAGAATAAGCTGGCACAAACCTGGTATTCAGAAGCTTTGGTGTTGTGTGCCTTTGTCATTACCAACTTATGGTGACCTATCATGGGGATCTTGGCAAGATTTGTTCAGAGGAGGCTTGACCTTCCCCTGAGGCTGAGAGCATGTTAGTGGTAGAATATTTCAACCTTCCAGGATGCCTTTAAAGGAGCCACTGGGGAGCAAAGACACTTTAGAGATCAGAGCTAGAGAATGCTGAGATATAATACTGTAAATTAGGAAGTTCTAGTCTATCACTGAATCGGCACAACAGATTCTCATCACACTGTACAAGTTAATTGACTGATTTCATATTTGGAAAGTTACTTTTAAAAGCAAGTGATAAGCAATTTTATCACCTGATCATTACTGCCTAGTTAACATTATTGTTACAGTTCTGAAGAAATACTTTTACTCGTTTCTCAACAGTACTTTGCTTAAAAACAAACACCAGAATCGCACAAGGTGCTGGCCTACACTGTGACACACTCTGTCCTCCGATCCACTTCAGCATTGCCTCAACAGCCACAACATAGTATGAAGCACAACCAGCCAGCACTTGAACTGTGTGATATCCCCCCCACACACCCACACACATTTATGAAGGCAACACCTCGTAACTATGAAAGTAACTAAAAGTGACTATTATAGAAGGACTTCAGTCAGTCCTCCTTAGGTTACAATCATAATTAATGTTATTGCACCTTAGTTATTGAGGAAACGAACCAATGGCAAAACACTAGTTATTTGCAACTAGTAAGTTCCAAGCTTTGAATGCCAGGTTGTTTGCACTATCAGCAAAAGTTTTGTCAGTAGCCAATTTTAATTATGAATTTGTCACTGTCAAAACATAGTTTTTAATCTATAGTCAGCCCTCTGTATCCACAGATATTTTTTTATTCACAGATACAAGCATCCACAGTTTGCAGATATCTTAAAAATATATAAATTCCAAAAAGCAAACTTTGAATTTGCCATTTTATATAAAGGACACCATTTTACTATACCACTGTATTTAATAGGACTTGAGCATCCACTGATTTTGGTATCCGCAGGGGGTCTTGAAACCAAATCCCAGCAGATACCAAGGGCCCACTTTATATTGTTTGTTGAGTCCCATTATTGGGGAAAAGGCAGAATATAAATGATGATGATGACAACAACAACGATTCATGCATCTAATGGCTATAGAATAGATCATGAAAGCTCATGCTATACTATATGTGGCCATTTTAGAGGTGCTGCAGGATTTTATTTATTTACTTCTTTGGTGCAACAGACTAACACAGTTAACCCTTTGGAAAGAGAAACTTTGGGCTGTGTTAAACTTTATATTTAAACAAAAGCTCTTCACATTTATGTCTCTTTTTTTCTGTTGCTGATGTCTCATTTAAGCTTTTGTGGTGAGATGTTTTCAGTTTGATCTTGTCCAATAACAGACCCAGTGTGCATGAGCAATTTAGCCAGTCTGAACCAACCACAATCAAATTAGATTTGGGAAAGCTGGGAGATTGGTCATAACCCAGCTATGTGACTCTTAACTTTGATGTTATTTTTATCTCCTGAAGAGAAGATAAGTTTTATTTCAGAACTTTAGTGCCCTTTATTCCTTATTCAACTGTATTTTCAATGTTTTTCATTGATAAAGCAAATTTTAGAGAGGGCATAGTGAGTTTAGAGAGTTTTGCTGTGTTGGGTCTGAAGATGTGTTGCTGAAGGTGGTGGCGGCAGCCAGACATTGTCATTTTCCATCTGCAATCTATCCATGTTTTTTCACCTTTTCATCTGTCTTTGTTTTTTATTACAATAGAAAATCCAAGAAAAAGGGTTGGAATGGAATGGATGCCCCAAATCCTTTGACTGGTAGTACTAGAAATTCTCTGACTGGATGCATGCTGAAGGAAGAAGTTGCCCACTCTGTTTTGCTCCTGTAATGTTTAGCTGAAGTCCAACTTTGCCTCCTAACTGAAAGAAACTGTAGGCACTCCTCAGTTAATAAAGTAGATGTGTCTCTGGGCATTGCTTCTTCAATAGAAAATGTGATACCAAAGGCAGAAATAACAGGGAAAGAATAGGGATAGGTTCCCATACCACACACACACACACACACACACACACACACACACACTAGTTCAATATGTCTCAGCAAATGTTTTATTCAAAACTATCAATGTGCACTTGTGAAATGAAACAACCAGATCAGGTCAGGTTTGCCCAAGTAAACACAAACATTTGAATCTTAGAGATCACTTGAAGGCTTCTTCAAAAATACATCCAGCAGGATATTTCTTTTCACCAAGCTCCATTTTTCTTATGATTTCCATGTTGATGGTCACACTTACAGGTCTCTGCTTTTTTAACATGCTGGAGAGAGCTGTTGGGGCAGGCTTATCTACTCTCCATTTTCCTCTGTTTTGCTGCTTTATACCTATTCAATATGGGATTCTGGGTGCAGCTGTTGTTTACCTGTTGTGGGAGTCATTTAGACATCATTTATTTTAGCATGATGATGTGAATAATCTCACACATCCATTCCGAGTTTGTTATTCACACTATGGAACAGCATCGATGTGCATCTGTGCAAGTTTGTCTGCTCACATGTGCAAGCATTCAAATAAAGATGGAGTCGATGATGTGAATGCATTTGGAACACATTCTAGGCATGCAGTGTTTTATCCCAGGTCTATTCAGGTCTATTTGCATCAGTTATTCACACTACCAATGATGCTGATTAAAAAAAAACAAACTTGGGGAAAACTCTAATATCGATGATCTCAGATTGAGTGGGGGTTTTTGGCCACCTCCTCCCAAAACTGAATCGGGTGCATTCAGGATATGTGTGAACAACAGAGATTTAGCCCAGATTCATCCTGGATTATTTGCACAGTGTGAATAACCCTGTGGTTAACAAACACAGTAGGATCAGTTAGAGTAGATCCATTATTTCCCAACTTGTTATAGCATTGGGTACATTGCTGCAACCCAGCACCAAAGGTTTGTGTTTCTCCATCCCTCTTTCACTAGCCTCCTAGTGTTGATGCTGCTAAAAACCCAGCTAGATGAGGAAGAAAGAAAGGGCTGGGCAGTCATTAAAAACTTTGCAAAAACAAGTTACTTTGATAGAGGCTTTGTTAACTAAGGCTTGCCTACGTCTGAGTGAGCAATCTCCCACAGACATCTACTTTTAAAGATGAATTATATAAATTAACACATCTATGTATGTCTGATGATATAACATTATGTATGCAGAGTGACATTTCCCTAAGGTCTAGTTTAAGTGTAATGGGAAACCATATGCAAGTACTCTATTGGGAATTATAACAGGGTAAACTATCTTAGTGATTGCAGTTTTGGAAATGTAGCATTGAACAATCATCATTTTCCCAGAAGGGGAAGCATTACTGTAGTTGTGTCATTGCAATACGCCAAATGAGTATTATGGAGAGTGCACAATAGTTGTGATATGAAACAGTGACACTGCAAGACAGGCTGCCCTTGTGCAATGACAACATGAGGAGGGGATTGCAGCTGCTGTTTTCTGCTACAGAAATGAGCCATGGTGAACTATGGATTAGCTTTTCTCCCTCTCTGTATATATTAATCCCTTCAAGTTGTCTATCAATCTATGGCAGGGGTAGGCAACCTGTCCCCTTTAAGGGCCGAGGGACTTCAACTCCCAGAATCCCAGGAGCTATTGGCCAATATGGCTGAGGCTTCTGGGAGGTGAAGTCCCTTGGCCCTTAAAGGGGAAAGGTTGCCTACCCCTGATCTATGGCAACCTCATGAACTTCATAGGGTATTCTTAGGTAAGGAATACTTAGAGGTGCCTTTGTCAGATTCTTCCTCTGAAACATAGCCTACAGCACCTGGTATTTGCTGCTGGTCTCCCATTCAAGTTATAAGCAGAGTTGATCCTGCCTAGCTTCCAAGATCAGACAGTATCTAGTATGCCTCCTCTTTTGCACACCATAGGAAATGCTCATTCGATTTTCAAACCAACACAGTTTCTCCTATTGCCTGAATTTGTGAAATTGTGGATGTCATGAACCCTGGCTGAGCAAAATGTAGATCAGGATCTACTAGTAGATTTCTGGATTATTTGACATTGATTGCTAAGGATTTCTGGCTCCAGAACAAAAGGCTCCTCCCATCCAAATTCTATGGCTAAAATGAAAAAGTGTGTGTGCGTGCGTGTGCATGTGCGTGGCAATGAGAGAGTGACCATGAGCAAATTTTTGTGTACAAAAAACAACAACATGTTTTCTGTTTAGTTCTGGTATTCAGTGGGCTTTGGATTCTTTAACTCTTTACAACCAGCCTCATTTTCTTGATCCTGAGGTTGTAAAAAAATAAATAAATCAAAATACGTAGATTAGATTGCCAAAGCACAAGACCTCCCAAGCTCCCACCAGTGTTTTTTAAGAGGCTTGTCAAGGGAAGAGCCCAGTTTCCTCATCGATAAGAAAAAGACAGCTGTACTTGTGGTTTGAGATTGGTGAAGACTTATCAACGAGGAAAGCTTTCAATTAAGGGTTGTGGTTTTAGAATGATATAGTGATAAGTAGATAGTGATAAGTAGCCCATGGTTTCTATACCAGTGGAGTGCTGAATCCCCTCTGAACTTTAAAGGAGCTATCCAAGCTGCTGAACCTCTTTGGGATAGATCCTTTTAAACTTTAGACTAAAATCCAGAAATTTGCCACCCCACTGCTAGGAAAGCCACTAGTTCCTATTGTATGTAATAGTGGGAAAGTCAGCTTTTGGAGATTAAGGGCCTCGGCAGACGACTAATTGAGTCGTCTTCCGGGCCCAGAAGAGGAGGGGCAGCCGCACGTTCGGCGCCCCTTCCTCTCCCTGAGGTCGCCCTCGGAGTCGCCGGCCCTCCGCACGGCCGGCGCTCCGGGGATGACCTCACGCCGCGGCGACCACATGCGCCGCGGCGGAAAAGACAGCGAAAGTGCGCCCGCCACTTTTAGTGCGCACTTTCGCTGTCTTGAGGAAGGAGCGCTGATTTAGCGCTCCTTCCAGGGTCGCCGCTGGTGCGCCGAGGTGCGGAGGCTGCGGCCCCGTGGCGCGCCGGCCCAGGGCGTCCTGGACGCCCTCGTCTGCTTCCCCCCTCAGACAGGACAGACAGTGGGAATAATTCAGCTTTGACATTAGAGGCCTCCAGCCATTTGTTGATTAGCATTTAACTCTCTTTGTCACACTCCCTGTTGTTTGTTTGTTTGTTTGTTTGTTTGTTTGTTTGTTTGTTTACTTAGGCTGCTAGTCAATCCCTTGTCTGTTGCACCCTTGCAGGCAAGACTGAATGATTACGGTAATTTTCTTCCCACAGCTGGAGAAAATGAATATTCCTCCTCATATTCTTCCTGTGTTCAAACACTCCAAATGAATCATTCAATGGAGAAAAACATGGGTTGTCTCACAGACACATACACACACACACAAACACTGTTTTCTGTGCATAAAAGAGTCTTTCTGCATGCAATAAATAAACAAATAAAATATTTTTTAAATGATCAGAATCCTGTTGGGGACTTGTGTCTTTGTAAATGGACTTATGTCAGATGGAATTAAAACTGGGTAGTTCTGTAAAGTCCATATCCAGTGAGAGGCTGACCTTATGGTACTGCATAGGGAGTTACTACATTGAGGCTGATGCACAATCATCTGGGGAGTGCTGATATGCATTAGGACCCTCTTGATGGTGTTCCATTAGTCCAAAACACACTGCAGAAATAATCCAGTTTGAGACCACTTTAACTGCCCTGGCTCAGTGCTAGGGAATCCTGGGAATTGTAGTTTGTTGTGGCACCAAAGCTCTCTCATAGAGAAGGCTAAATGTCTCACAAAATTACAGTTCCCAGAATTCTGTAGCACTGAGCCAGGGCAGTTAAAGCAGTCTCAAACTGGATTATTTCTGCAATGTGTTTTGGACCATTGTGTGTGTGTTGTGTGCCTTCAAATTGGTTACAACTTATGGCAACACTCAGGTGAACCTATCATGGGGTTTTCTTGGCAAGGTTTGTTCAGAGCAGGCTAGCCATTACCATCCTCTGAGGCTGAGAGAGTGTGACTTGCCCAAGGTCACCGCAGTGGGCCGAGCCAGGATTTGAACCCTGGTCTCCAGAGTCTTAGTCAAACTCTCAAAGCACTACACCACACTGGTCACTGTACAACTTTGCAATTCACTAATAGTTTTTTTAGCACCTCTGCTATGTAGCTAGGTATATGTAAAATTATATAACCTATACCATGGTAGAGGAATCTGGACACCATTTTCTGTGCAGAAATTTTGTCCATTCCACACACTTTCTCCACAACCCCTCAGGGCATGCTAATACTGTTAGAAAATTGTATAAAATTTTCATTATTACTTTATTCTTCCAAACATGATTTCCCAATTGAATGGGAACCTGTTTTTCAATCTAGGGGCTAGTCTAAACAATTAAAATACTTCTCATTCAAGTCTAATAGAAAGTGATCCAGCCACATGGGATTAGAAGGAGTTCAAGCTTTTTGTGCCCACTTCCCAAAGCCCTTCCATAAACTCTGCAGGAAAAGGCTTTCAGGTTTTTATCAGACTATCTGAGGAAATCTGCAGAAATGCACATAATTGCACAAGTAGCTGTCCATTTGCTTTGAATAGATTCAGATGGCAGCACATTTTCGGCAGAGGGAGGACGAATAGATGCAAACAGATGCAACTTGTCCACTTCACAGGAAAGTAAAGACAATGAACAGTCGATGCGAATGTGCAAATATCCATAGCAATTCACATAATACACTTGCATGTTGACTAGCCCTAGAAATGAATAATTACAAATATTTCCCACTTCCTACCACAAGACATATTTATTAGGGAGTAGGAAAAAGCACTATAGAAGAACAGGGGCACATACACCTGAGTCAATTACTGATGTTGGTACAGTTTGCCAGCTCTCTAGTCAGTTGCTTGGTAATTTTTGTATTCCATGCAGGGTTTAAAACACAATTTCCTCATAGAAACTTGAGATTTTTCTATGAATTGTGGGTTTGAGTTTGGAGCACTTGCTTTTGCAGGTTGTAGATGTACATCACACAGCTATGGGTACCTTCCAGTTCAATACATAGTCGGCCCTCCACATTTGCAGATTTGATTATTTACTGTTTTTTTAAAATATATTCTCTCTAAGAATGTCTAGGTCCTCCAATGCGACTCTATGGTCAATGTCCACCAAAAGTCACACTGGAGGACCTAAAGATTTCTAGAGAAAACACTTCTCTCGGCATTTGTAGGTTCTCTAGCACAACTCTTTACTCAACCTCCAGCAGATGTTGACCATAGAGTTGCACTGGAGGACCTAGAGATTCCTAGATGTGTTCTCTCAGATTTAAAAAAATGTGTGGTTTTTTTATTTGCAGTTTTCCCCTTTTCATGGGGGTCCTGCACCCCTAACCCCAGAGAATGTGCTGGGCCCATCATAAATACATGTTTTAATTTCTGTAATTTTGTTTTCCTGGAACTTTAGAATATGAAGGCAAACACACACACACATACTCACATGTACAAAAATATGAACTGTAGTTGAAGAGGGTATGTACATACCATAATGATTTGCATACTGTGGAGATACTAACATATTCTTCTGCACTAAGATTTGTAGAATTGTGCAGTTCACACTAAGTCATGCTTTAGCCCCATGGAAATCAACTGGGCCAGTTCGGTATGACTAATGGAAGTTCCATTCATTTTGGTGGAACTAACACATGACTAATCCATTCTGGATCCAGCCCAGTATCTTTATTGCTGAATATACACTGAGTCACACACACAGTCACAAAATCTTTGCTGTTTCTCTGTTACTGTAATATTCTTTGGACATATGCGGAAAGGATTGATTCTTTCAACATCTGGTAATGCTTCATTGAACCTGAGTGTTTAATATGCTTGTACTGTGAAGGTTTTTGCATAATGCCTTTTAAATATCCATAAAGTACTTGAGAAATGAAGCACTAAACATAAAAAATAAAATGTACCACACAGTGTTATTCTATGGATGTTTCCTCAGAAGTAATAGCCACTGTGTTCAACTGTTTTAACTCCCAATAAATACACATGATATTGCAGCCTTTAGGGTACGTTTGAGCTCTCTGTGTGTCTTGTTTAAAAGTATAATGGGGGACTACTGCCCCTAAATTGTCAAAATTTCATATTAGTGTGGCAATTGGGTAGGCAGCCACAAAAATGGGCAGGTCTTGTTGCCTGATCCAGCATGCAATACTCCAGGATGGAATATCCCTGTGCTTTCTGCACATGTTGAAACAGTCTTGGTTCCCTGCCCCTATCTTTTAGACCAGGGGTAGGCAACCTTTCCCCTTTAAGGGCCGAGGGACTTCAGCCCCCAGAATCCCAGGAGCTATTGGCTAACATGGGACTATTGGCCAACATGGGGCTGAGGCTTCTGGGAGCTGAAGTCCCTCAGCCCTTAAAGGGGAAAGGTTGCCTACCCCTGTTTTAAACTGAGGGACTGAAGGACCTTACCACTTGTCAGCTAATCTGGATTCTGTCTCGGATCCCATTATCAACTTCTGGCCACCTGAGTGCTCAATTCATGATAGTGGTCAGATCAGACATCAGCATTCCACATAAGCATTCTTAAGTATTGGAATCACAGGATATTTACATGGGAAATGAGCAGAATTTTGGTACTGTTTAGACTCTTTATGATATGCATTTATAGTTATATAAACATAGAGTTAGTGTGGCATAGTGGTTTGAGTGTTGGACCACAACTCTGGATATCAGCTGAGCCACAAAACTCACTGGGTAACCTTGGGCAAGTCACACTGTCTCTGCCTCAGGGAAAGGCAATGACAAACATCACCTGAAAAAATCTTGCCCAAAAACAAACAAAAACAACAACAACACCATGATAAGTTTGCTTGAGGGTCACCATAAGTTGGAAATGACTTGAAGGTACACAACAAAAACAAACATATACATTCCCCTTTGGGAGAAACAAAGACATGTCACTGTCAGGATACTAAGCTTAATTCCATTCCTTTCCATTACATGTATGACTTTCTCACATATATTACATCATATCATATATCTGTCAGGACATGAACTTTCATAAGATTGAACTTTATCTTTCTGTATCACTTTAATAGACTTTGTTATAGTTAACACAAATGGGAACATGCCTGTTTGAAGCCATTTGATATAGCAGTTTGTCCATTATCACCATCAGGTTCTTTTGTACTTCCCATAGTGTCTATTAAGACATTATATTGGCATTATGGACACTTTTAGATGACTTATTTTGAGTATTTTTAAATTCTTTTATCATTTAATTCTGTTTTAAGGTGGGTTTGTGGGATTTGTATTGCATTTGTATTGCACTTTTAATGTTGTAAGCCACCTCGGTTGCATCCGCAGAGGGGCGGGATGAAAATAAATTTTATTTTATTATTATTATTATTATTATTATTATTATTACAGAATTCTGTTCTTTATACCATATCTTATGTATTTATCAGTTCTAAAGAATACTATCACATTTCTAAAGTGGAATTCAAGGGTTAATCTCCTTGAGCATTGTTAAATTCTAACAGCATCTGTGACATCACATAAGCCCATTAACAATCATTATAATCATAATAGGACAGTTATATCTCATTATAGCCTTACCAGTACCATTATGTATTAACATATTGGACAGTTTATCAGCCTAATAATTTATAGGAACAGAATAGCTGTCTGAGACAGAAAACTTCCTCACTGCAGACTACCAAAGGCAGTCTTTGAGGCTCTGCTTTAATTGCTTTTATTCTCTCCTTAGCCTTATCCAGTTTATCAATTATTCAATTAAAACAAAGTTGTTTACTATATCTGGCTTATCTCTATCCAATTAGAAAAGAGATGCTTATCTATGAGTTATCTCTGATTCCAGCCCTTCTATATACTTGGAGTCTTGTGGTTGTCTGTCATCTACCTGTGCACTAGCTTGGGAGGTTATCCTCAGTCAAGTTTTGTGAATGTCGTTGCTTTTTAAGTACAATTGAGGAGACAATTTGCCTGGCACTAGGCCAGTCATTTACTTTCCTTTTCCCTCAAGTATTCAAACTTTATTTACATTCCAATGGGCACTTTTCCCAGACTGAAGCTGATGTACATTTCTAATGAGACATATATTCTAATATATCTAGCCTCCTAAATTAATTCCCATGCTATATCTCTTATACTCTATACTATCTTACATTTTATACTCAAAGTTGGCTATTAAATAACCTGGCCTGTAACAGTGTCCCCTCCATATCCAAGTTTATTTCTATACAGTACTTGTAAGACAGGGATAGGGAAAGTGTAGCCTGAGGCTATATGTGGACTCCAGCCCCACCAAAATGTTTTTGGGAAAATATTCCCTAAAATTTTAGTCTCCAAATGCCCTCCCTTAATGGGTGTAATATGCAGTTTTGATAGTCCCTGCCCCTGGCCATTTCAAACCTAGGAGAATCCTTTTTAATATCAAGAAGTGACAAGGGCAAGCAAAGTGATCAAAGGAATACAAACACATGAAATACGAGTTCTAGGTACAAATGATTTTCAGTGTCTCACAGGAAATTTTATTTGGACCAGAAACATTCTTATTTGAGGGGCAATGCCCTTATTTATCTTCCTCCCCATAGCTACACTCAGCAATCTAGCAGGAGTCTAGTGTCAACCAGTGCTTGGGGCAGTGGGGGTGGTGGACTGCCATGGCCCCTGGGGGGCTGTTTGGGGTTCAGAGTGGGTGCAGCCATGCCAGAGCCCAAACGAAAGGCACTCCACCCTCCCACCCCACCCCAGAAACCTCTGCTACTGAAGGTGGCAGTGTTACAATCTCCAGAAGGCTGTTTGGGCTCAGCTATGGCTGTTGAGCAAGCAAGAAATACCCTTTCTTGCTCACCCTCAACCATGCTAATCCCACTAGGAGTACCACCTCACCAGATGTAAACACCCTTCTGGGGTGTCACTTAGTGTGAGCCACCCCCCTCCGCTGCCCCCTCCAGTGACACCACTGGCTTCACCCCTGGCAGTTGTTGTTGTTAACTGCCTTTGCATCAATATCAACCCATGGTAACCCTATGGATGAGACATCTCCAGGGCTCCCTGTCCTCTACTGCTCTGTCCAGCTCCTGAAAACTCATATTCATGGTCTCTTTAATAAAATCCATCCATCTAGCATGTGGCCTTCCTCTCTTTCTACTTCCCTCCACCTTTCCCAGCATTATAGTCTTTTCCAACAATTCATGCCTTTTCATGAGGTGTTCAAAGTATGACAGTCTAAGTCTTGTCATCTTGGCTTCTAGGGATATCTCTGGCTTGATCTTTTCCAGGACCCACTTGTTTGTCCTTTTGGCTGTCCATGGGATTCTCCTCAGCAATCTTCTCCAGCACCATATTATCTCTATGCATTGATTTTGCTCCTATCTTCTTTCTTTACTGTCCAGCTGCCACATCCATACATGGTAATAGGGAATATGATGACTTGTATGATTCTGATTTTGTGCCGAGTTGTATGTCTTTGCATTTTAGGATCTTTTCTAGTTCTTTCATAGCCACCCTCCCCATTCTTAGTCTTCTCCTGATTTCCTGGCTGCACTCCCCATTCTGATCAATGTTTGATCGCAGATATGAGAACTCTTTTACTATTTCTATTTCCTCATTTCCTAGTCTGAATGTGTGAAAATTCTCTGTGGTCATTATTTTTGTTTTCTTTATGTTCAACATTAAGCCTGTCTTTGCACTTTCTTCTTTGATCTTCCTTAGTAGGTGTTCCAGGTCTGTGAGGTTCTCTGCTAGTATTATGGTGTCATCTGCATATCTCAGATTGTTGATATTTCTTTCTCCTATTTTCACTCCTCCCTTTTCCATTGTCCAAGCCTGCTTTCCTTACAATATGTTCTTCATATAAGTTGAATAAGTAGGGTGATAGGATGCAGCCTTGTCTGACTCCTTTACCAATTGGGAACCATTCTGTTTCCCCGTGTTCTGTTCTGACAGTAGCACCTTGTCCTGAATACAGATTCCTCATTAGGAGTATCAGATGTGTTGGCACTCCCATGTCTTTAAGGGCATTCCATAGCCTTTCATGGTCTATGCAGCCAAAAGTTTTGCTATAGTCTATAAAGCACCCCTGCCAGAGCCCCCATTAATTTCATGAATGAAGCAGGGAGACTATATACTAAAAGCCAGTCTACAAGGTATCACCTTTGGGGATAGAGATTGAGTGACTTGTGAGAGCAACCCTTAACTCTTGTATCCAAGTTGTGTCCCCTTCCCCCCCCCCTTTTGACCCTCACACTGAGAATTACACCCACTAACTTTGTTCTTTTCCTCCCTTCCAACACTGCTCCTATTTCTTTTATTTTCTACAGGGCTGATCCTCACCTTCATTGTCCATTGTACAAAATACTCAAGTAGCTCCAAAATTATTGGAGTAGTGAATTGGATCTGGATTTAAGTTTGAACTTTAACGGACCTATCCAGGTGCTGAACCCCATCCCCATAATAACTTCCTTGAAGTTTAGACTAAAACCCAGGGTAGATTCACCAGCCCACTGATGTCTCAGCCAACTGCCCTCATTGCCGTTGGATTCACTGCAGTCATCCAACATACAGTCAGAGCATATTTTGCAATGGGATTTCTTATTCTGTACTTCATTCTTGAATGCGGAAACTATTTTGGCTCTGCATGAAACGTATAAAAATAGAATGGGAAAGCCACACTTCTTTTGCATGATTAATCTGAAATGGCAGTGAGCTACCCCTGAGGGCTTCAGGCAATCCCTTAAAGCTTTCCTAGTTTTATTAATAACCATCTCCTTGATGACAAATGAAGTCAGCCTTGTGAAGCAATGAGGAAACAGACTGTAGTTGTCATCAGTGATAGAGAGACATTGAGGAGATTTTCTTAAAAGGTCAAGGTCTGAAGAATAGAGTGGGGGGAAATCCTACCACAACTACCTCACTGGGTCTTAACATCATCCTGTTCTAAAGCTCAGCTTCTGGGTCGGCTTATCATGGCCTAAATACCCCAAAGGCAGCAGATCCCATCTGGTTTTGGAAGCTAAGCAGAGTCAGTGCTGGTTAGTACTTGGATGGGATACCACCAACAAATAGCAGGTATAGTAGGGTATATTTCAGAGGAAGAAACTGTCAAACCACCTTTGAGTATTCTTTCCCTAAGAATATCCTATGAAATTCATGGGATCACCATAAGTCGATAGGTGATTTGAAGACACACACACACACACACACACACACATCTGCTTATCAAGGTGGGCTCAGCAGTCATGCATGAAAGAGACACCTCCCTCCTCAGGTAACAGATACTAGGAGTCAGTAACTCTTTGAGTTCCCATAGCCTTTCCTTTCTTGGAGGACAAAGCTGTATACTCCACACAGTCTATTCTGAACCCCATAAGTTAACTTGTGCCTATCAAATGTGGTGGAGAATTCTGCCACCTTGTCAGAACTGAAGTAAGACTCCACAGAAAGTCCAGTTGGCTTCTGCATGGGGAATGTAAAGGGTGCCATCTTGGAATTGGTCTCAGGCAGCAGAATGTTTTGGACCAGCCCAATTGCTTGTCTCGTTCAAATTTTTTTCAGCCTAGTCTGTGATGATGCAGGAAGACCAAAACAATAGCATATTTTCTTCAATCTGGCTTCAGTGCTGATTGCCTGTCTCCCTGCTCTCTTATTTCAAATATTCTACATATGCCAAAGCCATAATGGACAATACTTGTTTGCATACCCAAGCAAGAGATCATTGTTGGTAATTGTTGTCAAGGCAGTTGAGACCCTATGAATGATAGACTTCCAGATCTAATATGGTCTTCTGCTTTCTCTACTCTCTTCCATTTTATCAAGCATTATTGTCTTTTTCCATGTGTCCCGTTGTCTTATAATTTGTCCAAAGTATCAATTTTAGTCAGTTAGGCTTCTAAGGAGAGGTACTCTTCTCAAGAGAGCCAACATGATGTGGTGGTGTGAGCAGAGGACTTTCAAGATTGGGCTTCAATTCCCTACTCAGCCATGGAAACCCGATGGATGACCTTGGGCAAGTCATATCCTCTCACCCCCAGAAAATCTGTGATAAGTTGGCCTTAGGATCATTGTAAGACAGAAACAACTTGAAGGCACACAACAACAACAACAACAACAACAACAACAACAACTCTTCCCAAAAAAGTACCCTTTTGAAAATAAAAACTTTCTAGCGTAAGTCTTCTTATTACATGTGACAAGGATGGTGGTAGAAAACACAGTGCTTTCAGCCAGCTATTCTAGAAACTTCTGGAAGGTCTGGCTGAGAGCAAGAAATGGTGCTGCACTATCGTCTTATCACATGGCAAAAGTTAGCCAACAGGGATCAAGAAGGTAGCAGCTTTCTCCTTGCCTCTTTGCATGCTATCGTAACACTTCCATTCTCCTTCCCAAGGGAGATGGTCATAAAAGCACATCTTTTGTTGTGCTGGAAAAATCTATTTGGTAAGAGGCACACACATCTCCCTTGAGAAGGAGAACGGAAGTGCTAGACAGCATGCAGAGAGGCAAGGAGAAAGTCCATACTCTCCCAATCCCTTTTGGCTTTCTTTTCTCATGTGATAAAGTCCTAATCACTTTACTCACTGCTCACTGATCAGAGGTAGTGGAGGGACTCCCTTCCCCAGACAGCTGCCACACAGACTGTTCTGGCTTCTAAACCAGCCTGTTGTCTTAGGTGAAGACAGAGAATGCTGTTGCAGTGTCAATGCCATTGCAACCAGCTCTTATATATGGATTAGTGGTGGTGGTGGGAGTGCTATTGTAGCCTTCACCTCAGACAGCAAAACGCCTTGGGCTGACTCTGCTTTCATGCAATTTATTGTTGACCCCTTGGTAAATCTGCTTTTTACTTGCTTAAGGATTGGACAAGAAGAGAACAGCTGACAAGAAGGGTTCTCTCTCAAGGTCTCTTTCATTCACCATGCAGAGAAAGGAACTGTGGAGGTTTCATATCAAGAAAAATCAGGGGTGGGAGCTGGGTTTTATGTGATGTGACCCAGTCCATAACTAATACTTAGGTGATTATCACATAGCAAAATGAAGAGTCCTATACCCTATGGGATAGGGTTGTGTTTCGGAATGTGATCAGGTATTATTGCACTCTAAAAGGCCACCAATGCCACTTGGTGACTACAACCCATCTCCCAGCCACACTGAGCCAGCTGATTCCCAAGTACAGAAGCTTCCCATGCTTGAAAATTGGCCGGCTCAGCACTGCTGGGAGATGGGTTGTAGTTGCCCAGCAGCACCAGTGACCTTTCAAAATGTGATAATAACCAATCACAACCTGAAACGCAATCCTATCCCATAGGAGATATGACATCTTATTTTGCTGTGTGATAATCTCCTTAGGTTAGCACACTTTAGCCACTTTTCTGCTGCAGATGTGCGAGCACCTGCACAGTGATTTGCACATGCACACACAGTCAAAAACGCCACAAAACTACATCTACTTTAGCTGTGGCTTGTTGCTCTGTCCATGAGTTGTCTCACAGACCACCCAACAAAACAGTTTGCTTTGCCATGTGTGGTCTGTTTCTTCCCTACTCTTTTTGTCAGTGCTATTTTCAAAATAAGCCTGGGACAAGCCATGGCTTGGGATTCAGAGATAACAGCAAGCCAGACTTCATAAATGAACAGCACACCTGACATCTAGTTGTGGTTTGTGCCTGGCCAACAAACCAGAATTAATTTGAATAGACAGGTTCAAACACAACATTACCAAACCACAACTTGACCTACGAACCTGGCCAGGGTGTTGACAACACAAGACAATAAGTGCATTTAAAAATCCATTCTTAGGACCTTTGTTTCCCAAGAGACTTCCAAAACATTGTCAAATAAAAGGACAATGACCTGAGGCAGTAAGTTCAGCAATAGTTCACTTTACAAATATGAATGTTAACCCAGTTTCCTGGTTTGTTTTTCTGCCAGAGTACACTTATTGGGTAGTTTAGTTGATGATAATGAGAAGGGATGGAGGGTAATTTGAAACTACAAAATATGCAGTGTAAAAAAAAAATATGCTGCATTTCCTGTATAACCAGTCCATTCTCATGGATCCAGAGAAATGCTGAGATATTAACTGTAGGTCAGGGAAGCAGATGCATAATCAAGACGTATAGCATTTAATGATCAATATTACTAAAATAAGTACATTATTTCAAACCTTTCACCAATTAATTTGAATGACATTTTTGGATGGAGTATCTTTCTGTTGAGTATTTAATTCCTGGTGGAAACACTGGGCTTTCTACTCTGCTGGCATTACTTATATTTTTCAAGCCATGTCTCCATTTGTCTTTGGTGGTAGTTTTACTGTCTTCCTCTCAGGGTAAATGTCTGTTAATTCCAGTTGTTGAAGGAGGGCTGGTTTAGAACTGGATAAAAAGCTTTTTGCTCAAAATTAAGTCTGACTGGTGCCAAATAAGAGTTACTTCCAAGCAGGCATCCTTGAGATAAAAGCCCTTGCATCAAAGTGATCTGGCAGTCATGGAGGTTGCCACTTTGTAAAGTTTGGCTGAAGCCCAAGTGGAGGGGGAAAAGGCAGACAATCCAGAATGACATATTTTGTACCTAGGAGAACTGTATTCTGATCCAAAAAAGTGGTGTTTAAATGTGCTGATAACATTATGTGTTTATTAACATGAAGCAAGGCAAGGGAAGGCAATACAATACAATCCAGGCTGACATTCTGTTGGTTCTTTGTATATGTGTAAGGTTCTCTGTGCATGTGGTTGTATTTTGTTGACGATGCATAATGTCCATTGAAGGTTAAGACACTGGACTTATGCATGTGGTGCCTTGGCACATCATTACATATTACATGTTGCACAATGCACCTCACTGTACACTGTGCATTGATTGCATGGTTTGTACACTGTGCATCAGTATACAGTGTGCATCAGGGTGTGCAAAGTTGTCATTCTGTAATGAAGTGGTGTAATGTGACTAAACCAGTGGTGTCACTAGGGGTGTGTATCCCTAACTGACCGACACCCAGAAGAGGAGTGACACCTGGTTGGGCCCTCCCAGCTTCCTGCAGTAACACAGGCATCCTCATTAGGAGACCTCCACGCTGGGGCAAAGGAGAGGGTCAAATGTGCCCTTTTGGCTGCCATGATCCAACTGCCCCTCTTGCACCAGGTGACATCAGGGTGATGGCGATGGCACTGGACTAAACCATAACTCTTAGAGTGCAAAATTATGCTACTACGTCTCTTTGATGCAGGATCTTGACTATAATATAATGAATAGTTACATCCACCATTCACAAACCTACTTATTTTGGCATATGAATATTCACCTTGCATACTTTATTCTGATTCATTCATACGTTTAATTTTTTGCAGAATTCAACATATTGAACACAAGGAATAATGTGTCTAGTGTCAGGATCTGGCATAATTAGGCACTTTCCAAAACTCACATTGCAGCGTGGAAGGGGCTGCTTGTAATAACCCCTCCTTATTCCTCTCCTGCTGCCATGTTTTTGCCATCTGTTAGCTTCTCCTCTCCAAGAGTGAAAGCAGTATAAGAAAAAAGAGAAGGAACAGCAGCTTCCACATCTTCCTGTCTCTCTGTTAGGGGGCCCACCAGGATTCTGCCCAGAGAGAGAAGACAAAGACATAGCCAGCAGTAAAGATGGCAAGGAATGGGGGATCACTGAAGACTCCTTGCCCAGTGCCCCACCCTACACTCCAGATCTTGAGCTGAAACTAGATGGGAGAGGTTGTAGCCAGGAAGAGAGAAGGGTGCATATCACAAATAGGGGAGCAACAGGCTGTCGATCTTATGCAAAGGGCTCCTGTAGCACCTTTTAGACTAGGGGCCGAAACAGACCGGCCCAAAGGGGCAGCATGATGCTGCCCCTGAAAGAGCCGGGTGGGCACCGTAGCATCTGCACACCGCAGTTTCACTCTGGTGTTTTGCCATCACAAAAAGAAGTGGCAAAAGTCACTCCTTTTTGCAGTGACAAAAATGCAGGTTTTTTGCTCTCGTGGCAGCTTTTTGGTGCTCCTGCGGCATGGAGCACATAAACACCATGCTGCTGGAGCACTGCAATGCTGCCTGCTATGTGGTCAGGCAGGTGATGTGACACTGGCCTGGGGGTGGTGTCAGGGCTTGCATCGTCCAAACACCAAGCCCCCATGCTGTCCCCAAACCAGCTGAAGCTGCCCGTCTATTTCGCTCTTGACTGTGCAAATGAAGTTGCAGCATAAACTTTCATAGGACGTTATCACACGGGGGAAATCTGCTGGTTAATCCACA
>CM034701.1:232427002-232444822 GCA_020142125.1 Phrynosoma platyrhinos | reverse complement strand
CTCATTTCCACTTTATTATCGCTTTCTGGCCTATGTGTGATAATGTCCATAGACCTAGCTCAGCCTCCTCAGATGCATAGATGGAACTGGCCTTTTGCAAAATCACTTTTCAAATGTACTGTCAGAGCAATGAAGACTAAAATCTTACCACCCCAGATATAACTCATATAAACTATTCCTGACACCTTGATTTAGTATTGTGTGATCCCCTGGTAACGCTTTTGTTTCCTTCAGGGGGCTGGTCTCATTGTATAGGTACAAACGCAAGGTGGGGGGAGAGGCACTGATACAGCTGCTGCCCAGTATCCTACCATTAAGTGGAGTGCGATCACTGCTTCAAGTAACAGATGCTGAGGCACAACTGTAACAGCACCTCCAGCTGTTCCTCCTAAGCCCTCTCCATACATTTACCCCCATGGAGGACAAAGTGCCCCACATCCCCTAAAGTAGCCTGCTGCCCTCATGTATGACAGGCACTTTTCAGTCTCACCTACTGAAATAAAATTTAACTGCCAGTCCATTCATGGATTAGAAGGGAGTGGAACACAATTTTGTATATTGCTTCAGGAAGCAAAATGTCTGAGGTTGGTCTTCTTCAGCATGTGCCTTCTGGGGCTGTTGCTTCACCTTACTTAAAGTCAGGGGCAATCCTGGTGAGTAGGTACACACATACTCTGGTCATGTTTCAGGGGTGTGGCGTCCTATTTCCTGGGCCTAAATTTTTCCACATGTAGCTGCTGGTGACACTGATTTCCACCTGCTTGCTTCTAGCTGCATTCAGTAGATACCATGCTTCCCCCTCCCCAAGCACTTCCAGTCTTGATATGGTAGCTGAAGAGCTGAGCCAACAAACTTCCCCTGAGGCACTAGCTCACTCCCCCTGATGTGAGGATACTTAAGAAGAAGCATCTGGAATCAATATGAAATCATACTGAACACTATCTGGAGCTCCCTCATTCTTTGGATAGGGAATTCCCAAAATATATGTAGGAAAATGTTGATGTCAGAATCAGAATAGTAATAGCAAAACCGTCAAAGACAACAGGATAAAAACAATTAAGTTGTGGTGGCATAAAATCATTTGAATGAAGGTTTTGAAGTTCTAAGGAAGCAGAAAGATCTTATGCCTAGTGCCAGCTCGTTCTAGATAATATTTTCTGAAGGAGGCTTTTTTAATTTGAGGTGCCACAATTAGGAAAGTCTTATCCATAGTAGCCACCCATCTGACCTCTGAGGGACACCTGGAAGAAGGAGTGACAGAAATGATCACATTGTAAGAATGGATCCATATGAGGAAAAGAGGTCCTTCAGATCTCTGTTCCAAAATCATGTTAGGTATTGAAAGCAAGGTTCAGCGTCTTTAAACTTGATGGAAATCCTAAATAGTGAGACATGTTCTCATGAACTGATCCCAGATAGGACCCTAGCAGCTTCCCTTTGGAATATTTTTATTCAGTGTGTGAGAAATTTTCAGTGCATATAGTTAATGTAATTAGATAATTGTGTCCAGGCTGTATTTGTCTGAGAGGGGCTTCAGTTGGTCCTCAGCCTCAAGTGATGGAAGTTGTTCAATGCCACACAAGCCATTGCTCTCTTCAGCAGTCCTTGATCTATGCACCTGCCAAATAATCTAAACCTGAGGGCCTCTAATTACGAGGTACCCCTATGGTGATGTCTGCACTGGCCAGACTACTCTGGGAGTAGCCCAGAATATTCTCGTCTCGGAGCTGTCCTAATCTCACCCCTTTACCTAAGTAGCTATTTGCACACATGTCCCACTGTACCATCTTCTGGGAAAATGTAAAGCATTTACATTAAAATTTAGTAAGTTTCATCTATTATGGTGCAGGTATACCCTGGGTTTGGTGCTTAACTGGCCGGACATAATCTGTACTGTTTGCACCAGACTCAGGGATTGGGCCGTGCATCATCCAAACTCCTCATCAAGAGGACCAGGGAAAGGATTACTATTTGGCCTGTGCAGACAGGGCCTATATCTTTAAAAGTAAAATCAAATCTGTTGTAACAATATATGTCTACAGGATAGTGGAATGGCTCAGAAAGTTTTAATCTGGTCTTGGCCTCCAGAGCCATAGCTGGGTCTATCAGTTTTTGATCTTAGCATGCCCATACTAATTCCTTAGAGCTGGATCTTGCCGTGATATTCATACCAATTTCTTAGTGAACACCCCTATCTAGAACAGGGAAAATACTGCTTCCTGGACAGAAGCTGCCACCAATTGTATCATTTAAATATATAGACATTCGCAGGGCCCTTTGAAGGGATGTACTCGGCAGTGGTTTGTGGACCAGCTGGGGAGATTGTGTGCCTCTTCCCAATACAATGAATGCTGATGTATTTTAGAAGACAGAACACTCTAATGCAGTGATCCCCAGACTTTGATCCCCTAGATGTTTTGGACTTCAGTTCCCAGAAGCCCCAGCCAGTTTGGCCAGCAGTCAGGAATTCTGGGAACTGAAATCCAAAACATCTGGAGGACCAGAGTTTGGGAACCACTGCTCTAATACTAAGATCAATCCCTTCAGAGGAAAAAAGAAACTAGTTGTGTTTCTGATCCTAACCTTGTAGTAACAATGTAAACAGATCTCTAATAGCTATGGATGATTTGTTTTTATGGTTGTAGGAATCAGTTTTCATTTATATCAAAAATAAAAGCTGATCAGGAAAGAGGATCACGTTAATAAGGTTGCATAATGTCCTCAAAGCAACCCTGCCCCAATGCAACCACAAGAGATGAGAGGACTGATTTCTCTCCTTCCTCTCTCATGTGCTCGCTCTCTCAGATTATGAGAAGAACACACCCGCCCTGTGGTTGCTATTCAAACTAATCAGCACTGAAGGAGTGTGCTTTTGCAGACTTTGCTCTGGGTTTATGCTGCCGTCTTTTTCATACCAGTAATGGTATAGTTGGATGATTTTAGACTTTGCATGTCATGGTCTTATGGGAGTCTCTCTCTTTAGATTGGCAATGTGCATTAATTCATTCACTTCCAAATTCAGGAAGCCATCCCTTCTGTATTTGAAGATCTTCCTCCTCATTTTGCTGAGTGAAAATCTCTGATCCAAAGTCCTGTCTTGATGGCACTGCCAGGTGACAGGCATCTTAGAGGATTTTAACCATAAAGAGATCCATTCTTATGCTGCTCATTTTACCTGTTTTAGTTTTAGAGACTATATTTTTCTTACATTCTCTTGAATTTACCTTGTTTTTATCACATGTAAACCATCCAAATTAGTTTGATTTGAAGGCCAAGCTTTTAACAGTCAGTTAAATGTTTGTGCTCTATGGGTATTTAAAAAATGTCAATACATTGGTTGTTTGCCATTTTAATTCCTTTTTATTCAAAGAGCAACCCTGTATTGTAATGCTTGTGAAAATTAAAACAAGCTTTATTAGATTATATCATATGGCTGAATCTCCAGGAAAATAAGATATTCTTGCGAGAAAAGATACCGTAAGTAAAATCTGCTGGTCGTAGTTCTACCTAATCTTGATAGCATAGATTCACTGGAAAAGTGATAGCTGCTTCTGTGCTTCCTACATAACATTGACTTTTTTTGCTCTGGAGTACTCAGAAGGAAATGGAAAACACAACAGTTGAACGTCTCCCAGGAATCAGTGGGTTAATCCTGTGGGTAAACTGCAGGTGGTTTATTCTGGAACAACACAAGCCTGCACATGTACCTGAAAGTGGGCACTGTTATTACTTCTGTCTCATATCAGGTAACTCATTCTTAACAAGGTTGCTATTACTGTAATTGCTTAATATAGCTTCTCTCCCTATTATCATCTTAAGAGATTTAACCATGCACTCTGCTGACACACCACAGGGCAACAAAATACCATTTTTTTCTCCCTTTCAAACTCTCAGAGAGGTACCAGTCTATTTCCATTTTTTGATACAATGCTGGGCAAAATCTTTTTTGGGAGAAATTAGATAGCTTTCCCAGACAAATGTATAAAATATTGGGTTGGTGGGGGAAAGTGAAAGGAAGCAAGGCCAAGAGTTTGATAACAAGTTGAAGTCAGTGAACAACTTGAAGAAAAAGCAAATCTCTGAAGAAAACAAGACTGCATTTCCAGTGGTCTAGAAAGTAGCACAGTTGACATCATACCATATACAGCTAGAACATAATTTAGTGAATTATGGCTCCTTTGGGAACTCAAGCTTTGCTCCAGTTTCTTTCATTTTTTTAAAAAAACAGGAAACAAGTGTTCATCTCATGTTTATACAAAAATCTTGAACACAAGCTTGCCGATTTCTTTAAAGTTCAGTCAGATGGATTAAGATATTTAAGCCTGAATCCATCCTTAAGTAGACCCACTGAATGAAATTCATTAAATGGTGAATTAATGCTTATGTAAATCCCATTGATTCAGGGGTTTACACTAGTTTTTGTTACATGTCTTCAACTCCAACTTATGGCAACTGTTTCATAGGTTTTTCTTGGTCAGATTTGTTCAGAGGGGGCTGGTATTGCCTTCCTCTAAGGCAGAGAGAGAGAGAGAGTGACTTGTCCAAGGTCGCCCAATGTGTTTCAGTGGCTGAGTGGGAATTCGAATCCTGGGCTCCCAGAATCCTAATCCAAACACAGACCTCTACCCCATACTGGCTCTTAGATACTTTATTAGGAAATAACAATAGGATTCAGGCCTTGGTATCCAGTTAGCTTCCTCACTGCCTTTATTCTACCCACAATGTACTTTTCCATGTGCCTGGTAAGGTCTACATCTTAACCAACAAACTCCATGCTTTATATGAGACTTTTGCTATTCAAATATGTTAGGAGAATAGGATAGTTCTATGCACATTTGTCTGGTTTGTTTTTCTTATAGAAATTTTGTATTTGTCACCTGTTGCACAAAAAAGCCACTAGACTATCACACAATCACAACTTTCTTAGGATTTCTCACACTGATTTTTGAATTGTGTCAATAGCTAAGTACCATGATATCACTTCATTAGTTGGCATGTAACTAACAGTCTAATCCTAGGCATGCTTAATCAGATGCAACTCCTATCGAATGTGCATCACACTCCTATGCACAGTTACCTAGGATAAGCCTTACTAGGTACAGCATGGCAAAAGAGACCTCTGATAATTTTTGAAGGGGTGGATTAATATTGTGTGCACACTGAACCTCCGCTACACTCTCCCACTGGCATCTCATTTGATCTGTTTTGTTTTCCTTCTACTTTTGATGAATCATTGCTGAGGCTTACACTCAAGTCATGGCACTTTAACAAATTTAGATTAGTATGGGGCTTTCTAGATACACAGACTTTATATAATGAATCTGGGATTCAAGAAAGAACTTACATCTTCATAAGTGGAGTTATGCCTGAGGGAAATAGAGCTGAGCACTTTCACAATGCCTGTCTTTAGCAAGGGGCTACTATGATGCTACTATGTACAGGAGCCAGCAAAGTGACCAGTGTGCAATGGGACTGATGTGCAACAGGACTGATGCACATTGGAGCACCAGCTAGGGGGTATTGATGAGCACTGATTGAGCCCAATGCTCATTGAAACACTCTTGCTCATGCCCTGATACCCACCTTTGCAATTCACAACAGGGTTTCATAGCCCCTCTGTTACATAGCTAAATATATGTTAAGTAACATAGGCTGCAATAGAGAATTTGGGCCTCAAGTCCCATTAAATGCATTGGCATGGTAAAATGGTGTCCCTCATATAGAACAGCAAAACCAAGGTTTGCTTTTTGGAACTTATAATGTTAAAAAAAATTTCAAGCTGTGAATGGTTGACTCCATGGATGAAGAATCTGTGGATATAGAGGGAAGACTGTATCTATCTAATGCACACAGTTGAAATCAACCAGTTAAAATGGGGATAGAGGTGGGAAAATGTAATTTTCACCTTTTCTTTCATTTGAACTACCTGATGTAGAGGACCAGCAATTATGTCTGCGGCCTGCCACTGACCATGATTTTTGAGTAGCACTGCTCTAGTTCTGCCTCAGCTCTATGAAAGTAGGAACTGAAGCAAAATTATCTCCCATCTTAACCAGACAAATGAAATTGGCACAGCTACTCCCATCAGAGTGAGAGGGCTGTGCTGTATTTGTTTGCAGTGTAAGTATAAAAAAAATGAGGAGCCCTTCAGAAAAAGAAAGATATGGTGACCATAACTGAAAGGCTGAATAAAGAGATAACAAAGAGCTATGCACTCAAAAACTTGGGCTTGGATGGATGCATCTATCAGTTTTGGGTTTTTTTCACATTCCTTTTTTAAAAAAATTCTCATGTTCTTGCCAACCTCAGCAGAAAGACATTTTTGAACTTTGCAATTTTTGAGGTTACTAAGAACAAACTGAGATAAAATTCTCACCTATTCATGAGCATCACAAGGTTAGTGAATATAACCACCCATTTCTGCAGAGGAGCCCAATACCGCACTCAGCTTGGCAATTGGCATGCACAAAATGTTTGCTCTTTTAGTCAGCTTTATATGAACCTTATATCTATAGCCCTCATCAGGTTGCTTTATTGCTCATTTCCCGTACTGGGAGACAGGGTGACGTGTCAAAACAATGCCACAGGTTGAAGCTAAATACAAATTCACATGGAGCCCTGTAAATTCATAAATATCTCTTTATTAAATGCAAAGTACTGAGTCAAGCCATGCTGGTGCCCCTGGCGCAGAGAGAGAGAAATGACAAATGGAGGGAAGTTGACTTGTCAAAGCCAAGGTGGCATTATCCAACTGGTGCCATGGTTCTGACAGCTTCAGAGTAGTCCACTTTGGGAAAAGCTATCCATAACAGAACAATCGGAAAAGGTAATCTTTTCCCCAAAACAGCTATGAGTACGTATGTGTTCCTCAGTTACTTAGATGTTTGCTTTTGTCCCCTCCTCCTTTTTCCCAGTGGAAAGTCATTTAATGTGTCATTTCTTCTGAGAGATAACAACAGAGGTTGTTGAGACCTGGTAGGATGAGGTTTGCTTGATGGCTCTGGGAACTCCTTCTTGTACATTTTATGCAGGTAGGCTTTGGATTCAGAATGACTCTACATGTGATGCCCATGTCCTGCAGAGATTTTTCTCAGATGTGTTGAAGATGTGAAGAATGAATGAATGAATGAATGACACTGTATCTAATGGCAGCTTGGGCTAACTGATAGCATTACCACTCTAACAGGCCAAGGCATCTAGTTTTCACCACTCCACGCTATCAATTATAGCCCTTTACTCTCACCAGAACACTGCAAATCCCTCACTAGAGGAGGCAGAACCACTTACCATTTAGGCTAGAAAATTATTGCTCTCTTTCTAGCAATGCTTGGGATTCACTATTGATTTGGTCTAAATACTCCCCCTAAAACTCTTCAAATGTCATATTCTCTTTCCCTCTGCTGTTGCTGATGCTGCAGCTAACTAAAAAAGATGCCTCCATTTTGTTTCAGCTGGTAATGAAATTACTTTTTGGTTGCGTTGTTATGGGTGTTTTGTTACATATTTGTTATGAAACTCTTTTGATTCTTCCTCTGAAGAAATGCATTATTGTATTTTTGGTGTTGTTTTCATTGATATTGTTCTTGCCTTGCTTTATTCTGAACTGCTTTGTTGTTGCTGCTGTTGCTGTGTGTCTTCAAGTAATTTCTGACTTAGGGAGACCCTAAGGGGAACCTATCATGGGGTTTTCCTGGCAAGATTTGTTCAGAGGAGGTTTGCCCTTGCCTTCCCCTGAGGCTGAAAGCGTGTGACTTGCCCAACGTCACCCAGTGGATTTCATGGCCAAGCTGGGAATCAAACCCTGGTCTCCAGAGTTGTAGTCAACACTCAAAGCACTACATCATGCTGGATATCCACTGTTACGCAGGAGATTATCGCACTACAGTTAAATTGAATTAAAAAGAGACTTACCTCGCCCAAATTGAAGTAAAATTCAGGCTGCATCCAGACACTATCGCATGGATTTTCCCCCAAAAACCTCCATCTGGATGCAGCCCAAATTCAGCCAAGCTGACTTAACTCACTCCGGTGGGCATTTTTCTAAGCTGGAAGCATTCGACTTAGGGTTAGATAAGTCTCTTTTTAATTTGGTTTAACTTTAGTGTGATAATCTCCTTATGGTGAAGTGGAATCCAGGGATAGGCAACTTCCACATGGTGAGGGGTCATTTTCCCCTCGTAAACCAGATGGTCAGGGGCTGCACAGCCATAGAGGACAAGGCCAAAAACAAACTAAATGGAACTTAGAACTTTTTAATAGATAAAATGGACAAAATAGATAGAAATTAGGTTAAAAATGTTTATAGTAGAGATTGCCACAAAAAATCTTCAGAGAAATTCTTACAACAGGCAAAATGCAGCAGTAATTGTAGTAATAGCAATAACAACAGCAACAGTGACAATAATGATGATGGCTGGAATTCACTTGGGCAGTTACAAGAATTATGCACTGGTGATTGTTTCATATTCATAATCTATATGCATTCCCTAGTATGGGGACACATAGGGACTGTGAAGGTTCCCAGTCACTAGTTAGCAGGCAGCAGCAGCTGCAATTGATGGTGGTCTGTTCCCATCTTGATCAAGAAGTAACGGACTGACTTTCCCTCTCCTCTCCTGTGAGTGATCTCCAGCACAAGGAGGAATTGTGACAGAGGTCCTGTCACACTGGAGATCATTCAAGGTGGGGGGGAAGGACATCTTTTAGATGCTTCCTGACTGACAGGGGAACAGACCCATCAATCATAGCAGCTGCTTCCCAGTAAGTGGGAGTTGGGATTGGGGTTGGCCTGGAGATGCTACATAGCTAGGAAACTATGGTGGTTATGCATTTGTGGTTACCTGAGAGCAAAACATCAAGAGTGACAGCCTGTGAACAAACAAAGCAAATGACTAATATAGGAATATCATGAATGTACTTTTAAGATTCTACTGAAGTGCAACTACTGGTAGTTAAGAGTGTCATCGAAGTTTCCAGCAAAAGGACAAGTGTCATTATGTTATCAGTAGGTCCTTCCAAAATCTCTGGTGATGTAAGAGGATTGTACTCTTGTTGGTCAAATGGTCAATAAATTGGAATCCTTTTTCAACAAACTTGGAAGCTTATCACACAGTTAATTAAATTGCCTTACCTGATCTGGTTTACATTTTAAATCAGGCTGCATCTGGAGCCTATCGTAAGGATTTAGCCATCAAAATTACCATCTGAGTCCATCCCCACTTCCAGGGCCACTCAGTGTGGCTTTTTTTTGAAGCTGGGAGTTTTCCAGTTTGAGAAAATAGCTGCTGGAGTGGCCCTGGGAGTGGGGATGGACCCGGGCAGGGATTTCAGTGGCTAAATCCTTGTGATAGGCTCTGGATGCAGTCCGATTTAAAATTTAAATCAGATCAGGTAAGGTGATTTAATTAATTGTGCGAAAAGCTCCTTGTTCTCTCTGATTTCTCCTTTGATATACGCTATATACACAGTCAATTTCTCATACAACGCCGAGTCCAAAACATCTTGGAACCATGTTTAAATGTTCAAATTATCTACAATGTTCAAATCATCTCCTCGCACTGCATCTGGTAGCTGCCTACTTGGTACGAAGCCTGTTTGATCCAAGTGTACATATTTTTCAACAAAAGAATTTATATGCTTGGTAAATATTGACACGAGAACGTTTACATCCTGGTTTAAAAGTGTTATTGGGTGGTTAGCTGATACTAAATTTAGGTCACTATGAAGTTTAAGTATGGCTACAACTTTGCCTTCTCTCCAGTTCTTGAAAATCTTTCAGAATATTGTTAAACAATTTAAATAAGTTAGGGATTAATATTATGGAGTACGCTTTATAGAACACTCCTGTAAAATCATGCATGTCTAGTGATTTCTCTGATATTAAATGAACTATGACATTTTACATTTTTTTTGTGTGTGATGGATTTGTTCTATTCAGAGTTAGGAAATTCATCAATAGATTTGCTTTTTAAAGTGTTAAGAAATTCATTAGGAGATAAATCTTTGCATTGTTCTGATCTGTATAACTCTTTATAATAATTTATAAATTCTTGGCATTGCCAATTCTTGGCATTCCTCAATTCCTCCATATTTCATTTGAAGAGGTCAAGAGCTTGTCCATTTTAGATTTAATTAATGGAATTATTTTTATGGGACTGTTTCTTGATTGCTCTTAAAAGGAAACAGGAGTTTTTGTCTTCCCATTCAAAATATGTTCTTGTAGTTAAGATTAAAGCAATCTGAATTTCTTCTAAGCTCAAAATAGTCAGTTCAGCTTTTTTTTTTTAAGTTCTAAAATTTGCATTTTTCTGAGAGGAAGAATATTTTCATGTTAAGTTATCTATGCCAGAAACTAAAGTTTGTCTTTTTTTGGCTTTTAATCCTTTTTCATCTTGACTTTTCTTATATACATCCCCCCCACCAGCTACTGTCTTCATTGTGCCCCATGTAAGAGCTAAAGACATACCAGGCCTTTCATTCTTCAATAAGAAAAAAAGATTCTAATGCTTTTTACAAATTCTTGGCAAAAGATTGTCTAATAAGCAGTGAGATACCAGATTTTTATCCTTTTATTAGACTTGCCCAACTCCCATATTAAACTCAAACTGTAGCAGGAAGGTTATATCTTCAACTTTATCAATTACATTGTCAGACACCCAAATGTGATCTATCCTTCTATAGACTTTGTGTAAATCTAAATAATGGGTGTATTCCTTGTCTGTTGGGTATTTCCATCTCCATGCATCATGCAAGCCCACAGCAGTAAAGAGTGACAAATCCCCTAGAGTTGTGCCTTGTATGTTTCCTTTGGGACGTTGTCCTATCTAACGACATCAAATATAGTATTGGAGTCTCCCTCTAACAGAATAAACCCTTCCACAAATGACATCAATAGAGAGAGAAAAACATTTTGATTTTTGTTTGGTGAATAGTATGACATACACACCCCATTGTGAATTTTCTATCTCCAAGATTCTCTATAACAAAAATGAATCTGCTGTGTGGCTCCACTAAAATATCATATAGGTGTAGGGGGCATGATTTTGTGATAAGAACCACTGCTCTTTTCACCTTAGAAGACTCACCAGCTGAGTATTGCTCTGCTAAGCTGTAGTTTTGTGATATATTTTTAACTTTACTACACTGGTGTGTTTCCTGTAATAGAATTATATCATAAAGTCATGAGTTCAGAGCTTTTAAGACTCTTTTTCATTTTTTCCAAGATCCTAACTCACTGACATTGACAGAAATCGATTTTAATTTATCCAGGATCGTAACTTGTAATTAGAGCTGAACAGGTATTCATTTTGCTATCTATCATTCGGAAACTGATATGACACTAACAAAAACATAGAAGAACACAAAAAATTCCTCTTCCTATCCCTCACTTCCCATAATCCAGCGAATGGCTACAAATAACTATCCCCAGCCATGGGCTCTTAGCCCCACTGGTCCTCCAGAATCTCACAAAGGAGGCAAGAGTGTTTGGCAAAAAAAAAAGGTAAAACTATTATTTTAAAAAATATATCCACCTTGCCCCGCTTTCACCCTATTAAACAAGACAAACAAGTTACAATCCTCGATAAATTAAAAATGTAAATTCAGAGCCTGAATCTAATGTTAAGGGAGACTGCTCCAATGAATTTAACAACATTAGACCAAATCTCAGCAGTGGCGAGCAAGCAAGATGGCAATTTCTCCCTCTGTTTTACTGCAAAGGTTCCCAAATGGCAGTCATTCCAAAATCTTCCTCTTGCTCGCCATCAAGCTATTCATGTAATGACTCCCTCATTTCTTCTTCCATCCGATTTCCTCAAACCTCATTGTCTTTTTTCTTCCTTGATTTTAACGTCTGCTTTATCTTCAAAATCTCTTGGAATCGCTATGTCTACTGCTTCACATTTTTCAACTAGTTGTGACTTGTTTGGTGCCACCAGGGTTATTCCTTCATGTCTAATCAGAAGCTTAACATTAATGTGTTTTTTGGTGCTATGCTGTATTTTAGGCCAGAAGCGGAATAAACGACATTTATTATAATACTATAATAAATTAGTATTATAGAGAAGTTCATTACAATTATTATTTAGCTGTATAGTCTTGGATTTGAAGGTCAACTAAGTGTTTTTTATGTTGTTTTTTGTGGAAGTTTTTTTGGTACTTGGTTTTTTGTGTGGGTGGGTTAGTATGGGGGCAGAAGGGAGGGTGAAAGGTACTTGTATGCATATGTACTAATGTGTTTAGTCTATTGTAATGTATTGGAATTTTTATATTGTAAAGTGTTCAGTTTGTTTATATGTTAATATATAAATAATGTTTAATTATGACTTTTTAATGTACTATTGATTTAATACTTTTTTAAAGGGTGGGTGGGTAATGGGGTGTATAATTGTATCTCTGTATTTTAACATTCTTAGCCGCCCCGTTTGTTCTCAGAGGGGTGGGGTACAAATAAATTATTATTATTATTATTATTATTATTATTATTATTATTATTATTATTATAAAACACATATTTAAAAATAAAAAGAGAAACAGAAATGCAAGTGCATATTCCCAAGCATAATGGATACCTTTATCTCTCAAGTTTGTAGTGATCATTTTAAAGTTTCTCAGTTTTGCCACTGTACACTGTACAATATACACTGGGCTACATCTTGGAAAATCAAAACTTTTGCACCCATAAAATCTAATTGAATGGAAAGCTGTTCAAGGTTCACTTTTTTGTGCTTTTTTGAGAAACTTAGGAACTTCAACAATATATCTTGGTTGGTACTGGGTTTATTTTGGTTTAGAGCCAGCAATTTGGCATATTCCTTCAAAATCAGAAATGGAAGCTGGAGAGCAGGGCTTAAGTCATTCAGCCAGATAACATTAATTTTGGCAAACTTCCCCTCTTTCTCCTGTTGTGGGACCCCTTTCATTCATTAAATTATTCTTCTGACTTCGATTTCTCGAATTCTCTACCTTATTTTGGAGATCTAAAGTGGCCACTTGCAATTCTTGAACTATCATTGGAACCTCTCATTCATAGTGCCTTCCAATTTGAAGATTTTATTCATCAGGGTCGACAGTTTCTGATCAATTGGGTCTAAAGCCACTTGAAGCTCTTTGTGTATCTGGCTAATAATCACATTTATTTGCATTTCTGGAACTGGGGCTCCTCTAGGTCTTCCTTCTCTTGTTGCTTTATAAGAGCTTGCCATTATAAGATACTCCAAGTACTCCACTACATCTCTATCCAGTGACTCATTCTTAGGGAGAGAAAAAAATATTTTAAATCTGTTTTTTTGGCCATCCTCTGCTACTCTTTTCATACCTTGATGCTCTTTGAAGTACTGTATATTGCCACAGTTCTGATCAATTTGACAGGCTCATGATGGTAAAAATGGGTGGAGGATGGAGATTGTGCTGCCATTAATCTCCACTATTGGCCACACCTCTGATTTGTAACTGCTTATGTGGATTCCTGCCAATATGTTATTACAGGTATCAGAGTTACAGCTCACAACTAGAGACTGTTGCATTTATATATTTGCTGGTAGAAACACAATTTCCATATTAAGTGCAGACCAATGCATGGGTCTTATTTGCACATTTTGATTGTTTTGGAATCACTTTCCTGCACTGTAGTCAGTTAGTTGAAGGGCCCTTCATCTTATGAGTGCAGTCCAGATCCATTGAGTGTTAAATACTATCTTTCACTAACTATCAGAAGAAGAAAGTAGTTACGAGTTGGACATTGGAACAGGACTATACCACTTGAGCATTTGTGTGTTTGACTCTTACAATGACAAATATAGATTAGAGCCCTTTCCCCCTTTATCCAAACAAATATAGTGGGACCTTGGTATCCACTGGAGTTTGATTCCAGGACTGCCCCCGTGGATACCAAAATTCATGGATGCAGAAGTCCCATTAAAAACATTGGCATAGCAAAATGATACCCCTTATATAAAAAGGCAAAATCAAGGCATCCCTTCCAGATTTTTTTTTTTTTTGCATATTTTCAAGATGTGGATGGTTGAATCCATGAATAATGAATCTGTGGATATGGAGGGCTGACTGTAAACTGAAAAGGCGGGGGGGGGGGGGGGGGGGGGAGGAGAACGACTTAGACCTAGATCCTGTTGAGTGGCAGCATAGCATAACACTGCACCAGTGTAACTTGACAAGCTTGCACATGAACTGAAGCATCTAGACTGGTGCATGGAGGACACTGTGGTGTCCACACATCTTTCCGGGAGCATCACAGAGTGTTACTCAACCCAGGGGAATGCTTGAGTAAGGAGGCTTTCCTATCTTTATCATTAGTACAATATGACTAGGGGGAAATGCAGGGCTGAGAAGAGAATCAGTTATGAAACTGCAATTCTTCCTTGTTGCTGCTGCTGCTCCTCCTCCTCTTCTTCCCTCTTCTTCTTCTTCTTCTTCTGACCTTATGATGTAGCATATTTCAAAGTTAATTAAAATTCTACTGCTTAATTTTTTGTGGCCAAAACTGAAGGGGTATGACAACAGAGCCCTGTGCGGTATTTCCTCATGCAACCTGATTATGAAACACAAACCACAGTTCTGAAGAAAAATTCAGAGGGGAAAAAAAAGAGTATAGAGTAAAGAGGCAGGACCAGATCTTTGAAATGATTTTATTTGGGTATTAAATTGTACATACATCTCCGCCTTCATCCCCATGATATCAAAGTGGCCTAGAGAGCTCTCCTCCTCTTCCATTTATTGTCACAACAACTAGCGTGTGAGGCAGTCGGGCTGAGAGAAAGATTGACTGCCCTGAGATGACCCAGAGAGTTTCATCATTCAGTGGGAACTAGAACCCAGGTTTCCGCAACCACAGTTCCACCCTCCAAACACTATCCCTCAATGCCTCTCATAGTAACTACAACTAGAATGAGCAAATATTTTAAACCCCGATCTTCATTGTACATATACAAATATACCACAGTTAGCCTAGTAGATGTGTTCCTGGGCATTACTTTTTTAACAGAAAATTTGGTACCAGCAGCAAATATAGCAAGGAAAGAAGGGATAGGTTCCCACACCACACACACACACAAAAGCAAAGCAGCACACTTCAACATATTTCAGCAAATGTTTTATTCAAAACTAACAATGCATGCACATGTCAAATGAAACAACTGGGTCAGGTAAGCCTGGCACAAGTAAACAAAAATATTTTGAACCTTCTAGAGACATCTTAAGAGCATCTTCCAAAATGCACCCAGAGATATTTCTTTCTTTTACCAGCCTCCACTTTTCTTGCCATTTTGGTGGCCAACACAATAGATGTATGCTTTTTAACATGCTTTTTAAACATTTGTCTTGTCATTGATCATTGGAAGATAAACAAGAGTTTCATTTGCATGTCTGATTGTTGAGACATGCAACTCTATGGGAATCCTGTCCTAGGAGGAAAAACGGGTCTAAAATATAGCAAATAAACATGTTCCTTAATATCTATGCCAGACTGAAGATGCGTGGGTGGAAGAATACAGTGAGCTTGAAAATTTTCCTACATTAAAAAAATAAAATAAAAAATAAAACTGGGGGTGGTGGTGGTAGGTCAATTGCAGCAAGAAGAAAGGTTCTGCTCCAACCCTTTGCTTGCTGATCTGGTGTTCTAAATAAAAAAGCAGAAAGCTGTTAGGAGGTTGGTCAAGGGAAAGTTAATGGGCCATGTGTGGATGAACACATCATTTGTTAGGTAAACTGCAGGCAATATGTTGCCATGGGAGTTAGAATGGCCAGGCAAGCAAGGAGATGGTCAGAGGAGATGACTCAACTGGATTTCACCAGGGGCAGAGGCAAGATGCCTTTGTATGAAGAGAACAATAGACAATTAATGGTGAGTCAGACAGAGAGATGAGAAGGAGAGAGAAGAATTTTTGGATATTACCATTTTGGGGTGCTGACTATATCTTTGGAAATCTAATATGAAGCAGTGGACTCTGGATGCTGGTTAAGCAGGTTCAAACCAGGCATCCATGAATATATGTAGAGAGATAGGTATTCATGGATTCTGCATCCATGGATTCAACTGTCCTTGGCTTGAAAATATTTGAAAAAACAATTCTGAAAAGCAAACCTTGATTTTGCCATTTGTATAGGAGAGACACTGTTTTACTAAGCCATTGTATATAATGGTCCTTGAGCATCCATGTTTTTTGGTATTCACAGGGGATACAGTAATTACTGTCTTTTAATATTGTATTGGACTGCCATGACTTTTATCCAACAGAATCCTGGGACCTGCAGTTTGGTGAGATGTTCACCCTCCAAACACTGCCCTTAAGTGCCTGTATTACAAAGCACTATCAATCTGGGTAAAAGCTGCATTCCTATAATTTCAGCACTTGGGAAAAGTGGGATGCCCATGTAATATTGCCCTTAGTATCCACTGGGGTTTGGTTCCAGGGCTCCCTGTGGATACCAAAATCTGTGGATGCTTAAGTCCCAATTCAAGCCATAAATGCTTGAATCCATGGATATGGAGGGCTAATTGTATTAACTTTCAAAAGCACCAAAAAGAAAGGCCTGAGTGGCTCATAGTGAGCGAGAAATGAAACATCTTAATCCATCTTTTGCTCTGATGTTTTCACTGTAGTTTATCTTCTGCTCTTTCCCTTGAACAGGATGTTCCTGGAGTGTTTTAAGTACAGTATCACTGGGCTTGGCACTATCAATACTTTCTCCTCCCTCTTGTTAGTACTCTCAGGGGCAGAGGCTATGGGAAGCCAGAAAGGTCCCAGAAAGCCCTTTCCTGAGGATCTCTTCTAGCCCTGAAAATGGCCACATAGCAATAGCCTTTCCACTGCTCTAGAAGTGTATCACTGAACACCACCAGCTCAAGGAGCAACTTATTTTTTGGATTACTATTCCCTGAATCTGCCTACAGCTCGCTGAGGAATTCTGGGAGCTGTTGTCCAAAATAGTACCTATTCTATGCCCTGTGTAAAGGGTGCTAATGAAGGCAGGATTTTTCCATCACACCTGGATCGAACATCAATTGCCTATTAGCAGAGCAGGGTTATTTGTGTGTTTGTTTTGAAACATAAGACTATAACCCCAGTCTTGCAGTCTGAAGTGCTTGCCTCCTTTGGACCCAGAGTTGGAAAATGTTACTTTTTGGACTACACTTCCCGAAATAGTCTGGGGTGTCGCTGGGTACGGTATTATCCACCTTACTGAATTAAAGCAGTTTGATGTCATGACTCTATCCTACAGAATCCTGGGATTTGTAATTTGGACAGCTGAACACTAAAGTTAGAATCATCCAAGACATCACCGTGTATGGATGTGAAAGCCAGATGGGGAAGAAAGTAGATAGAAAGAAAATTAACTCATTTGAGATAATGTGGTGCTGGAGAAGTGTGCTGAAGATGCCATGGATGGCCAAAAAGACTAACAAGTGGGGCCTAGAGCAGATCAAGCTGGAAATCTCCCTGGAAGCCAAGATGACCAAACTGAGGCTGCCATGCTTCAGCCATATCATGAGATTTCTTAGAAAGGACAATGATGCTGGGGAAGGTGGAGGGCAACAAAAAGAGAGGAAGACTGCATGCCAGATGAATGGACTCAATCAGGGAGACCATGGCACTGAGCCTGTAGGACCTGAGCAGGGAGGTAGAAGATAGGGGGGCTTGGAGATGTCTCATTCTCAGGGTCGCCACAATTTGTGGTCAACTCGAAGGCAGCTAACAACAAATAACAACAAGAGGCAGCAGAGCTCTCTGACAGACCAGGCTGAACATCTCACCAAACTACAATTCCCAGGATTCTGTAGGGACGTTATCACACGTGGGCCAGAAA
>CM034701.1:232337967-232376704 GCA_020142125.1 Phrynosoma platyrhinos | reverse complement strand
GGCCCAAATAAACACTTGCATCTTTGGTGCATTGACTCTGATGTTGCCTGATTTCTTGAATTAGGCTTGCATGTCTTAATTTGTGAGTGAATATGGAACCCAAATGTACCTGTCTGAAGCTAATCTGTTATATTTCCCTTCTGAGCAGAGTATTATATGTGGTATTGCACCGGCATATGTATTGGTCCATTATTGCTTTGGTAATATACCTCACCAAAGTATACTTCATCTCAGTGGATAAAGCATTCTTCCGGATTGTGGAGAGGAAACCTATGTATTTTATGTGGGCAAATGCCATACTATGACTGAAATGTGAAAGAACTGGTCTGCTAGCCTAAACTGGCCAGGCCAGTCATACTGGGAGATGTGGCTCAACTATAAGGACTACCTACTTGATCCTGAGCAATTAGTAATATTTACAAATGACGCTAGAATGTAGAATCTAGCAGAAACATTTCCATTGTGAATCAACAATTATTTCAGTGTTTGAATCACAGGATTTAAGAAAGCCCAGGATGCCAAAAGCATGAATGTCTGTCACGCCAAGGGCAGGGCCTTTCATATAGTTGATTTCTTAGGACAAAAATAGCTGGACTCAGTGGGAGGTCTAGTAACATTTATAGACTAGTTTACAACAGAAGTCTTTTCAGATGACAGTTACACAGAGATGAAACAAGACATTCTGTGCATGCTCAGAGGCACTTTTTATTCTTCATGCTTCAAGTCTGAGCCACCAGAATGAAAACAGATTCTAGGGTTCACAGCCCAGTCTGAGATTTGAAGTCCTGCTTTGTACTGAAGACCACTGAACAATCAGCTTATTAATGTCCCTTTTTCCTCATTTTATCCTCACAACAATCCTGTAAAGTATGTCGGGTTGATAGAAAAAATGAGGGGCCCAGTGAGATCATCCAGTGAGTTGGCTGTGTGACGGTGGCAATGGGATTTGAACCTGAGGTCTAATCTGCACTGCAGAAATAATGCAGTTTGACACTGCTTTAACTTCCATGGCTCCATCCTATGGAATCCTGGGATTTGTAGTTTGTTGTGGCACCAGAGCTCTTTGTCAGAGAAGACTAAATATCTCACAAAACTACAAACCCAGAATTCTGTATCATTGAACCATGGCAGTTAAAGCAATGTCAGACTACATTATTTCTGCTCTGAGAGCTATACTATGATACCAGCAAACAGCAGGAAAAAGAATGCTTATGCATTTTCATGTATGTACTTTTGTGTGTGTATGTATTTTATTTACCCATATTTACGTATATTTATATCATGCCTTTCCATTCACTAGACTTTACAAAGAGGGCTTAGCAAGAACATTAAAAAGGGAGTTAGAAGTGTGATAGAACATCTGCTTAATAAACACATACAAAATCAAGAACAAACAAGAAACAACAGCAGCCGACCAACCACTGGGAAAATTATTTACCAGTTTCCTACAAATAACCTCTGAAAAAGTCATACCTTGTCCTGAGTCCTTTTGCAGGGTTGGACAAGCTCAGGTGTAATTCATGCAGACTTTAAGCCAATTTTTGATGCCCTTTCCTGGGATGTATCCACACTGTAGTTTGATGCCACTTTAACTGCCATGGCTCTATCATACAGATTCTTGGGATTTGTAGTTTGGTGAGGCATCAGATCTCTCTGGCAGACCAGGCTGAGTACCTCACCAAACTACAAACTCCGGGATTCCACAGGCTGGAGCCATGAGAGTTAAAGTAATGTCAAACTGTTTTATTTCTGTTGTGTGGATACATCCATACAGCTCCCCCAAATCACACTCCCCCAAGGTTGACATCACAGTTTACTGCCAAAATGTATCACAGTTGGTGAAGAAAGAAGATGATATGAACATTTGATAATTGACTTTGCCATCAATGTTGGCTGTGATCCTACATCATCATTGTTACCCTGACTGAAGCATTTCTGAGGTGCTAGTGATCAGGGTGCTGGGAAATGACACCCACCGTTTTTTCCTTCTTGCAGACATGTTCCCAGGGCCACCAATCTCCAGTGTCTTGGAAACCCTTCAATTGGGGTACTACCAAGCCGCTAGGGTAAGATTTTGGGGTCACATGTGGTCATTCAGATCATAAGCATGAATCCTCACCGGTCACCATATACGTCTAGCTTATGATATTAAACCTGCCTATTTAAAAAGTGAATTATTGCTTTATTTTGGTCAGAAGTCTAGGAATTTGGGGAGTTCAGGAAGGGTTGGGTGTTATTTATTTAGATATTTCAATAGTAAAGGAAAAGTCTTTTTTTCAACAACTAATAAGGCACCTTTTCTCATTCAAGCATTCGGAACACAATGGGCCAAAACACACTGCAGAAATAATCCACTTTGAGACTGCTTCAACTGCCCTGGCTCAGTACTAGGGGAATCTGGGAACTGTAGTTTGTTGTAGCACCAGAGCTCTCTGACAGAGAAGGCTAAGTATCTCAGCACTACAGTTCCCAAAATTCCCTAGCGTTAAGCCAGGGCAGTTAAACTGGCCTCAGACTGGATTTTGGCCCAATATTGTGTACTCTTAACACTTTAACTATTGTTGTGGCTGTTTATGGAACGTGGCTGCAGAAGCATCAAAGGAGTATGCTGAATATTGGCTGAGATGCAATTCATGGCTGATAGAATTCCTTCATCTCCTGCAGTGTCTGTCTAGTTTCTGTGAACGTTGATCCATTGTTGAATGATGGGTTAAGACTTTTGGAAACCTCATTGATTCAATAGGTTTGCTCTAGTGGGGATTATGTTGCTGCCACACTGCAGAATTAATGCAGTTTGAGACAGCTTTAACTTCCATGGCTCCATCCTATGGAATCCTGAGATTTGTAGTTTGTTGTGGCACCAGAGCTCTCTGACAGGGAAGGCTAAATATCTCACAAAGCTACAAATCCCAGAATTCCATAGCGTTGAACCATGGCAGTTAAAGTGATGTCAAACTGCATTAATTTTGCAGTGCAGATGTAGCCTTGGATTCAAGCCTACATATTTAATGTAGCATCCAGTTTAACCTTGCATGACGTTGTTGTTTTTAAAAGTTTGTACAAAGCAGGAAGTTTCGAGCTAAGGCAGATGCTAAGTCTTATTTTAGGAACTCTATAGCAACAATGTTGTCCTCTTCATAGAGGGAGGAGTAATTGCACTTGATAGTGATAAATTACAAGGAAAAAGCCCTGATGGCTCAAAGCAGAGGTCTACCAAGTCCAGACAAATTATATTCTCATAGCGGCCAACCACATATTTCTGTGAAGCCGAAAGCTGAACATGAGCACTATAGCTCTCTTCTACTATCGTTCCGCAATAACTGGTGTTCAAAGGGAAGTTGTTGCTGAGCCTGGATGATTGGTTGGCACTGTCATTATGACTGGTTTGTGAACATGCAGACTACTTTAATAACATAACATTCGTATAATTGCGGAAAGCCTTCAAAGAATTAAGATGGAATATGATGGATACAGCCTACAGAGTTGGGAGGCATAGGGGCATCCCAATAAAGCATATATGGATGCCCGGAATTAGAGGACCTTGTCCACTGCATATAGTTTTGTCCACTATATAGTGAACCAAGGGAACGATTTCTGACATCCATAATTGAAACTAGTCCTTGCTAGAGTCCACAAGAAGTGTTTTGTTTTGTTTTGTATTGTTTTTTTACCTCTTAGCAGATTTGGATAAATATGTAACCTGGAGAGTAGCTTTGTATGCAATAGCAGCCCAAAAAATAATAATAATAATAATAATCAGGAAGAAATACATAGCAGTGATAACCATAAGTTGTAAAAGTGATGATTATATTGAATAATTTTATGCTATATATATATATATAATTTTTTAAATGTTCAATTTTGTAAATCGTAAATTGCTGTATAAATCATACGATTGACATTGGAAATATGATATGTATGTACTTTATTGTTATTGTGGTATTGTTTTATGCAAAGGCCATTGGCCAAAAGCAATAAAATTTGACTGACTGACTGACTGGTTGGCACTGATAGCCTTATCCTCCATGGATTTGCCTGATCCCCTGTAAGATGGCAGCTTCACTACTCCCTAAACCCGTGAAGGCGAACCTATAGCACGCGTGCCAGAGATGGCACACAAAGCCATTTTCCCTGGCACACGGAGGACAGGGAGGAGGAGGAAGAGGTGCGCACCTGTTCCTCCTCCTTCCTAGCCATCCCAGGCCTCTGGAGGCAGCCAAAGGCCAGGGACGGTGCGGGGGGAAGAGTAGGAAGAGGTGTGCGCCTCTTCCTCCTCCTTCCCAACTCTTTCCAGCCTTCAGCTGCCTCTCCGGAGAGGCAGCTGAAGGCCCAGGAAGGCAGGGGGAAGAAGTCTCACCCTGGAAGTCCCGCCACCAGAGGGTAACACCTATGGCTGGAAGGCCTTTTAGTTTGGGCACTTAGCCCCTAAAAGTTTCGCCATCACTGCCATAAACTCTAGTTGAAATAATAGACTAGCCCAGGGGTAGGCACCCTTTCCCCTTTAAGGGCCGAGGGACTTCAGCTCCCAGAAGCCTCAGCCATGTTGGCCAATAGTCCCATGTTGGCCAATAGCTCCTGGGATTCTGGGAGTTGAAGTCCCTCGGCCCTTAAAGGGGAAAGGTTGCCTACCCCTGGCTAGCCACTTGGGAGCTCTTGCATGAGAGCACAAAGTCCACTCGTGTGGGAGCTGTAGTGATGTTATATTACAGAAAAGAAGGCTGTGTGTGTGTGTGTGTGTGTGTGTGTGTGTATATATATATATATATATATTCTGTATACCCCTCCTGACTTTTCTCTCTAACATGTGGCTGTTCTCATTTGTGTGTGGTTTCTGTAACATGTTTGTGCACGAATGCTCTGTGATCTCTTCCTCCTCCTCTTGTGAGATCTGCCCTCCAGGACTTTATGGCCTTCGAGAACTTGAGCTGCAGTTCAAAAAACAAAGTGAAGGGCCAGGACAGGACTAGGGTCGGGGATGAGGGGAAAGGGAGCATTCCAAACACACATTGCTCAACACCACAGGATCAAAGTTTAGATCTCCGACCTGTTGAATTCCTCTTTAAATACAACATACATTTGTTCCCCCCCGAGGGTTTATTCATACTAGGGTTATGTATGTGGCTGGCTTCTTCTTCCATTGCTAAATTATTTGTAGAATTGTCATTGCATCAGAAGTACGTTAACATGTCATGTGATCTTGACAACATTACTTCTGCCTGAACCAATCCTCTGTGTTGTGTGTGTATGCGTGTGCGTGTGCGAGAGAGAGAGAGAAACAGGGTAGGGTAGGCTTTTGTTCATGCTGAATTTAATCTATAGCAGGAGTTGGGACACCTTGGTATTCTAGACGCTTGTGACTTTAGCTCTCATAACTCCTTCTTGTTGGTTTTAGTGGGTGAGGCTGATAGCCGCACAAGTCCAAAACATCTGGAAGGCCAACATTTTGCCAGACCTAATTTGTGGCACCCTTTGCTAGACACACACACACTCCTATGGATTTGCTTATAAAGTTAAAATAAACTCCAGCAGTATCTCTCTTTTTGTCTTAATTCTTCAAAGCTGTGGCAGTCTATCAGTGGATACCTGAAACTTCTATAATTTTACACCTCACTAACTTGCTGTTTTTACATCTCACTAACTTGCAGGGCTTTTAACCCTGATTGCTAATTTTTATTGTATTTTGGTGGATATTCTGTGAGGTCCTTGGTGGTTCTGCTATTGGTCAAATGACAATACTGTATATATGTTAAATTAATAGCATCTGTATCAGCAAGCTTCTTCTGCATAGGCAGAAGAACTAACTGTAGAAAGCCAAATTTAATTTATATTCTAATATGCTTTCATCTGTTCAGAGGTCAGCCCCATTTAATTCACTGAGATGGATTCAGATCTGTCTGCTACAACTGGACTGGCAGAAGTGAACTTTTCAGCCCTTTCCTCCCTGCAACAGTCTCTCTAAACCTAGAAATGCTACACTGTAGGCTTAGGAATCCCACTAAATGGGATAAGATCTGGGGAGGAGGAGTCCCTAATAATCAATTAGAGGAAGATCTACTATCCTAACCTATTGGCTTTTACTCCCAGGGAAGTGTGTATAGGTTTGTAATCTTAATATGGTTGCTATGAGGCAGGAAAATGACTGCAATCTTGTAGCATATAATTGAGAGTCAGACCCACTGAACAGAGTGGAACTTCAGTGGCTCTTGCTCGCAATTATATGTTCATAGTGGAACTTACTTCTGAGTAGCCATGCATGGGATTTTACTGGGACCAAAGAGTGTATGGCAGCTGGCCAGATTCTCTGGGAATTTTGTTTTTGTTATTTTTTAAAAAAATAAAATAAAATCAGGTGACCATCTAGGATAGAAGCATCAGCCCTTTGCAAGTTTTTATCTCCTTTCCTTTCCTGATAAAGCCTCACCAGGAACATTGTTCCCTTGCATGAAAATGGCAGAGTGAAGCAAGGAAGCACTGCAAGGCTGGATGCTCAACTGGCAAAGACAACAGGCAAAGGTGAATATATAATATGGAAGGCAGAGAAAGGAAGAGCAAGACTATGGAATTTATCACATGGAGGCAAATTGCTTAAATCCCGTGCAGAAACAGGATTTAAAAATCCAGGGAAAACCAGCAAAAGCAGGGTTTTTTTTTACATGTTTGTGTAAAGGATAAATAATGTGACATTAACCCAAATGGAAAGTCGCCAAAACTTGCTCCTTTTTACTTTTGGAAATTCCCAAAAGTAAAAAGGAGCAGGTTTTGGTGACTTCATATTTGGATTAATGACACATTATTTCTCCTTGACACCAACGTGGTGTGAAAAACAACCCACTTTTGCTGGTTATTACTACTTTCTGTTCGGGTTAACCCTGAACGTTGTGTGAAAAACAAACCAGTTTTGCAGGTTGTTTTCAAATTGTCCGATGTAGATCATTGCTGAGAAAGGACTGCTACAGCAATGTGCCAAGCCCCCAAATGCCTTCAGACAGGTAGTAGTTGTTGTTGTGCGCCTTCAAGTCATTTCCAACTTAGGGCAAACCTAAGGCAAACCAAAGTTTCTTGGCACTTGTTTTTCACAGGGGGGTTGCCAATACCATCCTCTGAGGTTGAGAGAATGTGACTTGACCAAGGTGGGTTTCCATGGTTGAGTCGGGATTTGAACCTTGGTCTCTGTAGTCCAACACTCAAATCTACAGAAGATAAATGGATACGACTTCAGCCCAGAGAATTATTGTGCTGCACACTATCAAGAAAAGCAAAGTATAAAAATGTGGAGAAGTGGACTGTCTTCTGTGTGGATTTCGTCTCCCTGATGACAAATTTAAATGCTGAAAGCATGCACTACACAATGGTTAAACCTCCTTCCCACTATGCATAAATACTTTGTAGTAGCCCTTTGCAAAGGGTGGTGAAGTTCTGTGTTGCACAGTTAGAGGAACCTCTTGAAGAAATTTAAAGAGAAGAGAAAAGAATGCAAGGCAGAAAGCATTTGCATGCCTTGCATGGTGATCCAAAGTTGTGACAGTTTTCTGGTGATCCTTTTTGTTTCAAAAAGAATAGAGAATAGAGAACTCTATGCTTTATTAACCTATCTATCTTTCAGGAACTTTCCAACAACCAGACTCACACCATAGGCATGCCAGCAGATGAAGTAACTTGTCCCATTATGTTGACCTTGGGTGCCATCTAGTGAGTATTCCTCAAGTGTCAACAAAGCACAACTTCTACTCACATCTGCTCAATGAAGGTGAAGTGTCTCTGAAGAATTTTTATTTTGAAATGTATTCATTTACTTATCTGACTGACAGCCAGTGCTGTGTTGTGGTTTGAGTGCTGGACGATGACATGAAGATCATGGAAACCCAGTGGGTGACCTTGGGCAAGTCACACTCTCTCAGCCTCAGGGGAAAGCAAAGGTAAACCCTCTCTGAACAAGTTTTGCCAAGAAATCACCATGATTTTGCCAAGAAAACACCGTGTCTTAGGGTTGCCATAAGTCAGAAAGGACTAGAAGGCAAACAACAATAATAACTTATCTGGTTGCCAAATCTGACCATACTTTCATTGCAGCGTGGCTCTGATACACAGCTGTAAAGTCTTCCAAAGAAAGCACAGTCTTCTTGGAGCATGTCTATACTATAACGTTATAGTAGGTTGATTCCACTTTAATTATCATAGGTCTGTCCTATGGAATCCTGGGATTTGTAGTTTGATGAGGGACTTAAGGTTTCTCTAGTAGAGAATTTTACAAAACTAAACCAAACTGCAGATCCCAAGAGTCTGTAAGATAAGATCAAATTGCTATAATTATGTGGTATAGATCCTCTTCCTGGAGTTAGAAAGATGAGAACTTTCCATGGTGGTGGGCATGAAATCTTCCAACTTCACATAGGGGTATAAGTGGCATCTAGAATTGTCAGACTGAAAACTAGAGAGGACCTCTGTACCTTTTATGATTGTGTAGAAGAGAGAATTTGAGCAGGTCATGCAACCAAGTAACAAGCAACACCTGCTAAAATTCCTTCCTCTGCACAACCATTGAAGGTACAAGAGCCCTCTCCAGTTTTTACTCTGGCAACCCTATGTGATGTTTTAAGATTGCAGCCAGATAACTCTTTGATGCTGCAATCATCTTCCATCATATAATTTTACAGGCTGCCCAGATATCATGGTCTTCCATTTGTAACCATTCCATGTTTTCCCAGTTTCTCATCTTTTTTCCTCTTATCTCAGACAATCTATTAAGGAAGGAAAGATTTAATAGCTGGAGGGTGGCTTTTGACTGATAATGCCAGCAGTCTTTAATCTGGAAGCAGTTCAAGATGAGGGTTGGGATGGGAAGAATCACTTCTGCTTGTGCTCGAGTTCACGGAAGGTTTGCTTGCTAATGGTAATACAGTACTGATCCTGATTCCAATCAATGGTTGTCTGCAATGGACATGACTCGATAGCTGCCTTGGCAAGTGGAGTGGCTGGCTTATTGAGGGGTCTAGTCGAATGAAGAATGTCTACCCAGTCCCAAACTAGGCCAAATTGCTAGTACCTAGGTGGTGGTATATATACTCAAAATCATATCCTGGGGCAGTAATTTTGGAATGAATGGATTACCTCATTGCTAAATGGTTTGCCAAGAGGGAAGAATGGTTGAGGAATTGAGGAAATGCTTGGGCAATTGGTGTGAATATCTCAGACAAAGGAAAATTCCTACCACTGGAGAAGAGTCCTTGGTCTGTGTATGCACAACCACCATCTTCAGCTGGGATCCCATCACCGCCCTCCATAGACAAAAGCAGGGGTAGGCAATCTTTCCCCTTTAAGGGCCGAGGGAGTTCAGGTCCCAGAAGCCTCAACCATGTTGGCCAATAGTCCCATGTTGGCCAATAGCTCCTGGGATTCTGGGAGCTGAAGTCCCTCGGCCCTTAAAGGGGAAAGGTTGCCTACCCCTGGACAAAAGGGTGTCTTTGGCTGATATTTTTGGGTGATCTCATTGTGGTGGGTGCCTTTGCTTCCTCCCTTGCTAGAGCAAATCAAATTTCCAGATATGGTATGGCCAGGTTTCCACAGTGGGGTTGTCTTTCCAGGTCGCCCAGCATCCCTTTTAATACTAAATTTATATCAAAATTGAGGGGTGATCAGGGACCTGACCATAACAGGTTACCATAAATTGGAAATGACTTGCAGGTACTGGAGAGAGACCTTGTAGCACTTTTGAGACTCAGGCCTTATTCCCACTTACATTTAAATGGGTTTGCGATTCGCCTTCACTCTGTATCAGTGAATTGGTTTCAAAAGGTCTGTTGTTCCCACTATGAAAGCGGATCTTTTCATATTCCCTTGTAATCGCTTCTTTTTTGGCACAATTGCCATTCCCACTAGTTTGTGCTGCTTCAAAATGCATGTCAATCATCTGCGTGTCATCGGTGATGCAAGCAGCAACACAATGAGGATGGGGTCGTTCCTCTTTTTTGCAAGCCATCATCAGCCTTGGGGAAAGTTGTGGGGAAGAGAGGAAAGTTGGGGGTCTGTGTCCTCCTTTTTGCAAGCCATCAGCCTTGAGGAAAGTTGTGGGGAAGGGAGGAAAATTGCCCATAGGTTGCACTGCAAAGCAAAGCCAGCGCTGAGAGGGGGGAAAATGGCTGACTTCCCAAAAACTGGGGTGGGATGGTAAACACCCCTCTGCCAACCCCTCCTCTCCAGAATGATGCAATTCAGATCCATGGTTCCACTTACTGAACACCCTTCTGAACTGGTTCTTTTCAATCGCCAGGAATCGCCAGGAAACTACTTTCAGAGAAGTGGGTTTTTTTGCATTTCATCGCAACTGAAACCGAGCTCATTAGGATCAAAACCAGTTTCAAGTGGGGACGAGACACATAGAACCCGATCAGCAATTTGAGTTAAAGCATAGTGGGAATGAGGCCTCACTAAAGAAAGAGACTTAAGTCTACAAAAGCTCATGCTGCCAACTTTTCTTTCTTTCTTTAGTCTCAAAGGTGCTACAAGATGTTTCTACATACTCTTCTACAGGCTAACAAGGCTATATCTTTGAATTCTGCCAAGATATAGAGGGGAGAATTTTAAAAGAGGCTTATTCAGGGGACGTATTAACTCCTCTAAGGAGAACATAATTCGCAGGATAAAAATCTGTAAGCAGATGGGCAAACAAGTCAGTCAACTATAAAAAATACTGAACAAATACAATAGTCAGCACTCGTTTGAATTGTGCAGCCTCTCCACAAAAGGAGCAGGATGCTGTTTATTCACTTACTGCTCATAGGTGAACAGTGCATGATAGGAGGCATGAAATGAAGAATGGGTAGGAAGCATGGGCCTGTGGTTGGGGTGTCTGTGTAACTGGTGATGTTCAGCAACCTCTGTTCATTTAACCCTGTCACCTCAGCCAAATCCCAAATTACGGTAATTAGTGCCTGAATGTACTCTTTGCCAAGTGGCCAGAAATACTGTACTCTTGGATCCATCTACATGTGATTTTAATTGAATAGTTCTGCCCCTGGACATTCAGTACAGGCTCTCCAGAACAGATAAGGAGAGGTTTTCTTCCTCCAGCTACAGTCTTGGGACCCTTTCGCACTACCCAGTTATAGCACTATGATGCCACTTGAACCGCCATAGTTCTACCCTGTGGAATCCTTGGGTTTGTAGTCTGGTGAGGCACTACCAGAGGAGCTCTTTGGCTGAGAAATTTGGACAGCTTTCCCAAAACTACAAATCCCAGGATTCCATAGGGTGGAACTGTGGCAATCAAAGTTGAATCATATTGCTATAATTGTGTAGTGTGAAAGGGCCCCTGCTTCAGACTGAACACCCTCTGCCTCCAATTTGTTGCTCTCTGTGTTGTGTGCCTTCAAGTCATTTCTGACTTATGATAAACCTATCATGGGGTTTTCTTGGCAAGGTTTGTCCAGCGGAGGTTTGCCATAGCCTTCCCCTGAGGCTGAGAGCATGTGACTTGCCCAAGGTCACTCATGGCTGAGCTGGAATTCGAACCCTGGTTTCCAGATTCATAGTCACCATGCTGGCTCTCTATTAAGACAAAATTTGGCATAATCTGGTGAGTACACTGCAATTTCTTTTTCTTTCTTTCTTTCTTTTTTGTTGGATTTGGGCTGACAACAGATAGTAGTCCATATATTTGCTTTTGGACATTATCACAGATGCCTGCTGTCCTGCCACAAATGCACTAGTTTAATAGTAGAAACATACTGGTTTTGCATTAATCTTTATCACACATTCTCCTTCCCCTCAAAGAGCAGACTGTCATTTCTTCTTTGGCAAGGAGTGGAGAGGGTGAAGCTCTCTGTGTCTGCCAAAAAAAAAAAAGAAACGAGAAGACTGACTTTTCTTCTTTGGGGGTTGGGAAAAAAATAAAATAGCGTTGTAAAAAGCAGTGTGCTCTGGAATAGCAACTGGGGAAAGGAGACACTGACACCACGTGACTGCCCAATACCAGACCTGCTGCATGAGGGACTTATCGCACCCGAGGACTAAAGCTACAGCAGAGTGTTTGGAAGCTGCCGACAAAGTGTGCTCTAACAACACTTTGAGGGCATGGCAACAACAAGAGTGAAACAACGTCATGCAATAGGTATTGCCAAAGGTGCTATTTGTCAGCTTTAATCACTGTTTAAAAGTCATGTGTGACAAAGTCCTTCATTTCAAGGTTTGCCACTATAATGCATGGAGCTGCCCACTGGTAATTTATTTCCTCAGTGTTCCACTCTATGCTCTTGGGGTATTTCTTACAAAAGACTTTTTTCTAACAGTCCCAGAAACCTGGAACTACCATAGCCCCTAACTAAGGGTTTCTGGTAGATGTCATCCAAAAAAACAAAACAAAACCCCATACCCTAACTTTTTTGTGCCCTAATTCATTGTATTGTTGGAAACCTTCTAGGGCCCTGGGTGGTCTAGGCCATTGCTTCTCAGGCCATCTGATTTGGAGGACTGGCAGTCCCTCCTCCCAATGTGACAGGGATTGGCACCATACTGGTGCCCATTTGCTACAATTCTTTCTATCCAGGAAACTCACCATGGACTGCCAGTCAATAACTCAGGGACCAGCTTGTTTAAGAACCAGCACTAGTCTAGATATAACATATTTCAGGGACCATTGCCTCCCATAGGTTCCTTTGTGCTCCCAGGAAATCAAGAGAACTCCCTGTAGCAATGTCATATTCAAAGAATGCTCAAGAGCAGTGTCTGTTTTTGGGAGATACTGGAAAACTGGCTAGTTTCCAAGCACAGTCCGCTTTCAGAAGCACTGAAAGGCTTATCTCTTTGGATTGGCTTGGGGAGGTCAGGGCTACATTGGCAAAGGGTTAGAGGAACTGAGTGTATTTTAGTTCTTGAAAGTTGATTTTTAATGTATTGTGTATATAGGTTTGAATGTTTTCCCTTCTCTCATTCATCACCTACACCCAACCCAAATCTACTATACACTGAAACAAAGAGGCCAAATGGACCAGAACCGAACAAGCCAACCTGCAGAAGTCTTAATATTATTTATTTAATATTTATTGTATTTATTATATATTGATTTTATATTGATTTGATTTGATAGTATGCAGTCAACTGAGTTAACTGATGGCTTCCTGAATGTACTGATATTCACTGTTTGAGAACAGACGGCCAGGGAAAAACAGTCCTAGGCTGCTGTCATGAACATTGTCATGAAACTTAATAGGCTTTTGCGCTTCATTTTGCTGATGGATGGATGTTTGTTATAGTGGTACGCTGATTCCTTTTTCCGTAATGGATAGAATAAGTGATGATTGAAACTGGAAGGGCAGGAATAGAACAGGAGGATAAAAAGCAGGCATGAAACGCTTAATTTCTGACTTACCTTAAAAGCATTTGTTGTTTAGCTATTAATTAAGGAATGTTCTCTAATAAAACATCCAAAGAACTACTTTTTGTCCAGTGATTACCTTTTCAGTTATTCCATTTATACGGTTTATTTAATAAAACTGAAGTTTATTATTAATACAATTTCTCTTTAAGTACAAGCTGGAAGAGAGGAAAGGGACATACAATTTTTCTTCTTCCTGAGGTCAAAAATAATTATTATGCCATATGTTTTCAAGGGCAGATATGTTGTGAAGACAAAGTCTAAAGCAAAGTACATTGATTTACAGGAAATTGCTCACTTCCATACATGCCAGTCATTTACAAATGTACTTTTAGAGGGCCTCTTCAGTGCTGATAAGATTTGCACTGGCTGAGCCAAATTTGTTTCCAATAACGTCAGTGCCTCTTTAGGAACTTAAATGCCCACTGCTGGTATTCAATGTTCAGAAAAACATTTGCTTTGCAATAACCTGCACCAGACAAAAGCTAGCTGTTCCCCCAGCTGCAGAGCATTTGACGGGGGGGGGGGGACCAAACTGTAGTAAAAAGTAGAAAAAAGAGTAGAAAAAAGAGTCTGAAGAAATAGTACTAGAGCTGTATTTCTCTTGATGCATTCACCTCTTCATTAATTAATTAAAATGCCCAGCTCCACACAAGATAGAACCCATAGTTTGTTACACCAATATCTTCAGAGTTAAGCAGCTGTCAGCACTGGACACATATTGCCTGCCCTGTGTAAGTAAAACCACGGCAACTGGGACTACTAAGCAAGCTTTCCGCTGTAGTGCACTCCCACAGTCCCCTGAAGGAGCCTGCCCATTCCCTGCCCATAAAGGGGAGCTGCCCCACAACAGGGCAAAGTTATACTTCTGTCCTTCTGATTATTCAATGCTGGCTTCAATCTGCATTGGCTGCAAACCTATGTAGTAGTTAAGGAAATCTTCCACCTAGTGACTGAAGATGATACTGCAGGCATCAAACATGGCTGCAGTATCCTGTGACATTGGAAGTAATTAAAATTAATACATGTTAAAACTCAAATAACTTGTAGTATTCCTGCCAGGGAACCTTTCATACCACACAATTATAGTGCTATGATTCTACTTTAACTGCCATATCAATATACTGTGGAATCCTGGAGTTTGTAGTTTGGTCAGAGGAACCTTTCTCTTTGCTCCTTCTTTGTTCAGTTCAGGAAGGGCTGAGAAATCCTCTGCTATGAGAAGAGAAAACCAGCAAGATCAAATCATGCAGCAACTCCTCAGAACAGCATCAGCAAAAGGACAGCACATTTAGTGCCCTCTGTCAGTTAAGGCAACCATATAGCAGATGCAATCTACCACTTACTGGAAGTCGACATATTGTTCAATCACCCTCTCCTAACAAATAGTCCCAGGAATGCTGCTGGAAATCAGAACAGGTGTTTTGTGGAAGCCTGGGGATAGTTGAGGACCAGCCTGCTGAGGCTTAATCTAAGCAAGATGAAAATAATTTGGGTAGGGAAATCATGGAGGTGTGGGACTAGTATCAGATGCACTTTGTGCATTTAGACAAATGCATTTGTCCATCTGAGCTTCTTTTGATCTTAGTTTTCTATAAGGTGCTGGTACCATTTGTTATCAAGGGTACTGTTTATCAGCTTCAGCTGATTCACTAACATAAGCCTTTATCTATTTTTTAAAAAGGACATGCTGCAACACCCCTTGCGCTGGATATGTCGACTGCACTACAGTACAGTGGGTCCTTGTTATCCATTGGGGGTTGGTTCCAGGATCCCCCATGGATAGCAAAATCTTTGGATGCTTAAGTCCCATTAAATATAATGGCATAGCAAAATGGTGTCCCTTATATCAAATGGCAAAATCAAAGTTTGCTTTTTGGAATTTATACTTTTTTTGAATATTTTCAAGCCATGGATGCTTGAGACTGTGTATAAAAAAATCTGTGGATAAGGAGAGCTGACTGTATCATACCGTGTGTGGAGCTGGATGTTAAAAACAAAGCAGAGGCTTGAGCTGGCGTAGAATGAGCTACCTAGTTGCTCAAGGGAGCTAAACCATCAGATCATATAGCACTCAGTACCTGCTGTACTGGTTGCCAGTACATTTGCAAGCCCAGCTTAAAGACCTGCTGATCACCTCTAAAGTCTGGTACTTGGTAATCTGAAGGACTGCCTGCACCTGACTGGGAACTTTCCTGATTCTGTGGGATTGTAGCTCCCTTCATCCTTAACCAGCACAGCCAATGGTGGACAGTCATGGGAAGTGCACTTCAACATCTGCAGTTACGTTTCTCATCCTGATGTATACACAACAAACCTCAGGGGCATCTCTTTGAGGGTCTAGAGGTGATTTTTAAAATGCTTTAAACAAACAAACCTGCCTAGACCTTAAGGTTGCTGAGACTTGGCTTATGTCTGCTAGTAAGTTCTGTTAGGTTGGAGGGTACAATACAAGGCCTTATTTGTGCTGGTCCCATCTTTGGAATGTGTGCATGACTCTCTTCTTGACAGTATTTAATGGATCTTAAAGACCAAGTTGTTCCAGGCTGCTTTTAACTGATATAATCTCACTTTTCAGTGTTTATTGCCACAGTGTTTTATATATTTTGCTTTATGTTTTGTTTTACTTTTCTTATTTTATATTTTTACTTTGTGAACCACTGGGCAGACCTCACCTTGAAAAGCAATATAGAAATGCCTTCAATAAATTGGGTAAAATATCCTATCCAGCTATATAAATTGAGGTGACAAGCTGCATTCAGTGATTTCCACACTTCTAAGACTACCTACCGTGTTTTCATTCAGGAATATCAGTGGATGAAATCAGTTTTCAATGCCTGTTAATGAGACCTTTCAAAAAGAGATATCATATTTCTATCCTAATTTTGCACACAGAGAAGGTACTCCTGACACTCAAGATAGCAGAAAATGATTTCATAAATCATCTTCCCCCACTATCTCCAAAGGGTTGTGGAAATGTCTGAAATAATGTACAGGGAAGTGGTACAGGGAATTGCAGGGCAAGAAGGAATCAGCCAACATTGTCTTCCTTTGTTTTGTATCAGCAGGAGCCTCTGCTGGATTTTGCAGAGGGCAGGAGAGGTTAAGATTCAACACACTCTAAGTTAGTAAAGATTGCATTTTAAAAAATCACAACTTCTGTTGTCTTTGGCTGATCAAGCCTCACACCTATTTGTTCAGACTCTATAAATAGCACTTTCACAACTGTTTCCTGTGGAACAGAACCAGCGATGGAGTGAGCCAAGCATTCTTTTACTGTCTAACCCTACCACAAATGGAAGGGAGACTGCCAAGGAAAACACTGTATTAATGATTCTGTGGGATGCCAATACCTTTTGTTTGCTTCGTGGGCAAAACAACTGGCAGTTATTAGCATGGCATCCCTTTATAATTTTAATTCATACTCTCCTACTTTCCCAAGGATGTATCCTTACAGTGTTCTTTTTATTGAAAAAGAACTACAACTGGCCATAACTAATCCCTAGAGTTCTTCTATATCCTAATGAGGATCTGAATCCAAGCTGTTCTGGCTCTTTCGTTTTTTTAACCACAAAAAAGTAAGTTGAAACCATGCCTTATGAAGACTTAGGGAGCTTGGCATGTTTAGCCTGGAGAAAAGATGGTTAAGAGGTGATATGATGGCTCGGTTTAAGTATTTGAAGGGATGTCATATTGAGGATGGAGCAAGCTTGAGAATAGGACCCAGAGCAATGGATTCAAACTAGAGGAAAAGAGTTTCCACTTCAACATGAGGAAGAACTTCCTGTCAGTAACAGCTGTTTGACAGCGGAATACACTTCCTTGGAGAGTGGTGAAGCCTCCTTCTTTGGAGGTTTTTAAAAAGAGGCTGGATGGCCATCTGTTCCTGCATGGCTGAAAGGGTTGGAATGGATGGCCCCTCGGGTTCTCTCTATGATTCTATAAGTGAGAAAGGGGAAATGACAACCAAAGATCTCTTCGTCTTAGCAACATACTGGCAAACTACCTGAACAATAGCTAAGATGGTAGGATTTTAAAAAAAAATTAATTATTTTTGCAAGACACGAGCACTACCCAGAAAAGGTTTGGGTAAATAATACTTTGTGTTCAGAGACTTGAACACCTCCAATACAGAGCTTTCTTAAGTTTCTTTCTGGTATGGTCATATATTGATTAAAAGGCAAACCAACAGAGTTCTCCTATGTTTGTCCTGGATCCCAGAAGGATACAGTTAATCACTGGACATGTATATTTACTGAAGCAATTAACAAGCAGAACTTTAAAAATATATATCAAGAGCAAAGCATTTTGGCTTCCAACTTCTTCAGTTGCCAAAGACGAATCTGAACAGCACACAAGGTCAGTTTCAAACACACTGTTATCAGTACGCTTAGTGGATGATGGTATTATACTGTAAGGAGCTGTGTGTTGCTATATATATCCTAGAAACCTCTAAGTCCAAAACTTCCCCCTTTTGTCCAAAATTATTAGACAAGATGAATACAAAATAAGTAAGTCTAAATCCAATAATTCTCCCTTTTATCCAGTATTGGACAAAAAGGATAATTTTTGGATTTAAGGGCTGAAAACTGACACCACACAACCTTAACTTAGAGCAGCGGTCCCCAAACTGGCCTGTCAAGGCCTTTGAACAGGCCCGCGGCTGGAACACAAAATGGCGCCCGAGTAGTGCACATGCACTACTCGGCCCCCCAAAGATCTGGGGCCCAGTGAACCGGCCCCTGGATCAAAAAGTGTGGGGACCCCTGACTTAAGAGGATAATAACATCATCCACTAAAATGTTGATAGTGTAATGTTCTGAACTGTCATCTTGCATGCAGCTGAGTTTCATATTTGGCAACTGAAGAAGACAGAAGCAGAATATTTTAAAGTTGTTTGTCAATTGCTTCTATATATATATTTGCAGTATGAAATCTTCAAAAAGTTATTGATTAGCTTGTCTCATAACACCAAGAGATTCACATTTGGATGGCAACCTTTATTGGTTTGAGGTATTTTATATAAAATATATATTTATTTACAAGTACTTATTATTTATTATAAGAGAATAAAAGCAAAACAAAGCAAAAAGCAGCTTCATTTATATACCGCTTCATATCATGCTATGAGATGTTGAAGCGGTTTACAACTGTAAGCTCATAAAATAAAACTGTAAGCTCATAAAATAAAATAATAATAAAAGTCTAGTGACTTTGTCAAACTGAACCTTTTTTCTATCAATATATTTTTCCAAGGCTGCTTACATTAGCAATTATGAAAGTAACTGCTTCATTACAGCTTTCAGATTTTTTTTACAAACATATCAGACTCAAGATTGTTTTATTTAATTAATGATCTGAGGTATAAATCATTCATCACATTTACAGATACCTGGAAATCCCTAACTCATGAATTAAAATATCCATGACATATTTCTCTAGGATAAATCCAAGTTACATTAGGTTCCACGGAATCAATTAGACAAGATAGTCTTAACGTATAGCCCACAGATTACAATGGGAGATCCCTGCGAGTGAGTGTTTGAGTATGTGGAAAAGATCCAGGTTTCCTAAAGCCAGGCTTACAGGTTTAATTTACTTTGGTGCTAGCACCAGAGGTGACCCAGGAATTGTAAAACATTATCGATACAATAGGATACATACCTCATCAAAATATAATTGATGAATGGTAGTTTAAAAAATTTCAGTCAGTTAAATACAGCAAGAAGTAACAGATAAGCAAGTCCTCTGATTGCTGAATATGATGCTTCTGGTTCATCAGAAACAGTAACGCTTAGTGTACCTGAATTTTGGGGGTTCTCCTTAGTTATTGAAAAGGAAAACCAGACGCAATATTACATGCCAGCTTAACTACAGGCTGTCCACTGCAGAACTTTTGTCTTCCAAGGCAGGGAGAGAAACAATGGAACCGAGCTTAGAAAATAAACCTTTTTGGACTACATTAATGCGTTGTAATTTCTATCCCATGATGAGAAGGAGAAGGACACACAAGCAACCTCTATTCCTTCAGTCTCATCTCCATCACAGATCTTGGGAAAGGTAGTGCTTTGGACTACAACATCCAGAATCCCACAACTACCTGTCTGAGGGGGTTCCAGGAGCTATAATCCAATACAGTAACTTGCTCTAGCCTTCTCCTCCATGCTGTGAGGGACCAGACATCTACAATGAGGAGCCTGTTCTGCTCATGTAGTCTCCTCATATTTAAAACTCTGCCACACCAGAAACATTCAGCCTTCCATTATACAGAGTATGAGGGGATGTTTTATTGTTTGCAAAATCAATATTTTTAGAAAGTATTTGATTAGTGACTTAGATTTTCCAAGACTAAAGGTTTAGACTTATATTTTTGTTGCAAGTATATAAATGGCAGAATGAGATGCATGCAACTACTGGGTTTTTAACCACACTAAGCCAAAGTCTTCTTCCCTCACAAGGGTTTCTTTTCCCAAACTATTAAAAGAGCAGAATGGCTAGGTCACCAGAGGCAAAGTGTTTTGGGTGCGCTTTATTTTTTCATCAAATTGTTATTGTGCTTTTTATTTTAAACTTCCCAAGAAACCTGGATGTTATCACAATGTTTTTCCAAACGTATAATGATGAAACTTTAATTTTAAATGTCAGTGTGCTGATCTTGCATATGTCTACCAACACACTTAACAATTCTGCATACAATAACACAGTTTTAGTCCCATTAAAATCAATGGGATTTCAGCAAACTGACTTTGCACACAAGTGCAGTCCAATTGCAGACTACCAGCAACATAAAAACCACACTGTCAGTAGCTATCATGACTCTCATGACTGTCTTCTGACCGTAAACAATGAGAATATCTTAAGGAATGTTTCTGATGACAAGATCAGGACAAAAGTGCTTGAACCTGATGGGGAGATCTGTGCAATATTGTTTCTGGATCTTTATATTTATTATCTGGATTCATCACAGCTGCATAGACTTCACTGTATGCTCTGCAGACAAGTTCTGTGGACAGTTTTATTATCTGCTGTCTAAAAAATAAAGCATACCAAAAATGGCCATGTAAGTACACAATTGATGACAATAGGAAAACCTCTAAATTTCAAAATCCATGTGCCTATTTCACAATGCAAGGGATCTTGTAGCACCTCTGAGACTAATTGTAGCATAAGGTTTTGTAGACTTGGTCTACTTGCATCTAAGGAAGTAGACCAAGTCTATGAAAGATTATGCCACAACCTCTTTCGCTCAGTAAGTCTAAGGTATTAGAAGTTTCTTTTGCATACTGATATGCCAGAATAACATGGCTATGTCTCTGGACTCCATCCCTTTGGTGAAAATAGTAATAGATCAGAAAAATGTCTGCTGCTCCCCCTTCCATTACTGCTGTGGGCAAACAGAGCACCCATGCCAGTGATGGTGAACCTATGGCATGCATGCCAGAGATGGCACGCAAAGCCATTTTCCCTGGCATGTGGCATGAGCCTCTTCCTCCTCCTTCCTGGCCATCCCAGGCCTTCAGCTGCCTCTCCAGAGACAACTGAAGGCTGGGGACAGCACAGGGGGAGGAGGAGGAAGAGGTGCATGCCTGTTCCTCTTTTTTCCCCCTCGCCCCCGCCAGGCCTTCAGCTGTCTCTGGAGAGGCAGCTGAAGGCCCCTGAGTGTGGGAGGGATGAAGTCACACACCCAGATGGCAGAAATTCCACTCCTAGTGGACACATAGTGCTGGAAGGCCTTTTAGTTTGGGCACTCGTCTCCCAAAAAGTTTGCCATCACTGACCTATGCCATTCACTTATGATTCTCGAAATAGTACTAGCAGCATATGGCAGGGGGGTGCTACACTTGCTAAAATAAGGAAGCAAAGGGGAGAGGCTGACAAGACACACACACTGGCAAAAGCAATCTTCTGTTATGAAGTTTCAAGGTTCTGGAGACTTGAACTGGAAAGTTGGAAACAGGGCTGTGTGTGCCCATCAGTTAAATCATGTCAGGAAATCATTCACCCTCCCACTTGACTTCCATAAATCTAGGCAGCACAAAATGATCAGCCATGAGAAGGAGGGCATGCTATGGGGTTAGCCTTAAGGGCAAGGCTCTTGTTTGGTCCCAGGAGCTCCCAAAACCTATCTGTTGGGCTGGCTGATGTGAGGAGATAGTGTTATTGAGAAAGTCTCTTTATGTGCCCCTCACTGTCATGGAGATCCTTTGCTACCCAATAGATTGATAAAAGATTATTGCATCTGACATACTCACTGGGTACAAAAACTCCCCCAATAATCTTTTGCTGCCCCCATTATGCCATTCTCTATATGTATCCTAGAAGATGGGGGAGAGGCATTGTGACTTTGGTCAAAGCTCTAGGATCTTCTCACATTTGGTTAAGTGATTGCACATTGTAAAACATTTATCCAAAGAGACACAAAGAAGGACAATGAATTCTGGTACAAATCCTCATCTACAATCAGAGGTTGTACTGTACTGTACCAAAATACTTACTTAACAGCAGTGCTTAGGAGAAAATTTATCTGTGGCATTAGCAGACCATCAGGCGCTGATAAATAACGATCAAACTGGACCTAATATAAACATTAGAAGAACATTACATTCTGTGAGTGTGTGAGAGGGGGCAGAGGAAGAGAAAGAGGGAGAGCACCAATGTACAATTTATAGATTTTCTTGCCCACATGAGATTCTGCTGGTATTGCTCTAGGCCAGGGGTAGGCAACCTTTCCCCTTTAAGGGCCGAGGGACTTCAGCTCCCAGAATCCTAGGAGATATTGGCCAAAATGAGACTATTGGCCAACATGGCTGAGGCTTCTGGGAGCAGAAGTCCCTCGGCCCTTAAAGGGGAAAGGTTGCCTACCCCTGCTCTAGGCCATGAAACATGAAATTCATCAAAAAATTATTTTGCCCCCAAATGTCTAGGGAACATGGAGGGCTTTCCACAAAATTTTGGGGACCATCCCAGAGCAAATTTAGGCCCAGATGAGGCCTTTTGAACAAACAGGAAGTAAGCAAGAAGTAATTTCCACTCACTTCTTATTCTTAGAAATAAAGGCATCTCTTGAGCCTAAAATGGCTCAGGAAGCACCCCACTCCCCAATCAAACATGGGAAAACAGGTCACATGTCTCCTAGAGGACATTTGGTGCATAAGAGATCTCTTTTTAAAAATGTGGGAGCGTTTTGGTTTTTTTGGTGGAGGGTGCAGCCATCCAAGGTCTCCTGGGGGGCTAATGTGGCCCCTTAGCTTTTAGGTTTCCCACCCCTGAACTAGAAACATATTCTCTCCACAATGTATTTTAAAGATCTGGGAGGATGAGGAGGTTATCTCAAAAAGCAACATGTCTGCTGGCCCCTAGCAGATATCAAAAGAAAGTAAGAAGGAGGCACAGAAGGGTGCTTTTCTTCCTAGTTCAGTGATTGTACTGCAAAATGATTGTAAGGGAGCCTCAGTATATTTTTTTGAGGCCAATGTAGAAATGCAGTATGAACTCTAGGGCAGGGCAGAAACTGCCATGAGTTGAGGAGGACCCATCAGCCTCCTGCAGGATCTAAGAGGGCTGCCATCCCACGGCTGTGTCTTACACTTTTTTACCTTTCCCTCCTCTATTTTTTGTTTTTTAAATTTCCTGTACTTTTTTAGTTCTACTAAAAATTACTCCCAACACTCTTTGTGGTTCTGGGAAAGCTTGATTGCTGGCCACTTTTGCCACTTCTCTGGCTGCTTTAGGCGCATGAAAAGCAAGACCTTCATAGTTTAAAATTATTTTAAATATAGTTTCAGCTTGAGACTAGGCTGTCAGAGAGCATTTTTAGGTTGTTTTTTTAAAATGGAATCTAGTTTGGGGGGCAGGGAGGCTCAAAAATAGTCTTGGGGGTCTGTATGATGTATTCTGTGGGTTGCACTTTTCCCACCTTGGCTGCCTGGTATCCCCTCATCAGTCTCTGCTCTTTCCCATGAATCATTATATGCACTACATTCCTTTGTAAATAAAATCTCAACATCCTGCTCCTTATTGCTAACCTGTAAGTATGCAAGACCTTTTTCTTTATTTCTCTAGCTTAAAATAAATCAATAGCAATTAGCAATTAACAGAACAACAGACATATCTCAGCATGATACACTAGAAAAGTTGGGTCAGAATGGAATTTGGTGAGCATCTCTTTTATGTGTTTTAATATAGTATGTACATTATTAGCCATTATTAGAAGAGATGTGTTCCATTTTACCCTCTAAAGCATCATAAACAGTGGTAACAGCAGAAGCATCACCACCATCTCCATCATCAACTTACGGTCCAATAAGACAGGGTTTATTTTAAAACATAAAACATGCTAAACAAAAAATGCCAACATCTTACCATTGCAGCTTTTAAGGACATAGCATCCATACTGGGTATATTTGCCAATGGACCCTAAAAATACAGCACAACGAATTAAACACATACATACAATAAGCATGTTTCTGTGTGTATCACTGCTAAGTCTCATTAGAATACATATTATAGCAAATCCAAGGAACTGTGTGTTTGTTATATACTGTCTGAGCCCTTGCTTTAAAGCTTTTTTTCACTTCACTAATCAGGTGCAAAGGGACCTCAGAACAGTTTTCAAAGGTAAGTAATAAGACAGTCCCTGCCCTGCTCAGACTCACAATCCAAAATGTACAATACAAAAGGAAAGGAATTTGGAAAGGTGGAGGGAAATTCACATATAGTTAATCTGTGTAAGCCCTTTTCCTGTGGATTCCTGGACTATACAGAAGAATGATTCAGTGAATAGGAAATGTAACATATGAATCTTGTCTCTTGTGTTCCTGCGATGGAGAAAACAATACTGTTCAAAAGTCATGTGGATTGAGTGAAAAGCTTCAACTGCCAGAAAGGGAGGAGAGAGAAGGGCATCATTGAACCTGTGAGGGGCAGAGGGAACTAGAATGCTAGAAGATCATGGGAAAAATGATCATGCTAATTTATGCCTGATCTATACAGCATGGTAGTGGTTTGAATGTTGGACTATGACTCTGGAGACCAGGGTTCACATCCCGGTTCAGCCACTGGGTGACCCTGGGCAACACACACTCTCTCAACCTCAGAGGATGACAATGGCAAACCCTCTCTGAAGAAACTTGCCAAGAAAATCCCATGTGATAGGTTTGCCTTAGGGCCCCTATAAGTTGGAAATGACTTGAAGGCACACAACAACAACAACAACAACAATACTTTCATGACATATAAAGCAGCCCTACTTTCCAAATCTTGATAATAAAATATCCTCTTTTCTTTCCTTATCCCAAAACAGTCAAGGATATTGGTAAATAACTGTTTATCTTCACAAATGTGAAGGCAAGAAAAGAAACAAAGATAAAAATCCTAAACAAAATAAGCTCTGGGTCACAAGTGAAAAAATTGAAGGAAACAACCATTCTCCAACTATATTTTATAAACCAAATTGTAACTTACCATAATATTTAAGCTACTGTAGTTCATTCTATGATTTCTGAGGAGCTACTACATTTCTTCTGTATACCAGTGTTCCACACAAAGCAATAAAGAAACTTAGCCTAGTAAGGGTGCTTTGTTTTTCCTTCCTCATTTTTATATTTGTGTTTTGGCTGCATTTGTATATTAATACAAGTGTGCTAGTGCACACTGACTGTTTGCTCCTGCTTTCATATAAGTGGGTGAACAAAGCAGGAAGGAGCAGTTTTATGTTGTATCCAAACATAAAGTTAAGTGCACCCAATCAACCAAGGATTGTAAAATAGTTTTAAACTATGTTTTGTATTTAGCATATGGAATATGGCTTGTCTGGGCACACATAATCATAATCTAGGGCAGGGGTAAGCAACCTTTCAGCTTTAAGGGCTGAGGGACTTCAGCTCCCAGAAGCCTTAGCCATGCTGGCCAATAGCTCCTGGGATTCTGGGAGCTAAAGTCCCTCGGCCCTTAAAGGGGAAAGGTTGCCTACCCCTGATCTAGGGTTTGGACTTAATATGAAGCTATCCATCCCTGGTTTGTTTCCCCATTATAATGATAAAGTATGCGGTGAGAATAAATGACCTTGCTACTTGTACACATTGCAGTTTACTAAGCCAGGACCCACAGCTTGTAGTAACATATAAATATGACTACTGTAATATGGGACATTGTGGTTCAGCAATTAAGACACTAAGGGCCTTTACAGACTGCGAGAAATAATGCAGCTTGAGTCCACTTTAACTGCCCTGGTTCAGTATTAGGGAATCATGGGAACGGTAGTTTATTGTGGCATCAGAGCTATTTGACATAGAAGGCTCAATGTCTCAGAAAAAAAACCTACAGTTCCCATGATTTCCCTAGCACTGAACCAGGGCAGTTAAGGTGGATTCAAGCTGCATTATTTCTGACAGTTTGTAAAGGCCCTAACTCTCACGACTGCAAGACTGGCATGTCAGCAGTTCCCAGGTTCCACATGATGGAGTATTCCCATCACTAGTCCCAGCTTCTGCCAACCTAGCAATTCGAAAGCATGTAAAAGTGCAAGAAGATAAATAGGTACCACTTTGGTGGGAAGGTAACAGCATTCTGTGCAGTCATGTTTGGCACACAGTCACAGAATTGTCTTTGACAACGCTGGCTTTTCAACTTAGTAACAGAGATGAGCACCACCCTCTGCAGTTGGATACGATTAGACAATCTTGTCAAGGGAAAACTTTTACCTTTACTGTAATATTTTACTAAGAAATTATTTCTTTATTAAGCTCTTTCAAAACTTTTACCTTTTCCTTTACTGTAATATTTTACTAAGAAATTATTCCTTTAAGCTCTTTCGAATCTTTGGAATAAAATGGAATTAAAAGAATGACTCCATTACGTCCATGTGTTCTGGGAGCTTTGGGCTGCTAATTTTTTTTAATTTGAAAGGGTTTTCAAAGCCAGACCCTTTTATTTGCCTTTGAAAATAAAAAAAAGTTAAAAGATCTAATGTAGCACTATTGATCCCAATACAATATAGTCAATCAGTTGAAATTATTTCTTACAACATTGAAGGAATCCCCATAGTTTAAGAGACAGATACAGACCTAGGACGTTATCACACGGGGAGTCATGGGGAGAAAGTGGAAATAAACGGCACAAGCGGAAGACTTTAATTTACGGGATTTGTCCCATTCCGCCTCATCAGATAACTAAATTCGAATTTAAAAGGGGGTTAATTCAAACAAAAACCTGATCTTTTCAAATCCTCAAAAATCCCGAAAATGAAAAAATCAGGTTTTCGTTCGAATTAACCCCCTTAAATTCAAATTTAGTTATCAGACAAGGCGGAACGGGACAAATCCCGTAAATTAAAGACTTCCGCTCGTGCCCGTTTATTTCCACTTTCTCCCCGCGACTCCCCGTGTGATAACGTCCCTATACTCATGCCTTTATTGAACATGTTATCAGACTGCAGCTTAATTGCATAATAACAGCAATCTACTCACACAAAAATGAGATTCAGGATTTCCAAAATTACAGCTTACCTGTTCTGGTTTGTGTTGCTGTACAACATTATATATGGAACTGAGTCCTACTCTAGTTAATACATATGAAGCTTGTTCATTTATAAGAGTATCCAAGTGTGCTTCAATCTGAAATACACAAAACATGTTTATTTACTGGGATTGTGTTCAAAGTCAATGTCGATTACTGAAAGAAAATTAGGCCCAAGAACACTAATTTAACACAAAATAATTTTTACTGTAGTACAAAATTCAATGTTTTTAACTTTCAAAGCAAACTGAAGACTTTATTTTTAAAAAAGTGTTGACCATATGTTTATTACTTGATGTCAGTTCTTCTTCCCTTGGTAACCAAGAACCTACTTAGCAATGATTTGTGTGCAACTTACTTAACCCATAGCTTAGGAATTTAAGGACAACTGACTTGCTACCTTTTCTATTGAAGAAACTGTAATATAGTCGGCCCTCCTTATCCACAGATTCTGCATCCATGGATTCAGCCATCCATGGCTTGAAAACATTTTTAGAAATCAAAAAAACAAACTTAATATAAGGGACTCCATTTTACCATAACATTGTATTTAATGGGACTTGAGCATCCACGAAGTTTGATATCCACAGGGGGTCCTATAACCAAACCCTAGCAAATGCCAAGGGCCCACTGTAATAGATCAGTAGGGGAAAAGCATTAATAGTATGTAAGTTACTAATCAAATTCCCGAACACTACTCATTTTCACATACCTCTATGCAGACTTCGATGAAGACTTCCAGATGTTGCTAAGACGCAATTCCCAGCATTCCACACCACTAGCTATGCTGGTTTGGACTGATGGGGGTTAAAGTACAGCATCTGGACAACTGCATTATTTTCTTTCCTGTTCTATATAACACCAGCATTTCTCTCACACTGACCACCTTTGAAGTTAAGTTCAATTGGAGGCTCTTCTGAACACCTCCATCATCAGATGTAAGGCAGGTTGTTGTTGTTGTTAATTGCCCTCAGTCCATCCCCAACTCATGGCGACCCTATGGACCCCCTATCCTCCATTGCTCTGCTTAGGTCCTATAAATTTAGGCCTGTGACCTCCCTGACTGAGTCTAAACATCTGGTGTGTGCTCTTCATCTCTTTTCTACTACCCTCTACCTTTCCTAACATTATTGTCTCTTCTAATGAATCATGCCTTCTCATGATGTAGCCAAAATATGACAGCCTGTTTCGTTATCTTGGCTTCCAGGGAATTTTCTAGGACCCATTTGTTTGCCTTTTTGGTGGTCCACAGTATCCTCACACTCTTCTCCAGCATCACATCTCAAATGAGTTTATTTTCTTCCTATATGCTTTCTTCATTGTCCAGCTCTCACATCCATACATGGTAACAGGGAATACAATGGCTTGGATAATTCTGACTTTGGTGCTCAGTTGCATATCTTTACACCATAGGATTTTGTCTAGTTCTTTCATAGTTGCCCTTCCCATTCGTAGTCTTCTTCTGATTTCTTGACTGCAGTCTCTATTCTGATTAATATTTGATCCAAGATACGGGATTACTATTTCAATTTCTTCATTATCGAGGTTGAATTTATGTAGATCCCCCATGACCATTATTTTTGTTTTCTTTATGTTCAGCAGTAAGCCTGTCTTTGCACTTTCTTTAACTTTCCTTAGTAATTGTTCCAAGTCTATGATGGTGTTCTGCTAGTGGTATCGTGTCATCTGTATACCTAAGATCAGGGGTAGGCAACCTTTTTGAGCCGGGGGCTGGGTTGCTGTCCCTCAGACAATTGACGGGCCAAAGCACCAAAAATAAATAAATAAATAAATAAATAAATAAATAAATAAATAAATAAATATTAAAATTAAAAAAGAATTTAAAAATTTTTAAAAATGCATGCACACTCTCTCAGCCCCAGAAAAGCCATGGCAAAACCCCTTTGAAGATTTTGCCAAGAAAACCCCAAGAACAAGTAATAACAACAATAATCAATATCATCATGGGGGGGCGGCGGTGGTGGCGGCAGGACCGGTTTGGGGCCGGTCCAAAGGCCTTGCTGGGCCGCATCCGGCCCCCGGGCCTTAGGTTGCCTACCCCTGCCTTAGATTATTGATGTCTCTTCCTCCTATCTTCACTCCTCCTTCTTCTCACTTGCCAGCACTGCAAATGATGCTGGGTACTGAAAGCATCTCTTACCATGTTGCTGAGGTTCACTTTAATGAAACTAATTTCCTCAAAATTACCACTATAATTATAAAGATGGCTTTCATCCTGTTCAGTAATTGCAATGTTGTAAGTCTGACTTAGAACACTGTAATTATTCCAAACCATGTTTACAGTTGTTTCAAGATTGCAGTGATCCAAAGTGTCCACAAAATCTTACTTTTGAGGCCTCTCTGTCCTCCCTCAACACAGCCATAGATGCTAGAGATTGAGGCAGTGAATAATGATGAGTCCAGCCATCTCCTGACTGTGGGGCATACTGAGACAGACAGAATTCTAACAGGATCTCAGTACACCCTGTGACCAAGAGCAGGCTAGACACATCATTACTTATTGCCCTGTTCTCCAGTGCCTTGGAAATGGCTCTCTCTGTATGTGTAAGGTGGTACTATAAGGCTTCAAAGATACGAACTCGGAGGGTAGCACTGGGAGATGTTGGGGCTATGTCTCCTGATGTAGGATCTTAGTCAATATGTCATGTGCAATCATATTATTAAATCAAATCATCTATAATATTTATCTATAAATCCACCTATGTAATATCTATGATTAGCTGCTCTATTTTTATACTATATTAAGGGCTGCTACACAAAAAAACTAATGGATTAGTTGGAGGTTCATTTCCTCCATTCAGTTCTGACGTTCACTGGCTCTCTGATTAGTAACATCTAAAAATGCACAATACAGCTACTCCTAAGAGGGACCATATAAAATAAAGATGGAGATTCTATCCAATAAAGCAAATGGTGGATTATGACAGCATATTGTCCTGCCTTTTTTTCAGAATTAGCTCATGTTGCAGGAATGGCTGAGCTTAACATTTCCTTGCTTCACTGCCTAGGGGTTCTTTTATCTTAACTTCCCATTAATGAAGGTTTTTTTGTGGTTGTATGCATCTGTATGTTTACTTTATATATAAAGCTGTGAAAATACACACATTTATGTTTTATTTCCTGTTAATGTTTAATGGCAAAGAAAACACCAGGAGGTTGACTTTGGACATTTACCTGATACTGTAACATTTCTAGCCGTTTATCTGTGAATTCAAACAGAGCTAGTGTTGTCTTCATCATATGAAGTGAATTCACCATGAAGGTTGCCATGTCAGCAGATCCTAAGTTACTAGCAGACACAGTACACATCTGTAACAGCGGATCCAGCACACAAGAGAGAACCTGAAGGGAAGACAGGAGGGGGAGAAAAGCACACATAAAAGAAATACTGTATCTGGTAACAAGTCTTGGGTATTTCCTGTTCTATTAATTTCCCAAAGAAGAGGGGCAACGATTAAAAAGAAATTCATGTTATTCTCTCAGAGATGACTCAGTTATTACAAACACGTTTGGTCAGTTGTTTAAGCAATTGTCTCTGCCTTAGGCTGATGATGCTTGATTGGAAAAAGGATACTGCAAAAGTAAGTTGTGGAAGCAATGCCAGCTCAGAGGAGAGGACACTTAATGGTGCTTGGTGGCATTGGTGTTCTGGGTTTGGTGTCACCCAGTGTGGGGGGCAGGGCTTCTAGCCAGAAGGGGCACGCCTCACAGCTCAGTTTTCCATGGGAGAACTGGGCCACGTCAAGGAGCTGGGCTGGCCTCGCATGCCTTCCCAGCCCTGCTTGCCGTGGCCCGATTCTCCCTCGAGGAAAACCAAGCGGTGGCAAGGAGGGGCAGGGGGCATGCGCATGCTCGACCCGGCTCCTTGCTGCAGCCTGGTTCTCCCACATTTGACCCACACAGCAGTAGAAAAGGATGCCTGGCAAATCTGTAGAACTTCATCCTGTGCAGTCTGCAAAGCAAGGCTCAACAAGCATCAGTCTGGGATGCCTCAGGGTGGCTGTGATGTACAGTCTGTCCTCTGTATCCACGGACTTACCATCCGTGGATTCAACCATCCGTGGACCACAACCCCATATTGTCCCCAATGGTGGCACATGCACATGCCCATGCCACCGTTAGAGACATTCCTCGTTGTCCTCAGTGGTGGCACATGCATGAGGGAAGTCCCACCCCTGGAGGGCAGAAGTCCCGCCCCAGGCACCAGGTGCTGCCTGGTACCAGAAAAAAATTTACTTGGGGAATGCGGCCCTGAAAAGGTTTGCCATCACTGTCCTAAGGTGAACCTATCACAGGGTTTTCTTGACAGAATGTGTTCAGAGTTTGCCTTTGCCATCCTCTGAGGCTGATGACTTGTTCAAGATCACCCAGCGGGTTTCCACAGCTGAGCGAAGGCTTGGACCTTGGTCTCCCAGTGCCCTAGTCCAACGTTCAAATCATTACACCACGCTGGCTCTCCAAAGTTACAGAGACTGAAATACATCAAATAAGGATGTTAGATGAAACCTTACAAATAGTTTGTGATGTTCTGGAGACAACTTAAGCAGTAGTAATGATTGACCATCATTTTTCTAGAGAACCTGTAGAGTAATTTAGCCTTGTAAATAAGCCCAAAGAAGTTACTATCTTGCAAAATGCTACCTCCAATAGTAACTCACTGAATTTCAACACTGAGTGTGGAGAAAGGGATTGCCTATGCTACCAGACTGTGTGAAAGCCCACTTCCACAAGATGCTCACCCATCTACATGGAATTCTTGGTCACCTGTGTCTAATTCTTAAAGGCAAAGCAGGAGTAACTCTACACTGAATAAAATGAGCACAGGTCCTGCCTGCAACAAAAGAGTAATATAAATAATGTGCCACAGTTCCTCTAGTAATCCCACTACTAACAGGGACACCACATTTATCTCTCACACACATTCTATTTCTATTTGTCAGATGAGACCCTACTTTATATTCCATCAGAATGGCAAGAGAATTGTGGTTACTAAAAACTTTCACACTGACAGCCTGCAAGCTGTGGCCCATCCTTTCTTCTGAACTGCAAACTTGTAATTCATCTAGGAAAGGCTGTAAGACACACTTGTTTTTTTCTTTTGGTCTGACTAAGTATTATAAGAGACCCAATTTGGTGTAATGTTTTGAGTGTTGGACTGTGACTCTGGAGACCAGGGTTCGATTCCCAGCTTGGCCATGAAACCCACTGGGTGACCTTGGGCGAGTCACATGGTCTCAGCCTCAGGGGAAGGCAATGGCAAACCTCCTCTGGACAAATCGTGTCAAGAAAACCCATGATAGGTTTGCCTTAGGGTCACTGTAAATTGGAAATGACTTGAAGGCATACAGCAACAACAACAACAAGTGCTATAAACTGAGGAGGGGAATTGAAGGTTTGTGGATGCTTTCATTTGAAAGTGGGTTGTTTTAATTGTTATGTATTTTGTTGTTTTAAGTTACATTTCATCCGTTATGAACTAAATACAAATTTCTGGAGGTATGATTACATATTTAAAAAATGAAATGCTGTCATTAAAGATAAATATATTTTTAAAGATTCAGTATATGCTGGCTATGTTATTTACTTCATATACAGTTGAGTTTTAATTGAATTGTCCCTATCTATACTTTTTACATTTTTTATATCCATATGTATGTGTTGTCCAACAGAAGATAATAACTTGTGTGTCTAATGAATCAGATCCTGGTGGCAGGGGAGAGGTATGGCATAATAGATTTGTTAGCCTTTACAGTGCCATAAGAACTTTTAGTTATTTTCACTGTTAACTTTATATTGTTCATTCACCCTCCAATGACTTTGCTTTTATTCCTAAATAATAATAATAATAATAATTTTTTATTTATATCCTGCCCCTCTGCAGAGCAATCGGGGCGGCTTACAACATTACAATTTCCATTAAACAAAACAAAAAATCCCGAATCCCACCCATCCTTTAAGAAGTAAGGGTTCTTCTTATTCTAGGCTGGGTGGTGCTGGGATTAGTGTCTCTCCCTCAGATGACATCAGATGGTAATGGAGGGAGGGCTCTTCTTCTTATTTTAGGCCTGATGGTGCTCGGCCTAGTGTCTCTCCCCCAGATGAGATGGAGGGAGGGCTCTTCTTCTTATTTTAGGCCTGATGGCGCTCGGCCTAGTGTCTCTCCCCCAGATGACATTGGATGGTAATGGAGGGAGGGCTCTTCTTCTTATTTTAGGCCTGATGGTGCTCGGCCTAGTGTCTCTCTCCCAGATGACATTGGATGGTAATGGAGGGAGGTTTGGGTCCCCTCTGTGTCAGATCAGGATATAACCCTGGCAAGGATTCAGCTAATCTGCCCCCCGGGCCCCCCCGGCATCTGCTCTTTTATGTGTGAAAAGGACATTTTCTGTATCTTGATCTCACTCCCCTTGCTTCAACTTTCACTTCAACTTTCCTGATCCATAAAGAGGTATTAGAAAAATAAATGGCATACTGGGACTTGTTTACAGCAGCCTTATGTAGAGTTCTCTGTACAACTCTGCAATGGATTCGGGAGACACTTGGGATTATGAGCTGATTTTTTGAAAAGCAAAAAACCTACTGAAATGAGACCAGGATTCAAATCCCCAGTGACACATGAAACCCAATGGTTGAGCTGGAGCAAATCACACTCTCTCCGCCCCAGAGGATGGCAAAGGCAAACCCATTCTGAAGAAATTTGCCAAGAAAACCCCATGATAGGTTTGCCTCAGGGTCAACATAAGTCAGAAATTACTAAAAGGCACACAACAACAGATTAAGAATATGGAAAGAACTGTTCTTCCCCTGAAAAATAGGAGAAGGGGGAAAAGTTAATGCTATCTGGCAAGAAAAAGGCCTTGCATCCTTCTGTTAAACTGTTATGGCTTGGCAATGTGAGACACACAAACTGTAGCCATGAATTTACCTGTACAAAGTCAGCTTGACGAGTATCCAAAGGAATAACACATGAGTCATGGGAGGCTAGAACCTCACGCAGCAGAGCCAGTGTTTGATTCAGTGCAGAGCTTGGACCAAGATCTGCAGGTGGCAATTCAATCTGCAAAGCAAACAAGAATAATGAATATTTTAATACTACACATTTAGAAGCTCCTATATGTGGTCCTAACAACATGCAGAAAGAGAATGTTTCTCAAAACCTCACTTATGTATACTATATACTAGAGCAATGTTTCTTAAGCTATCTGATGTGGGGAAGTGGCAAATCCTGCCCTCCAACATGCCAAAAACTGGTACTATGTTTGTGCCATAAGATAATATAAAATTCACAATTTAAAAATAATCTTTATAGCCTTTCTGCATAGTTTCCAGGGAACCCAGCATGATTTGGCAGGTAATGGCCTGGACCACCACTTTCTGCAGTACCAAACTAGAGAATTCTGCAATATACATGCTACTATCTGGAACAGAATGGCATGGAGTGCACAAGATACATATTTTTAAAAATCTGCAAGTGGTCAAGACTCACAGTCATTCTCTGCCTATCAATCACAGTGTTCACAGCTACTGATTCAGCTAAGTAGTCCAACTAGCACATTAATGACTACACTGAATATTAGTGGCACTCCAGAATTTCTAACAAGAATCTTTCCTGATGTATCTGCAGATGCTAAGGAATGAACCAGGGTCTTTCTTCATGAAAACAGACATTCTACTGTAAAACTCTCTGTTCTCTGTACAGCTAACACAGCTCTAATCCCTCTGCACTGTTTCTTATTTGCTCCACTATTTTTCTAGCAGAAAACAGTTATTTAGACCTCTGAGCCAGCCATGTTCTCTATAAACCCTGAGGTGCCATAGCTGCATTGCTCACAGCACAAAGGAGAATCGCTCTATTATCTTCAATAATCCATTCATGAAACCTGCACCAATTTCTTTGTCTAGAACAGGGGTCAGCAACCTGGGCCGGCCCCAGGTAGGAAAAAGTTGCCTACCCCTGGTCTAGAAGATCCATTTAAACTGTGAAGGAACACTTCAAACTATTTTTTTACTGGGACAAGAGTGACACATCTACATGATAAAATTAAAACATTTTGAAACTGATTTTCAGTTCCAAATTCTACATAAAAACAACAGTTCATGAGAAATCTCCAAGATCCTTAGCCATTTTTCCAGACTGATAATTAAAGGAATACTAATTGTTCAGAGGTTAAATCTGCAATGGTGTCATGTGAAAGAAAGGGGCATAAGCAAGATAGCTAAAACAAAGTGACCCCAGACTGCTGATGAATCAAGGAGCTTGGCTTTAAGGTTGAGAGAACAGAGTCTAAATTGCAGAGCAGTGAAGCTACAAGCTACTTCTGCATAGTTCATAGATTTTGGCTGCACCTTGCAATATAGAGGATCTGGAAAGTACCACAAAAATATCAAGACTATTCTATCGCAGTACTAGTATGTGCGCATAAGGGGATGGGGCAGGGAGATGACTCATCTATTAAAACAGACCTTATCCATCAGTTTACTTGCATGAAGGCTCAAACTGTTAAAGAAGATCTTTTTACTCAACAGATGCATCTCTTCTATTGTTGTTAAGAGCACAGCTGCACTGCTTCCCACAATATTACTGAAAAAAAGAAGAAAAGGGATAAAAAAAACTAAAATTTCCTTCTGCATTCAATACTATTGTGATAAAATCTAAAATTCATCTTATTTCTCTTATTTAGAATAGCTGAGTTATATATTTTCTGCTGTGGACCATACATTTGCTCCTGTTATGGAATATACAGTTTTGAGCTTAAGACCATAGAAGTGGGGATGGGAAACATTTCTCTTCTAGATGGTGTTAAGACTGCGAATCCTAGAAATCTCAAGCAGCATAGCCAATGATGACTGATGATGGGAACTGCATCCAAAAACATCAGAGGACCCACACATTCTCCACTCATACCATGATCCCTACCAGCATGTAATGCACTCATTTTAGAAATTTTGCAGAAGACCAGAAATGCAGAAGGAATTTAAAGCTGTGTATCCTGCAAAAATAGGCATTTTTTCTAAAGGCTATGTTAGCCAAACTGGGCCACCCATATTAGTACAATGATTACTGTTACTATTTCAAACGCAAATGGACAAGGACACAGGTGAGAATCCAGATAAATTATTTTAAATAACGAGCTAATCTGGAAAAATCTAATGGATTTTGTACAATAACACTGAGATATGTTTATAAATTAAATTCAACTATCATCAATGAGGAGATCATCTTTTCAAAAAGTGTGGGGTTTTGTTCTTAATAAAAATAGCTTTTGAGGAAAGGACTATTATTACTTTTTTCTCTCTTCAAACTCACAAACTGCAGTCTCAACACAAAGGAAGGCATTTTTTTTTTTTTTTTGGTTTTGCTTACCTGATGGTGTGGTGATAGAATTTGAGAAGATTAGATATCTTGTATAGGAGGACTGCTCCGGGTTCACCTACTATCACCTGTTCAATTCTAACCTAAGAAAATATATTGAAACACAGAAAGCACATGCTTAATTTGTAGGACATGTATTTTTAAAATTCTACATAAATCGGCATCTACGTATAAATCAACTGCAAGAAAATAGAACCATTTTAGATCCCAGGACTCTGGCTCTGTGACCAGCAACCTGTGGAGCAAATTGTGCTAAATCTATCATACAGTTTTGTTCCAATATTAATAATAATAATAATAATAATAATAGTAATAGTAATAATAATTTTTATTTTATTTTATTATTATTTATATGTATTCCACTTCCACCCCCCAAAATTGGGACTCAAACTGGCCCACAATTTTAAAAAACAATACAATTAAAAACATTACAATAAAATTATTTACAGTATTAAAACAATTTAAATCTCAATTTAAAAGAATAAAATGCAATTAAATGATAAAAACCTATTAAAAACAGTTCAATTAAAACAATACAGCACTCCCTAGCTTTTCAACCAGCTTTTGTTTTAAAAACCAGTTGGAATAAAAACATTTTAGCTTGCCAGAGGAAAGACAAGAAGGGGGCCACTTTCGCCTCCTAGAGAAGGGAGTCCCAGAATCTAGGGGCAGCCACTGAAAAAGCTCTCTTTTGTGTTCCCCCCAATTGTGCTTGTCAAGGTGGTGGGACTAGAAACAATATACAATATATTGTTAATAATGACAACAATACTACAATAATAATAGCCTGAATTATTATTATTACAATAATAGCCCAAAAAACCCACAAAAACCCAACAATAATACAGTCAGCTCTCCGTATGCATGGATTCCGTATCCACAAATTCAACCATCCACAGCTTTAAAATGTATTTCTTTAAAATTCCAAAAAGCAAACCTTCATTTTGCCATTTTATATAAGGGACATTATTTTACTATGTTATTGTATATAATGGTACTTAAGCATCCATAGATTTTGGTATCCATGTGTTAGCACACCCTGCATACCCCATCTGTATTTTGGAGTCCCCATATTTCTTATCTCATGTCTTGAAACAGCTTGTTTTTGAGAGATTGAAGACCTTTCAGGAACACTAAGTCAGGTCTCCAGGAGAAAATGAGCATGACCTGAGGCAGGTGCATGTCCAGGTAATGGATCAATCACATCTAGATGGGTAAGCTAAGTGCACTTTTCTTCCCCCAAGTCATCTGCATTTCCTCTTGCACCTTGAGACAAAGGTTATCCTTGCATCCAAAGCAGTAAGACAACCTCTCTCCCTATGCCCTGTGGTGTTCCCTCCCAAATCTCCATCCATCCATCCTTGGGATATCCTGATCCAATCACTGTTTTTGTCATACTAAGGTTAAAGCTATCAACCAGTCCAGAATCCCATTGTCGATTCCTGGGAAAGGAAATCCATCTTTAGTTACTTGGTAAGATAGCGCACTGCTTGGGTTACATTTTAGGCATAAGTATAAATCTGGGAAACCTAGCCTCTATGCACACATCCAGCATACACCTCTGCACTCTGTGTATGTCCTGTGTTGCCCTCAGACCTCCCAGTTTGAACCATTCCAGGTTTTCGCCTACTTGTCAGACAGGTAATTATCAATCTCCCCGCAAACCCCTCAACTTTGCTGTCCAGTTTCCATATTTCCATTTTGGTTAGCTCTGAATGTTGTGTCTATGTGCATTGCTGTTGTGTGTAATTTCACTCTGCATTTTTCTAAATAAAACCCTCTTAATTCACCCCAAACCTGAGTTCTCCTGTTGGTACTGGTAGAAAGGTAAAGATATTCCCTGTTGACAAGGTTGTCAAGTCGTGTCCGACCGTAGGGAGCAGTGCTCATCTCCGTTAGTAAGCCGAAGAGCCAGCACTGTCAGAGACTACTCTGTGATCATGTGACCAGCATGACTGCACAGAACGCTGGTATAAACAGGTATAAACAGGTACAAACAGTCCCAAGGCTACTCTTGCAAAGCTAATTTCCCCAACAATTAAAATAATACTGTCATACTAGCTAGGGACCCTCTCCCTCAGTCTCTCCCCTTTCTTTGGGTAACACGAGGGGGGTCCTGGAACCAAATCCCAGTGGATACCAAGAGTCCACTGTAATGATAATTTACAGGGTGGCTATATGTAATAGTCTATGCTCCACCTTAAGAGGTCGGCAAACTCCTTCTGTGATGTGTCCAATCACTTCTTGCATATTTTCTTCTACTCCTGCAAGTAAACACATGATATTAGTCACAGACCACACTAACATCAGCCATAAAAACAAACTCAATGGAAGCAAGTTAGCAACACCTCACAGATTGTATGAGAACCATGGTTTTAATGAAATTACCCAAATTCAACATGCTTTACCTTACACACATATGAGTTCAACATGATCTACCGTATTTTTCGGCATATTAG
>CM034701.1:232327822-232337867 GCA_020142125.1 Phrynosoma platyrhinos | reverse complement strand
GTCTTATATGCCGGAGCGTCTTATATGCCGAAAAATACGGTATAATGTCTCCCAATACCTAACATACCATTGAAAATACATTGGTAATTGCTTCTGATCACATAACTTAAGAGACCAAATAAGCATTTCATATAATCAAGTAATACCTTCAGTAGTCATGTATTTTAACAGGGCTTCCAGGTGCTCTTTCTCAGAGGCAGTAGCTTGATGCAGCCATGCCAACATGTCTCCTACATATCTGAAATCAAGAACCATGCTACATTAATAGTATTAATTTTATATATTTTAAATTAGTTTAAGCTACTAGTAAGGCAGCCCAGAAGATAAATAGGATTAAACAATAAAATTCGATAAAAATAATTATTATGAATAAAACCAGTAGCAAAAGCTAAGAAAAGATCAATAAATTGATTATCATAACAACAAAAATGCAAGGCAGTATAAATCTCCACCTCTGTTGTACCTTAAAGGATCATGGGAATGCATTTCAATAGGCCGGGGAGTTCCTCCTGGACCTCCTCTAGTGAGAGCATCTATAAAACCACGGACCACAGCACTTCTTCTGGCAGTAGCAAATTCATCAAGGGTGTATCTACAAGTGGAAATAAATATTATGCACTTATTGCCTTATTTTATGGGGATGGAAACATGATGGGCAAAAAAATTAACACTGTTCTGGTAATTTACCAGATGACCTCCCCTCCATCCCCTTATACTTTTAATGGCCACAAAATTACATATAAAATGGTTCAATACCATGCCCTAACACTCCCCCCAATACAAATGATTATGTTACGTAAGGAATTTGATAAATAATAGAAACCTGAGGTAATCCATTTTTATTTTTTTCTGTATAAGGTGACTAATTACAAATAGGAAAAAATGGACATTCAAGCAAGTAGCACTTAAGTCTTTTTTAAAAAAGAAAGATGGTTATAAGTAAAGTTAAATTTTTAAAGTTGAACAAATGTTAAATTACTCAAGGGCTGCATTGGATCAAGTTTTTTGTCATTCTTTGCATTAGCAACACATTTTTCTGGTCTCTGGAAATCACATAAGATGCCTTCCATACAATAATAGAAAATAAAATTAAATGAGCTAGCAATAATAGATATATTATCCATGCATATTGCAGGTAAATCAGTACAACAATATGAAATGAAATGGAAAGAGGTATTTAAATACCTGCATGTAGAGGAATAATGAAGGAATAGAAGTTATGAGACAAAAATAGAATGGACAAAAATTGTTACGTTTTGCTTGTAAAAAAGTAAGTATGGTGTCTTAGTGTTATAAATATCCAATGTAGTAATCCAAGGCTCAGATTGTATATTCCTGAATCAGTTGGAGAGATTAGAAATCCTTAAATTCTTAATTTTAATATTAGTGCTTCAAAAATGATTATGATAGAGCCATATGTCAAACAGACACATTTAATGTGAATATGAATAACATGGAATGTATTAGGAGATAGCCCAAGAACCTTTCTCTTCTGGTACCCAGAGAAAGACACGCAAGGGAGAATGGAAAGAGTAAAAGGAAACTTTAAGTTTTTTATGTATAATAGACAAGGAAAAGTGTAGAAATGGTAGTATGATATTTATTGTTGCATTTTAAAATCAATAAAAATTTAATTTAAAAAAGCAACACATTTTTCTAGTGAGAAGGATTAGAAAGCTGCAGAACTGAATCTGAGACTGATTCACAGTTGCTTTCAGTATTACCAAAAGATATTGCTCTCAAAAGATAGTGCCATAAAGCCACAAATGTAAGCACAATTTCCCCATGCATTTCAGTGTGGCTGTCCAGCACATATAAGGAAACTAGTAACTTGAGTATGGAATTTGGTGGGCATTCCAGTACTGCCACCTTGTGGTCAATAGCAAGCACTATGGGGGTGTTGTGTTTTCTATTTGTGAGCTCTTTTTATTTTGATTTTGTATTCTTTTTTTCTTTTCTTTCCCCCCTTCATGTTGTATTTGTAATGTATTTCTATTTGTAGTTTGAAATAATAAAAATTTAAATTTAAAAAATAGCAAGCACTACTTAAATTCTTCTCATAAAATACTGAATAGGATTTAAATCCCATTATTCCCGGGGGCAGGGGGAGACACTCATTTCTGATAACAAAAACAAAAGCAACAAGCTTCATATCTTTTCCGTTTGTGGTGGGAGACAAGGGCAGACAGGGGAACCACTTGTTCTTACAAGCTGCATGTTGCCCACCCCATTCCAAAATTCAAAAATGAGATGTTTCTGTGAAAACACCTTTAATATCTTTCACTTTATCTCTGTCTCCTTTGCCCCACTTCATGTAAGTTTAAAAAATCTTCCTGACATGCTGTAGTGGGAAGTAGCAGGATCATGGAGACCAGAAAGAGTTATTGAGGGTAGAAAATGCGTGTGAATATCAATGTTACAATTCTTGGACTGGCTGTGAGATACTGTTAAGTCTGCTTTGGGGGTGGGGGGGGTGGGCTTTCCTTATCTATTGCTTTTAACCAAGACCTAAGAGTTTGCAGGCTTAGCTATTAAAAAATAAAATAACATAAAAATGGGTTGAACCTGATGTTACAAGAGATACCACTCCAAGTCTCTCTTTTCTTTTTAGCTGGCAAGAATACAATGCATAATACAATCTGTGAGAGTACAAACAAACACACAGGGCCTTTTACAGAGTCTAATATAGTTTGGTATTCTAAATGTTAGCAGGAAGAAGAAAAGGAGATGTGGAATTATGAAAATTTGATGTCTCTTAAAGCATTTGATTCCACCATGAACCTGTAACTTTTTAACTGAGCTCCTAGTCTGGACAGGCTCTATCACATTAATTCCAGAACTATATTACATGTTGTCACTAAAACATGAAACATACTTATACAAAACAGGTCTGTCTTGTAAAGCTTCCATTGCTTGTGCTAGAACTGGAGAGATATCACAGGATTCTTGGGTTAAAGCCCTGCATTCACCTACAAAAGAGCAAACAGTGTCATGTCAGAATTTGGAATCGGGCCAATACTAAGATTTCTTTGGCATTAAACTTTTAAATCTCCTGACTTCACCTTACTGTGTTAAAATCTTAGGGACAATTACTATTTCACTAACTTAACTTTCATAAATCACAGTGAGTGTTCAACTGTACTTGAAGCACTGACATTCAACAGATGTCTACTATACATTTAAGGGCATGTGTCTGATTTTTATGACTTGGATGTTTGCTAAGAGAAAAACATGCACACGCAGTAACAGCATAACTTGCAGCAAACATAATGGATATGTAAAGTAAGAAAAGATAGAGCTGTAGAACTTTTTTTCCTGAAAGTAGTAACTCAGGGCAGTTCAATAGCAAGAGAACATGCAGGAGACAAAAGAAAATGCCAAAAACAATAATAAATCTAGTAGGTCTTACTGCCAAACATGTGAGTAAAGAATTACAATCCAAATAACGAAATCCTGCTGATTTAACATGTATTAAAGCTTTACTCTTAGGTCTTTAAGCCTTTCATTTGAGCCCCAAGTGAGGCAAATTGTGTAAAAATAGGAGTTGTTGCTGCATTTTATATCCAGAAGTGAATTCTGCACTTGATGTCACATTCCTGCTTACACTATTTGCAATATTAGTCTGTGCACTCCCTCCTCTGGATAGTATCAGCTTTCAAATTTATATAAATGGCAAATTATATAAATTTTTAAGAGTGAGTAATGTGGAAACATATATTCTCGGTCAGCAGTATTATTGTACTCTAGCTTTATCTATTTCCACTACTACAACTAGAAATGTTCAAGTCAGAATATTTGTTGTAACCATCTTGGGCAGGACTCTGTCATTACATTAGTGTTTTGCAGCCTGCTTTGAGCCCTCGTACCCCTTAAAGTCCCTCCTCTATTTTTTCAGCCTCAAATACAATCAACTCTCAGTATCCAGACATTCTTTATTCACAGATTCAAGCATCCGCACCTTGGGAATTATTTTTAGGTATAAATTTCAAATAGCAAACCTTGATTTTGCCATTTTATATAAGGGACATCATTGTACCTTGCATTTAAAGGTACTTGAGCATCCACAGATTTTGGTATACATAAGGGGTCCTAGAACCAAACCCCAGCAGATACCAAGGGCCCAGTGTAGTCGCTGAAGCCTTCATGTATTCAACTGGCTATTTTTCTCCATGGGCTGTGTGTGCCATTTTTGGTCTGTATAACTCCCCCCCCCCCCCCCCCCCCCCCCCCGCAAACAAACAAGCAAACAGGAAATAGCTATCCTGTCACTTCTTGTGTTAAATAAATACCTGAAAAAACCTACATTACAAGGACTTGGGTGTGTAAACCTCTAGGATCCCATAGAGAGCCAGTGTGACTGATCAAATAATGGTAGTTGTCCTCTGTCAGCTTAGCTGACTTGGAAAAGTCACAATTACCTATTTCCAAAATAAGCACTTTTATAGTGAGGAAGATAAGAGGTTAATAAGATAATTTATTGTTGTTGTTTTTAATTAAGCCTTCCAAAACATCAAAACATTCTTTTTGTAACATTAAACACTGCATAATTCTAAACTGCGCCTCAATTTTGCTTGTTCTCATCCAATTAAACAAAAGTTTGGCCTTTCAGTTGCAAAGTCAATACCAGTTCTGTAGCATCCTCCTTCAAATAGAGAATTCAAATACAGTGCTACAGAAGTAAATTCTGAAGTCCTAAGGAAGGATTCAGATCTACACCTATGCAGGGATATCAGTGGTGGCATGGAGAGCCACAGTAGCGAAGCTGGGACTTGGGAGATTCAGGTTCAGTTCCCCTGTAAACCATGAAACTCACTGTGCGATCTTTGACCAGTCACTCAGCCTGACCTCTCCACAGGTTTGTTGCACGGATAAGGTATATAAGGCTTATATATATAAGGTATATATATGCCACCTTCAGTTTATAGGATGACAGTAAGGACATAAATGTAACTATTAATAAATACATAAATATGAGACAGACAGAAGATGGAAAGACAGAGAAGACAGTGGTAATACAACTGATCATGCCCCTCGTTTCTTGCCAAGCGTTTCTATACATCAAAATGCAGTGATTCCCAACCTTTGGTCCTCCAGTTGTTTTGGACTTCAACTTCCAGAAGCTCCAGCCAATGTGGCCAATAGCAGGGGATTCCTTGAGCTGAAGTCCAAAAGACCTAGAGGCTGAAATCCAGAGTTATAATCGTTTCAGAGTTATTTTTAACCAAGATCCCCAAGAGTACTGACTAAGATTGCACATTTAAAAACATAAGTCACTAACAGCTTGTGAACATAAGCAATAGTCTTTTAAAGAAAAAAAGAGTAATCTAAAAAAAACACAAAAAACCCCTAAGATTACCTTGTGCCCACCGGTAAAGCTGTTCATATGAAGTCTCTTGGAGCAAAGCCATCTGTTCCATAATCTCTAGGCTGTAAATTTGTAAAATTTAAAAACTTTAACAAAATATGTTTGTGTAAACAAAAACATCTTCAATACTACATTCACCCATATGAGTTGTATCAATAAAGATCTCTATGTATTAATAACTTACATTGTGTAATTTAACTGAAACAATGAAGCTTCAGGTATTGCTTAATATCTGTTCTATGAGAACTTACCCTGACCTCTGCTGGTTTGTGCGAAGAAGGATCTTGACATCATTGTGAATTTGCTTTACTCTTCCCAATACTTTAAAAAAGTCCTTCAGTGAAAAAGATAAAATTAACTTAAAGAGATGCTTTTCTAGGACCTACTTCCATCAACACAAATAAGATCTTCAAAAACAGAATTCACAATGAAGACTATTGTTTTCATTAAAAATGATATGGCAGTCAGTAAATAAATAGGTTGTCAGTAGGATGTTATTTTTAAAACAGGATAGGGGATCAACCATTGTTTGTTACATTCATGTTTCCAATGGTTCTAAGGGCAGTTTGAGATAAAATATAGGCTGCACTCTAGCCAGTAGTTTGTTTGAATGAGAACACTGCTAATTACAGGGAACAGATTCAGAATTTCTTAGTTTGAGACTGAGAAGAAAAGCAGTTTTGTCTCAGTATCACTAGTAGGCCCTTTCGGAGGTCACAAATACAAACAGATTTTTGAGATCTGCAGATCTCTTCATTGGGCTAGATATTACAAATAGTACATTTGTTTAGGGTGGAGAATAGGACTGTGAGGAATGCTAACTTGATGCTGAAATAATGCCCGCATAGTTAAAATCGTAAGAGGGAATGCAGGAGTTGTAACATTAAGACAAGGCTCTACCAGGTGATGTGATGGATTATACTTTTGTGCCACGTCATTTGGTAGTGTAGCTAACACTTCAAACAGTAAAACTGAAATGCATTAATAAACACTACTTTTCATTGGTGGTTTTTAGTGGTGGTGTTCAACTGGCCTGTGGTATGCTTGTATCAATAGTCTTTGGTCAACGCAAATCATTTGAATATGCATGTTAAGGACAGTAGCAGGAAATGAAAGAAGCAGCACAACACAGCTAAACAGCACAAAGACTGAGTGACCACCACTCAAATAACTATTTGCAATACTACTACAAAACAAGAGATTATACCACTTCTATTTTTTTAAAGACCTACATTTTTAAGTTTAGATTCCATTAAAGTCCTTCTCTCCTCACATGTGACTGAAACTTGTTCTCATATCTGACTAGTTTCTGTCTCCTTCCCACCTTGAGATCTTTGTCCTTTCTCTTATTCATGGACTGCCAGCCAGCTGTTGTGTTTGTTGAAAAATCCATCAGCATCACCCACTTTGTGAAGCCTTGTAATAGGAAATATTCTTGTGATAACTGGAAAATGAAAATTTAGGGGTGAACCAAACTGCCCGCTCTGGCCATGTTCGCACTGGAACCGCAGCAAACTCATGGCCCACTTTCAAATCTGGCCACCACCAGATCTGGTCCAAAGGACGAGATTGTGGTGCCAGAATGGCTCAAAAAAAAAAAAAAAAAAAAAAAAAAAAAAAAAAAAAAAAACCAAACTGAAGGGTTCTGCCAAAAAATAACCAAGGATAAAATAATCCCACTTCCAATTACAAAAAGTCAATAATATGAAGAAATAAAGGAATAACTAAATCCTAGAGCAGAAAAGCCAATAAAATTTCTGAAAGGGTAAAAATACCCCACTGAAAAGTATGCAAATGCAAAAAATAAATATTATAATAATAAAAATTTCAAAACTCAAGGCCAAAAAAAACCTGAATTCAAAAGCAACAATGTTCTTCTTCTGCTCACAGAGTCTCTTATATAACCAGCTGAACTGGTAATGGGAACGATCCTGCCAAGGCTCTTCTGCTCTAAGGTTTAGTTATTCCTTTATTTCTTCATATTATTGCCTTTTTGTAATTGGAAGTGGGATTATTTTATCCTTGGTTATTTTTTGGCAGAACCCTTCAGTTTTGGTTTTTTGATCATATATCTTGGGTTTTCTGGCTTTAACGACTTTTGTTGGTTTGGTGCCAGAATGGCTTCCAGCCACTCTGGGGGTGTGCGTCACCTAAAAGCCAGGCCTCCAAAGCTGCCAGAAGTCACTTTTGGCCTGTGCATTTCGGGCCTTTGTCTCCAATTTGCTAGGCTAGCAAGCTTGTACCACATCTGTACACAATAGTTACCTCTGTAACAGGCCCATCTCTTGCACTTCGAAGGATGTTCATCTCTTCTGGAGAAAGCTGGAATTCTGCTATGAAAGCATCTGCTATTTGTGCTTTTAATTCTAATCTCTGGCTGAAATAAAAAGGTTGGCTTGTCATGTTATGGTAATTCTAATTTATTCTAAATTATACTCTGTTACAATATGGCTGTACAATATGTCACACTGTCATAGTTTACTTACACCATGTACCATTGTGTTTGCACTCAATACCTGTTTTGGAAGCAGAAAAATATTTCTTGGCATTGTCATTAGATTATGGTGGATGCAGATGCTATGGCCCTCATGTGGAAGCAAAATGCATGCACAAACCACCAAATACAGAAGAATTCATAAGTTTTCATGAGCTAATTGCCATGTGGATCACACCAGTCATCTAAAGCAGGGGTAGGCAACCTTTCCCCTTTAAGGGCCGAGGGACTTCAGCTCCCAGAATCCCAGGAGCTATTGGCCAACATGGGACTATTGGCCAACATGTCTGAGGCTTCTGGGAGCTGAAGTCCCTCGGCCCTTAAAGGGGAAAGGTTGCCTACCCCTGATCTAAAGAGTCTCTATGCTTATGCCATACACTCTGTTAATTAATTAATTCATTAATTCATTCAGAACATTTATACTCTGCTCTTCTGCCAGAGAGCGGCTTACAAATTGTTACTCAGACAGTTCCCTGCCCTCAGGCTTACAATCTAAAAAATACATGACACAAAAGGGAATGGCAGTAGGGAAGGGGATCAGGTCCAGCAGATACTGCCGGTTCTTCTCTCCCTCTGAGGCCAAGAGGGTAACAGCTGGAATGGAGGGAGGGCCTTCATATATCTCTGGGGCTAGTCATGGTAGAGCTGTGCCTGCTCTCCTTCCAAGGCCAGGGCAGTGGCAGTTTGTGTGGACTGCTACAGAAGATTCTGCATGTAAGTCATAATAAGCAGTTTGTAAACATTACAGTTATCTGCATGGGCATCAATATTGTTATCATAATTCCTAAAAGGCAGGAAGCCTTCAATCTGGAACATGTTCATGACACTTGAGTTAAGAGAGAAATCTGAAAATGGACTGCTTACAGCTCAACCCAACATATGCTTATTCAGGTGTTAAGTCTTACTGAATTCAATGGAACTAACTCCCAGGAAATATGGTCTAGGACTAGAAACATCTTGATGACATAAGCCCTGGTAACACTAGCATGTATATTTTTGAGAATGTTGCAGAAGGAAGTACTCTGTACCAACTTAAACAATGCCCCTCATCTCGAGAAAACAACAGTAATTGGGCTTGGGGCTCCCAGGCCCAGCTCCATCTACCCAGGAACTGCTCAGTTGAAACGGGAAACAGTTGGGAAAAAAGAAGCAACTTTATGCTTGGGGTAGAGACTGTGCTTTCTTCTGCGACCAAGTGCAACCCTGCAACCAATCAACAAATAGGAAGGAAGCATGAAACTATTGCCCATAACCCTCCCTCTACTATTGTTGTACTCCCTGGGAGGAAATGGTGAATAAGATTTGAAATATTCCCCATTTGTAAGCTTATAAATGAGGTATATTCAAGAGGGTAGACCAGAATCTCAAAAAGTACAGAAATGACTTGGCTAGGTTGGGTAATTTATAATTCAGTTGAAGAGGCAATAAAATCAGAATGGAACCATTTAGACACAAGAAACAAAATAAGGAGCTAAACCTTCTGATCTTCTTGCATAGTGAAGGCTTGTCTGCTATTCTCTCCCCTCTGGCTATTCCATCTAATTTTACTCAACTACAGTTTAGCAATGCATTCCAACTCTCAAAAATGGTTAATATGAACTATGCTTACCTGAATCAAGCCAGCCTTAGAAGCTATGCTCTAATCTTGGCTTGTTTCAAGTAACCAAAATTTGCCTGGATTTGGACAAAATGCTTAAGCCATTTAGTCTAAAACCGAGACAGAAGGGAACAACTCACTGCAGCTCATTCCCTTATTGATAAACTGTTTTTGTTTACTAGTACAGTTCTTTTTTCTCTTCTATTTATACAAATGGCCATATTTTAACACCTACTGCTACTATCTCTGAAGAGAGCCACAAACAGATAAATACAAAGGATGATCATATGCTTATTTCCCTCATTAACTGTAAGTGCAAACTCAGCAGTCTTGGCTGAGAGAATGAAAAGAACAATTAGTTTATCTACACAAATCAGTCTGGGTTTATCCAGCACAAATAAGAAGTGAGACAGGATTTGGCACCCACTCAAGTCAGGCAGCCCCATCTCAAATGTTCATTTATCGTGAGTGCAGAGAAAGGGCTGTGAGCCAAGAGGTGGCAACAGCATGAAATAACACAGTGGATGAGACCATGGAAGGCAAGACATGACAAGCAGAAGAAAGCAGCACAGAAATGGAATTGAAGGCC
>CM034701.1:232314492-232325838 GCA_020142125.1 Phrynosoma platyrhinos | reverse complement strand
TTTAATGAAATTTATTCTGGTAAATGTGCAAATAAGATTACAATCCATTGATCTATATATTCAGATCTATCCTCATTATCACTGAAGTCATTTTCTGAGGCCCTGATTCAAACAAAGCCACCAAAAGATGTGAGGATGGTAGTTACTAGATAAAAGACTTTCCTGTTGTGGTTGCCCTGTGGTGGAAGGCCCTTCTCAGATACAGTTAAACTGTGTTCATTTGTGCATCAGGTTAAGAATATTTTATCCTCTAAGTTTATTTGTCTGCCTGTTTTAAAAACATTGTGTTATTTTGTGTGACAGGCTAGTAGCATTTTATTCTCCAAGCTTATTAGCTTGTCTGTTTTTAAAACAAAACTACTTAGATTCTTATACTGCTGGAGTCTTTTGCTGTTGGTGTTAGTTCTATTCTGCATTTGTTTTGTACTGGATTTTATTGTTTCTTTTATTTTATGGTATTACCTCTGTTTTGTAAAATGTTCACAGCACTCGTACCATTGGGAAGTGCAAAAATGTAGTTAATAAATAACAAAATCTTATGATGTGTCATATTAACTTTTCATGTGACACCTTTTACATAGAAATAATACTTTTCAAGACACAGCAATGTAACATCTTCTCACCATTTCCATGGTAACTATTATCTGAGACTTGGTGGCATCAAAAATGGCTTTTTATGAAACAGCCCTAAGGTGATATTCATTATTCAGTGTAAAGGAGACAGTATTCACAAAACTATTCTGACTTAACATGTCAAGTAACAAAAAAGATAGAAACTTACTTCTCTGCTTGAAGTTTAGTTGTCTTCACTATTAAATCCTGTGTTTGTTCTTTGGTTGCCTGGAATTCAAAGCATAGTCATCAAAACCAAACACCATTAAGACCTTAAGTACATTTCAACTGTTTTCATCTTGATTCAATTACAAGTCATTTAAATACATTAAAGATACATTTCCACAGTTTTTATTTTGGCATCATTACAAGTTATTGAAACATAGTAAAAGGGTGAATGAGAATTAACAGTTCTACATTTTTCCACTGCCTGGCAGAAAAAACAGGATTCAATTTATTTACATACATCTGTATACTGCTTTTCTGTTATTTGAACCAGATCCATGTTCAACGCCATTGTTTCCTTGGTTAGGACTGTGAAGACCCAAGTTTAATTCCAAACTCAGATATGAATTTTATATACAACCTTGGGCCAATGACAATCTCCCAGGTTAATGTACCTGCCAAGATCAGTGTGAACATAAAAATGGGAGAGGGGGACAATATACATTTGTGAGCATTCTGAAGGAAGGGCAAGATTAAAATGTAAATAACAGTGAAAAATCCATACCATCAAACTGATTATAATGAGTCACTGAAATAAAGGAGCTTAATTTTTTAAAAATTTACTGGATGATTTACTGACATTCCAGTCCAAAGTGCCAGTATGCACATTCCAGTCCAGAGTGCCAGATGTCAAGAGCTCTTGTGCATATGGATTGCTCTACTCATTTCAACAGTTGGAGCAGACCATGGACACTAAAGAAATGCAACGCTAGATCTGCTTCCTACAGAAAAATTAATGGGAATCTCTTTGCAAGGAAGTCATTTAGTACAAATGAATTCTTGTGGCTGTAAACTGTATTAAGAACTGCACAAGTGGTCCTCTTTAAGTTAACATATGGGGTTAAATATTGGCTTATTGAAATGACAATTTCTTAGGTTTAAAATGGCCCAATGTGAAAGCCCACCCACCCTTCCAGGGTACCTTCAAGTGATTAGTCATCTCCTGACAGCAGTTATTCATGAACTGCACATCTTCATTTATGCTTTCAAGCTCCTGGAAACACAGAAGCAGATGTTACAATAAGTGACGTACCATATATACATGAGAAACCTCCCCACGACTACCACACACAGAGACAATTGGGGGAAGCAGACGGCGCAAAGGGCTGTTTTGGGGGCAAGGAAGGGGAGGGGCAGCCACACGGTGGGCGCCCCAACCCCTTCCCGAAGGCATCGTCGGAGCGCTGGCCCCTCCGCACAGCCAGCGCTCCTACGATGCCTTCCCGCCGCAGCGTCCGTACATGCTGCAGCGGAAGAATCGCCGAAGGTGCGCCACCAGCCTTTTGCGACACACCTTCGGTGACTTGTGGAAGGAGCGCTATTTTAGTGCTCCTTCCAGGGGCGGCGAAGCTGCACCGCGGGGCCGAGGTGTGGGGATACCTCAGCCCAGCGGTGCAGCTTCCCGGGGCGGCCCAGGGCTGACCGTCTGCTTCCCCCTAACATTTACTATTTTTTGAAACACCAACGTTTTCTGGTGCTTTTCCTACCCAAATATTTGCCATACTTATATGACATACTCATTCCAAGAATATCCAGTGGTTTGCCTCTATGAAGCTCCAAATTTGGCTGCTTCCCAAATGGGAGAAATTGGATGTGCAGAAGTATAAGAAATGACTTTCAGTATCCATGCTTCTTTGCCACAAGCATTTGAGAGGTACAGATATGCAACAGACTCTCTTCATACACTTATTCTGATACAGCGGCATTCTATATGTCAACATAAGAATACAGCAGGCTTTAAGATCCTGGGGTGACAAATATAGACCTGCAGCACTGCACAACGATTTGTGAGGGGGTGTTGAGCTGGTAATGAGTGACTGTAAGAAAGATTCTTCTAGCTAAAAGTAGGGTGACAGCTGACAACACTTCTTTCCTTGACACTTTCTGGACCCCCAAACTGTCAGGCATAAAACAGAAGTTCTACCTATCAAATTCTTATTCTCTTCCCCCTCTTTCTCTAATTCTCTTAGTCTGCATCCCACAGGATTTTTTCAGAAAGCTGAAAGGGTGATTAACTTTGGCTAAGTTTTTGTTTCACCAATGGGATTTTTTTTTATTTTAGAAAATGGCCATAATACCCACAACATAGCCTAGTCCAATTTTCCAAGCTTTTCCTCTCCCCATACCTGAGAAGATAGAGCAGGGGTGGCAAATTGGCAGCCCTCCACTGGACTTTGATTCCCATCAGCCACAGCCAGTACAATCAATGGTGAAAGCAATGGGAGCTGTGAGCCAACAGCTTCAGGAGAGCCACACATTATCTACCGGTGAGATGAAAGTAAGAGCAGCTGAGCCAAGCACTGGAAGCATCATCCAGTTGTTTGCCTTAGGGATATATTGGTAGTCCCACAGAGATTCAAGAAAAAATGCAACAGCAGCCAAGAACAGCTAGTGTTGTAAACTATAAACAGTACAGACGTGATAGATCCATGGTGTTCAATCACAATGTGGGATTATAGTGATGTAAGTTATTATTTTAAGTGCCTATATAAAAATGTGTAATTTGCACAGGCAACACAGTGAATCTGTGTAAGTGTTGGGCTGTGAACTGAAACCCTACTTTTCCTAATCTTTGCTCAATCATAAACGTCCTGGATGGTCTTAGGCAAGCCTTATTCTGTTTCTCATCTTCCCACACATCTTCATCAGTAATCTATATTGGGATAAGCATGCTGGCCTACTTTACACTGTGGAGTAAGAAATACTGAGGGACAAGTTTGCACTTTTTGAGAGGAAGAACTCTGCAATGAAAAGGGAATTGCCTGGCTGAAGGTTAAGCTCATTTAAGTCTCATTTTTAAAGAGAATTGCAAACACAACCTGAATTTCTTCTTGAAATCTGTGGGGTTCAATTTTAGTTTCCCAGGGTGTTAACCCTTTGAAAGGAAACAAAAATACACAAGTATGAAAGTTAAACTTGTTAGAATCTAGCTTTCATTAGCAGAACAACAGAAGTGTGAGCCTGACTAAATTATTCTTAATATGCTTTCCTAAAGAATAAAATAACTCAAAAACAACAAACATGTAGTTTGTGGTTTAAAAACAAACAATAATGACGTTAATAAATATTTACATAAAAGAACTAAAGCCTAATTTAATTGGAGATGGTTTGGATAAAGAGAGATAAATCTCACCATCTTTTAAACAGGAAGATAGGACAACAACTTACTGTCTGCTGACTGCAGTTTAGAAGTTTATAATCTTGGGAGAGAGCTGTTAAACTGCCTCCTAGATTCAGTGACCAAAGTCACATGATAGTTAGAATGAGAGAGAGAGAGAGAGAGAGAGAGAGGGGGCATCCCTGTCTAACTAAACAGGGACAGGAGAATACAAACATAAATTTTCCAACAAGCATATTTAAGTATAATTTTTAAAGAGAATTGCAAACACCTGAAATTCTTGAAATCAATGCAATTTTAGGGTCAAAAATCCTATGTAGCAATACATGGATGCCAACACCACTGAATTCAGTGAAGCTTACTTCTGTGCAGAAATGTACAGGATTGCAGTATAAAATATTTAGTCCTGTGGCCTTAAAAATAATTACTAGAGTGTAAATGAACACAGTGACTTGGATCTGAATAAATGGATACAAGTATGTACTATCAGGCATACAGCGCACCCTTCCCATCTGTTGAGCATTTGATTCTGGGTGCCTCTGCAGATGAAAAGAAATACATCTGCTCCATTATAGTCAATGGGCAGTAATATACTGCTAACAATAATAGGGCAGGGTAAACCACGGACACTCGAGTCCATGGACGGTTAGCCCACCAATAGGATGGTCCCACTGTACTACAATCCTCAGGTCTCATTAAATGCAATAGCATAGTAAAATGGTGTCCCTTATATAAAATGACAAAATCAAGGTTTGTTTTTTTATTTATATTTTTTGGAATATTTTCAAGCTGTGGATGGTTTTGTGTGGATCCATGAATAAAGAATCTGTGGATCCATGAATAAAGAATCAGTGGATATGGAGGGCCAACTATGGGCCTTTACAGACTGCCAGAAATAGTGCAGCTTGAAGCCACTTTAACTGTCCTGGCTCAGTGCTAAGGCATCACGGGAACTGTAGTTTATTTGTGGCACCAGAGCTCTCTGACAGAGAAGGCTCAATGTCTCAGAAAAAAATGCAGTTCTCATGATTCCCTAGCACTGAGCCAGGACAGTTAAAGTGGCCTCAAGCTGCACTATTTCTGGCAGTCTATAAAGGCTCTATATCTGTATAATTGCCCGGCAAATTGGAGGTGATCCGCCATTTTACCCCTCCGGCCGCCATGATATGTATGCCAACTGATTTTTTAAAAGTATTTTATGATTGAATTGATTTTAATTTTACGATAGTTTAATTTGGTTTTAAGGGGCGGGAGGGTTTGGGTTTGGGGGTGGGAGGTGTAGGATGATGGAATGTTTTAACTGCTGTATTTTTAACCTGCTGTAAGCCACCCCGATTGCTGAGCAGAGGGGCGGGTTATAAATAAAACTTCTTCTTCTTCTTCTTCTTCTTCTTCTTATTATTATTATTATTATTATTATTATACATTAATTATTACATTAATTTAATCTCCTCTGAATAAATCTTGCCAAGAAAACCCCATTATAACCCTTAGGGCCACCATAAGTTGGAAACTATTTGAAGAAGCACAACAATAATATAGAAGCAAACTGTACAGAACTCTGTATCATAGCTAGTACAGGATGAATTTTCTTTAAGAACTGGAATGTTTATGGTCAACTTCACGCTGCACATTTAAAGCAAGAGCAAAATTCTTGTGGCCTCCAGATATTGCTGAACTACAAATCCCAGCATTCTACACCACTGGCTGTGCTGATTAGGACTGCTGAGAGTTGCAGTCCAATAACATCTGGGAAGCTTCATGATTTTCATTCTTTATTAATTAAAATATATTACCTCTTTCACTTGCTTGAAAATGTAGACAAATTCTTCATTTATGGCTAAACTGCGATGTTCAATATCTCCACGCAAATTTCTTCTGGTACGCAAACTATTTTCTACAAAAAAGGCTGAAAGAGCCTTGAGCGCTTCCAACATTTCCTATAAAATATGTATCATAAAAATATATTAGAGATCATGTTGACAACTCACACATAAAATGAATGTTTAAGATACACAGCTTCAGATTCATGGGTACAATCATATTTTAAGATTCCTTTGTTAAGGGGAAAAAAATCAGTTTTTTAAAAAAAATATTCTGAACATTTTCTGTAGCTCTACTTGTCATCTTTTTGTACACTGAGTCCAACAAAGGCAAGGACCCCTAACTATAATTTATCACATGCTTTCTAAAAGGTGATCACTAAGGCAGCATATTTCATGAAGAATTTTCTCCAAACAGTCCAGAGAAAAGGAACCATATACATTAAAAAATTGACCCTCATTTTACCCTTAAACTCATTCAGAGATTCTCATTCAGAATGTACAAAACAGTTGATTAAGCAGCTCACAGTCCTACCAGGGCACATGTCTTCACAATTTTTATAATTATATGAAAGAGACAATACATACTTCACCATCACATCACATATATTCTCTGCAGATTACAGGATTAAACAAGACTGGAGAACCTGCAGTCTACCAAACTACTGTCTAACAACATCCAGAGCATGAGAGACACTGCACCCTTGATATAAAGAATATGGCTTTGGCACCTAATTGCACTACTTTGACTCATGCACCTAAATCGTAAGCAAGGTTTGCTATGGATCTATGTGAATTTTGCTTGGAGACACAGTAATAGCTCTGTAACCATCAAGTGGACTGTAAAACCAGGAATAGTTCTGTGATATTTCATTATACGTACAATTTATATCCTGCTCTTCCAGTACCCCTACACTGTTCAAGGCAGCCAACAATAAGAACCTATAAAATGAAATTGCTGAACACATCATGAAAATCCAATTTATCATCTTGTGGATGGACTATAACTTTTACAGTGCTCTTGGGACCTGTGCACTGCAATCATGATGCATCCTTTTGCACCATGCAACTTTCTCCTTCTAAGCATCCATGTGGAAGATGTATCTTTTTGTGCTATCACATCACCATAGAACTTTTCACTTCACAGGCTCTTCTAGACTGGTCTAAAGAAGCTTGAGTTCTCACAACAGAACTCCCTGGGTTTTGCCAGTTGCCACTGATTCTGCATTTCTCCTGCTGTTTTGGTGGAGCTGTTTGTACTGATGTCTTGGTTCTGTGTTAGGACTCTTCCAAAGGTTTATTAAACCAGGGCTTGATTTGCTATGGTGGCCCTATGGCTTGAAAAATAAAGTTTATCTTCTCTGGTTTTTAAAAAAGATTCTTATAATCCAACAATGATATTTCACTGATGCACTGTAACACTAAAAAAAAATTAAAAACAGGAAAGAGAGGAATTTTTTATTATTATTCTCATCTGTCTCAGAATTAGAATTAAATGCTGTAACTGGTGCTGGGAAATGTTCGAAAATAGTCTGGGATGTTATTTGGATAGTTTAAAAAACAAAAGCCTGAGAATCACAGCAACAAACACTGAAACCTTCTGACACATTTGCCCCTCTGGAGGAGCCCCATATCAAACATGAGTATCAGATCCATGTCTCTGTAGCACAATTCATTGTAATAGGGATTGTTACAAGATAATTCATGCATATAAACATTTGAACCATCCACATAAAAACCACAAGGATCCATAAGAACATCTGTCCCTTGGTGTCACTTGAGTCATGCCTTGAACACTAAATCCATGCCTAGCCGAGCCCAGTCAATATCAAAGAGACTGTGATTGGATTATGAATGTTGAGCTATTGTATGTATCTGGGGGAAAAGTTTCACTGAAAACTATGCCAGAAGGTACATCTACACAGATCTCAAATTACACAGATCTCAAATTACAGCTCACACCCATTCACATCAACTCCATTGTAAAGATTACGGAACCAACACGTCAGAGTGCTTCCGCAACATAAAACCTTGAGGTGTGGCATACATAAAAAGGTAAAGGTATTCCCTGTTGACAAGGTTGTCAAGTTGTGTCTGACTGCAGGGGGTGGTTCTCATCTCCGTTACTAAGCCAAAGAGCCAGCACTGTCAGAGACTACTCTGTGACCATGTGGCCAGCAAGATTGCACAGAACGCTGTTTACCTTCCCACCGAAGTGGTACCTATTTATCGACTTGCATTTGCATGTTTTCGAACTGCTAGGTTGGTAGAAGCTAAGACTAGTGACAGGAGCTCACCCCATCATGCAGCACTTGGGCCTCGAACTACCAACTTGCCAATCTTGCAATCAACAGAGTTAGCGCCTTAACCACTTGAGCCACTGCATTCCCCATACATAACATCCTTTTAAAAATAACCACTGAATACTTCAGCTACACAGCTAATAGTCTCAATACCCTTTCATTAAACTAATCTGGTCATTAATTACTTTCACTAATCTTGTTTTTAATTTGTAATAGCCGAGAGGGGGCAAAAATTCAATTATTTACTAGTCCAGTAACAAACAAATTTCACAGTACTGAAGCTTTACAATGGCTCAAACATGAATATTGATCATTTGATGACTGCAACCTCAAATGACAATATGCCTATGGGATATGACATGACAGCTGGACATCACTCCAAAATACTGTAATTCTTTTAAACAGAGCTACTACAGTTGCCCCTCCCAATTCGCAGGGGATCCATTACGGACCACCACCACCCCAAAAATGGCGGCTCACTAATATTCGAACACCACTGAAACTAACGGTGCGTGTGCGCACGCATGGCCATTTTACCCACAGTTGCTTGTCGCTCCCTGCAAAAAGCAAGACCGCGGACCTGAATTCTGCGAATGGGGAGGGACAACTGTATATAGAGTCAGACTCCTGTCACTGGGTGAACAGCAATGAAATGTAAAGCACAACCGATCCTGGTTTTAACAGGACAGATTAAGAAAAATATACTCAAACACTCCTAATTTAGCAAACATGCTGTTTTCCAGTCCTTCAAATCCATGTCCCCATTTAAAGAGAAACTTTTGGGATACTTTTTTTGGTGCTGTTAGTATAATACGCACATATATAAACTACACCACACCATTCAGTAAATGTTACTTGATTGCATTGCTCAAAACAATCATGGGTGTCTATTCACAAGTACAATCAACTGAAGGCACACAACAACAAACAAATAAACAGATCTACTATTTGATTTAAATCAGGGGTAGGCAACCTAAGGCCCGGGGGCCGGATGCGGCCCCCCGAGGCCTTTGGACGGGCCCCAAGCCGGTCCTGCCTTCGCTGCTGCCTCCACCCACCATGATGATATTGATTATTGTTGTTATTACTTGTTCTTGGGGTTTTCTTGGCAAAATCTCCACAGGGATTTTGCCATGGCTTTTCTGGGGCTGAGAGAGTGTGCATGCATTTTATTTATTTATTTATTTAAATTATTTTTATTTTTTATTATTATTTTTGGTGCTTCGGCCCCCCCAATTGTCTGAGGGACAGCAACTCGGCCCCCAGTTCAAAAAGGTTGCCTACCCCTGATTTAAATGCATTGTAACACACATTTTCAGAAAACACGTCTGGCTATTTTCAAACAGGACAGGCACATCAAAAAGAAGACAACCTGTTCCTGTACCTTTGACAACTATATGGAAAGGAGACTTTTCAGCAAGGTCCAAAACACACTGCAAAAATTATCCAGTTTGAGACTGCTTTAACTGCCCTGGCTCAAAGCTAGGGAATTCTGGAAAGCGTAGTTTTGTGAGACATTTAGGTTTCTCTGTCAGAAATACCACTGGTGCCACAATAAACTACAATTCCCAGGATTCCCTAGCACTGAGCCAGGGCAGTTAAAGTGGTCTCAAACTGGATCATTTCTGCAGTGTGTTTTGGTCACTTCCTCGTTTGTCAGGAGATACCAGCGCTTTCTGTGGTAAGAAAGGTAGGAAGGAAGGGCACTGCATTGCAAGCAGCAAATGACACCATCCGATTGTTGTTGTTGTTGTTATTATTATTATTATTATTATTATTATATTTTCTTATATCCTGCCTTTCTCCCAATATAGGGCCTTTACAGACTGAAGAAATAGTGCAGCTTGAGGCCACTTTAACTGCCCTCAGGGCTCAGTGCTAGGGAATCATGAGAATTGTATTTTTTCTGAGACATTGAGCCTTCTCTGTCAGAGAGCTCTGGTGCCACAATAAAATACAGTCCCCATGATTCCCTAGCACTGAGCCAGGACAATTAAAGTGGACTCAGTTTGCACTATTTCTGGCAGTCTGCAAAGGCCCACAGGGACTCAAGGCGGCGATCAGCAAATTAAAAACAATACAATTTAAAAACAGTACAACATTAAAATGTATAAATATAAAATTTAAAAAAAAAATTAAACCACTGAAAAAGTTATCCTGTTCCCCGCACTGCAGGAATAATCCGGTTTGATACCGCTTTAACTGCCAATGGCTCCGTGCTGTGGGATACTGGGAAGTGTAGTCTGTTGTGGTGTCAATCCGGATTACTAGAAGGAAGAGAAAAAAGAAAAGCCTCCCCCAATTCAGCTATAAGGAGGGGAGGGGAGGGGAGCCTGGGAGCCCCGCTGCCTGTCTCTCTGGGGCTCACCTTGTCCGCCTCCAGCCGCGTCTCCAGCACTTTGCGGAGCTTCCGCGAGAGAGGGTTGGGCCCAGGGCCTCCTCCTCCTCCGCTCAAGCCCGGGGCCGACGAAGAGGAGGAAGAGGCCCCAGCCGCGGGAGAAGGAGACCCGGTTGCCCCCGAGGGCTGAAGGGGGCGCGGAGGAGGAGGAGGAGGAGGTTGGTGCTCTTCGGACGCGGACGCCATTTTCTCTCTCTCTTCGCGGCGGCGGCTGCCGTGGCCGAGTGAGAAGCCGGACCTGGAACGGCGCTGCACCGGTCCCCCCTCCTCCCTTTGGCCGGAGGAGAATGGTTCCGCCCACTTTCTATCCCGTTGTAGGAACTGAAGGAAAGAAGTTGGCAGCAGGAGTTTTCCTAGGCTTCAGCCTATTTCCTCAGATGTGTATTTGGCAACAACAACAACAACAACAATAATGTAGAGGGCTCCTGTAGCCCCTTTGAGGCTTACTTAGAAGTTGGCAGCAGGAGCTTTCCTAGGCTTCAGCCTACTTCCTCAGATGTGCATTTGGCAATAATAATAATAATAATAATAATAATAATAATAATAATAATAATAATAATAATGTAGAGGGCTCCTGTAGCCCCTTTGAGGCTCATTGAAAGAAAGAAGTTAGCAACATGAGCTTTCCTAGGCTTAAGTCTACTTCCTCAGATGTGCATTTAGAAATAATAATAATAATAATAATAATAATAATAATAATAATAATAATAATAATAATAATAATAATAATGTAAAGAGCTCTTGTAGCCCCTTTGAGGCTCACTGAAAGAAAGAAGTTGGCAGCAGGAGCTTTCCTAGGTCTCAGCCTACTTCCTCAGATGTGCATTTGGTAATAATAATAATAATAATAATAATAATAATAATAAT
>CM034701.1:232301332-232313092 GCA_020142125.1 Phrynosoma platyrhinos | reverse complement strand
CAGATTGGAAGCAATCAATATACATCCCCATACACAAAAAGGGAGACATGAGACTGCAGCAACTATAGACCCATAGCACTGATCTCCCATGGAAGCAAAATCATGCTCAAAATTCTGCAACATAGACTCCAACCACACATGGAAAGAGAAATCCCATAGGTCCAAGCAGAGTTTAGGAAAGGAAGAGGCACAAGGGACCACATTGCAAACATATGATGGCTAATGGAATGCACCAGGGAATTCCAAAAGAATATCAGCATATGCTTTCTAGACTACAGTTGTCCTTCTGTTTTTGCAGACGTAAAGTCAGCATCCCTCACTTATCCTCAAGGGATGAATGGAGGGGCACAAAATGGGGGGTGCACCTGCAGTGTGCACCCACTCACTTCCAAGGACATGCGCCTCCATTCAAGCCAATATGGATTGGATATTTGTGTTTTTCTTTTTTCGCAGGGGGAGGGAAGGGATCCCCGTGAAAAAGGAGGGATGATTGTATAGCAAAGCCTTTGACTGCATAGATCGTGAAAGGCTATGGAAGCCCTTAAAGACATGGGAGTGCCAACACATCTGATAATCCTGATGAGGAATCTGTACTCAGGACAAGAGGCTACTGTCAGAACAGAACATGGAGAAACAGAATGGTTCCCAATTGGCAAAGGGGTCAGACAAGGCTGTATCCTTTCACCATATCTGTTCAACTTGTATGCAAAACATAAGAAAAGCAGGCTTGGACACAGAAGAAGGAGGAGTGAAAATAGGAGGAAGGAATATCAACAATCTAAGATATGCAGATGACACCATAGTACTAGCAGAAAACCTCACAGACCTGGAACACCTACTAAGGAAGATCAAAGAAGAAAGTGCAAAGGCAGGCTTAATGTTGAACATAAAGAAAACAAAAATAATGACCACTGAGGACCTTCACAAATTCAACCTAGACAATGAAGAAATAGAAATAGTAAAAGAATTCTCATACCTGAGATTGAACATTGATAGAAATGGGGACTGCAGTCAGGAAATCAGAAGAAGATTAATAATGGGGAGGGTGGCTATGAAAGAACTGGAAAAGATTCTAAAATGCAGAGATATACAACTCAGCACAAAAAACAGAATCATACAAACCTCTATATTTCTTATTACCATGTATGGATGTGAGAACTAACAGTTAAGAAAGATGACGGGAAGAAAATCAATGCATTTGAGATGTGATGCTGGAGAAGAGTGCTAAGGATCCCATGGACAGCTAAAAGGACAAACAAGTGAGAGCAGATCAAATGGGAAACCTCCCTGGGACCCAAGATGAGCAAACTGAGAGTATTGTACTTCAGACACATCATGAGAAGAGAGGACTCTTTAGAAAAGACAATAATGCTGGGGAAGGTGGAGGGAAGTAGGAAGAGAGGAAGGCCACATGCCAGATGGATGGACTCTATTAAAGTCCATGGGTTTTATGGGGTTGCAGGAATTAAGCAGAGCAGTGGAGGACAAAGAGTCTTGGAGGTGTCTCATCCATAGGGTTGCCATCAGTCGAGATTGACTTGAGGGCAGTTAGCAACAACAACAACAAAGGGCCAATTGCTTGTCTATATGGAAGGAGCAAAATGTCTTCACCAAGCCCTGTTAATTGCTCCCACATTGGTGTATTCTTCCTGTTAGTGGATAAGTGTGTATTTGTGGATCTCCAGATATTTGCTGGAGTACAACTTTCAACAGCCCTAGCCATCCCAACCAATAGTGAGGAATGTTGGGAGTTCCAGTTCAACGACATGTGGAGGGCTGCACAATTCCCATCTCTGTTCTAGTCCATGTATGTGTACTTTTATAATGCACATCTGAGTGGTGGAGCACCAACATGAAACAGGAGATGGTTGCTTATTGCTCAGTATTGCACATGTCTAAGGTGTGAATGCTTTGAGTTGAAAAAACAAATGTGTGCACACAATGTCCTAACATGGAGCTCTAATCCTTCATCTTGATAGATAATGGAACTAATTGACAATATTTTGCATGTTGCTTTCTATGGTTAATAATAATAATAATAATAATAAATTTTATTTATACCCCGCCCAATGGGTACCCAATCAGGGCGGCTTACATATTAAAACCAAGTATACATAAAACATCATACAAAAAGACCCACCCACCCCCCTTAAAAATTATTAAATCACATAATATATAAAATCAACATAATTAAAATTGTTAAAATCCACACAGAATAGATAAGCCAACTGGATGATCCCTTCCATCTGCCGATGGGGCCACGCAGGAACACCCTCCAACATGGCTACCTATATGTTCTGTTATGTTCTGCATGTTTCCCCTAACAACTAAAGCCATTCTAGATCTGCATCCTCTCTGTGAGTCATATGATTGCTTACTGTCCCTCACAGTCCATCTTTCAATAAGATCAATATTTGGGAGTATCACTACAGCACATCTTGTTTCATTACAGATAAAGAGGCATACTTTTCAGAATGGAGAGCTTGAGAGGCAGGAAATAAATTAATATTATTGTTGTTGTTGTTGTTGTTGTTGTTATTTTGATGGTGCACCTTCTGCTCTGGTACAGTAGTGTCTAGTTCTAGTCATGCAAATGAGGGTCAGAGTTCTGCTATCAGAGACAGATTGACCCTCCCAAATCCCCATTCGATTGCTTTTTTAATTCCTCAAATTTCTGCTTTCATTCAGAATGCAGATTGTATGCTCCTTGGCGTAGGGACTCAAGTACTGATTAAAAGTACTATGTGCATTCCTGTTGCTATATAATTTATAAATAATGACAATATAATCAGATATTTGCCAAAGGGCTGGGATGAGATTGGAAATCATAGGAGAAATTACTTATAATTATAGGTTGAATCTCTTTGACAGTGCAGTGATGTCTGCTCCAAATAGAGAGACAATACATGCCTTGTCTGGAAGTATTGGTGTGGTAAGCTGCAGCCAAGGAATTAATCAGGAATTTTGGAGTTTGAATTCTGTCTATGGTATTAGGTAATTTGGTGGCTGTAGACTAGTCTATTACTCAACCCATCCTTTGCAAAAATTTGAGATAATAATAGTGATCCATTTTATGCAAAAATTGAGATAATAATAGTGATCCACTTTACAGCATTGTTGTAAAGATTGTAAGATAAAGCATTTCAACGTTTTGATTGTTCTTAATAAAGGTTAGTAACATCTCAGATTTTTGAATGACAAAAGTCCATAATCTTTTATTATTGACCATGTTGGCTGCAGTTTCTTGGAGTAAAAGTCCAAAGCATCTGGTGGGCCAACTGTTCCATTTTTCTAAAGTTGCTCTTGAAGTACTTTATTATTCTTGCTGTTGTTACTATTGAAAAAGGCAATTAATTTATTGTTGTAGAAGCAAAGAAGTCTGGCATTTTTAAAAAATTAACAACTTTATTGCCATTTGCTTTCTGGTGTCAAGCATACTTTGTTGTGCAGTTTTTATTAAAAAAATAAATAGCCCAAATGCAGCATATTAGAAAAGAGAATGTATTACACTGAAAAACAGGAAGATTCAAATGTTCAAGACAACACCTATTTTTTTTAGAAAAATCAGGGATTCATATAATTAATTAATCAGTGCAATTAAAACACATGATTGTAAAATTCTTCACATCATTATCATTAGGGTCAATTATTTGTCAGTGTGGCATAGTGGGTTGAGCATTGGACTCCAACTCTGGAGACCAGGGATTGATTCCCAGCTCATCCATGGAAACCCACTGGATGACCTTGGGCAAGTCACACTCTCTCAGCCTCAGAGGATGGCAGTGGCAACCCCCCAAAAAAAACTTGCCAAGCAAACTCTATGATAGGGTCGCCATAAGTCGGAAATGACTTGAAGGTACACACCAACACAATTGGGGTACAACTGTACTCCAAGGATGGCTACTGGCCCTCCAGATGTTGTTGAAGTGCAACTCCCAGCCACCCTTCCTTCTCCTTGGGTTGCGGTGGCTAGAGCTGAAAAGAGACACAGTGGGAGCCAAAGTACTGCTTGTGGATGCATCTACACTGTAGAAAAAATGCAGTTTGACACCACTTTTAAATGCTGTAGCTCCATTGTATGGAATCCTGGGGTTTGTAGTTTTACAAGGTCTTTAGCCTTCTCTGCCAAAGAGTGCTGGTGTTTCATAAAGCTTGCAGTCCCAGGATTCTGTAGGATAGTACCATGGCAGTTAAAGTGGTGTCAAACTGCATTATTTCTACAGTGTAGATGCACCTATGTGGTTGATGAGAAAATAAAGCCTACCATTTGCTTCCAGCCAGATGCCTAATAATAAAATAAAATAAAATTCCCAACAGGAATAGAAAGTGGATGACAACCAGTGTGGCCTAGTAGTGGTTTGAGCTTTGAATTATGACTCTGGAGACCAGGGTTCAATCCAAGTTCAGCCATGGAAACTCATTGGGTGAACCTGGCCAAGTCACATTCTCTCAGCCTCAAGAGGATGGCAATGGCAAACCCCCTCTGAAGAATCATGCCAAGAAAACTCTAGGATAGGGTCATCGTAAGTCAGAAATGACTTGAAGGCAGACAACAACAACAACAACAAATAGAAAGAATTCAAAGATACAGCCCTTGTGTTAGTCTGTAGAATCAGTATTTAGAAAGATCTTGTAGCACCTTTGAGACTCACTGAAAGAAAGAGGTTGGCAGCATGGGCTTTTGTAGACTCAAGTCTACTTCCTCAGATGTGCAATTTTAGGCTGCATCAATAGACGTATAGTGTCTTGATCAAGAGAAGTAATAGTGCCACTCTGTTCTGCTTTGGTCAGGCCTCACCTGGAATACTGTGTCCAGTTCTGGGCACCACAATTCAAAAAGGATGTTGACAAATTAGAGCGTGTTCAGAGGAGGGTGACCAAAATGGTGAAGGGTCTGGAAACCATGCCTTACGAGGAAAGATTTAGGTAGCTGGGCATGTTTAGCCTGGAGAAGAGACGGTTAAGAGGTGATATGATAACCCTATTTAAGTATTTGAAGGAGTGTCACATTGAGGATGGAGTAAGCTTGTTTTCTGCTGCTCCAGAGAATAGGACACAGAGCAATAGATGCAAGCTACAGGAAAAGAGATTCCACCTCAAAATTAGGAAGACTGTGCTGTTTGACAGTGGAACACACTTCCTTTGATGGTGCTTTGATTGTGATTTCCTGCATGGCAGACTGGATGTCCCTTGGGGTCTCTTCCAACTCTAGGATTTTATGATTGTATGATTTGCAGTAGACTTAAGCCTAGGAAAGCTCATGCTGCCAACTTCTTTCTTTCAGTGAGTCTCAAAGGAGCTACACAATATCTCTATTATTATTATTATTATTATTATTATTAATTAATAATAATAATAATAATAATAATAATAATAATAATAATAATAATAATAATAATAATATCCAAATGCATCTGAGGAGGTAGACTGATATCTATGAAAGCTCATGCTGCCAACTTCTTTCTTTCAGTGCATCTCAAAGGGGCTACACAAGATCTCTCTTTGTTGTTGTTAACTGCCCACGAGTCGGTCTTGACTCATGGCAGCCCTATGGATGAGACATCTCCAAAACTCTTTGTCCTTCACTGCTCTCCTTAATTCCTGCAATCCCATAAAACCCGTGACCTCCTTAATAGAGTCCATCCATCTGGCATGTGGCCTTCCTCTCTTCCTACTTCCCTCCACCTTTCCCAGCATTATTGTATTTTCCAATGAGTCCTCCCTTCTCATGATGTGTCCAAAGTACAACAGTCTCAGTTCGGTAATCTTGGCTTCCAGGAAGGTTTCCAGCTTGATCTGCTCTAGGACCCACTTGTTTGTCCTTTTGGCTGTCCATGGGATCCTCAGCACTCTTCTCCAGCACCACATCTCTAATGCGTTGATTTTCTTCCTATCATCTTTCTTAACTGTTCAGCTCTCACATCTATACATGGTAATAGGAAATCCGATGGCTTGTATGAGTCTAACCCTAGTGCCTTTTCCTTTCCTGAACCCTGCTTGGACCTCTGGGATTTCTCTCTCCATGTATGATTGGAGTCTATGTTGCAGAATTTTGAGCATGATTTTGCTTGCATGAGAGATCAGTGCTATGGTTCTATAGTTGCTGCAGTCTCTTGTGTTTCCCTTTTTGTGGATGGGGATGTATATTGATTGCTTCCAATCTGTTGGCCATCGTTTTGTTTTCCATATCTGTTGACATATGTTGGTTAGCACTAGAGTTGACTCTGTCAATATGGATTGCAGCAGTTCAATTGGAATATCAACTGTTCCTAGTGATTTCTCTTATTGCAGTTTCCGCTTCGCTTTTTAGAATTTGAGGTTCATCTTCATATAGCTCTTCATTTCATGTGTCCTTTATTTTGTCATCTCTTTTGTATTATTCTTCTGTATATTACATCCAATGTCTTTTTATTCCTTCCTGGTCTTGAATTATGTTATTTTTATTGTCATAGTTCATCCCAGTCCTTGGTTTGAATTTACCTTTGATCTCCCAGATCTTGTGAAATAGATCTCTTGTTCTTTCCTTTTTGTTATCTTCACTGCATTGGTTGTTGTAGTAATTTTCATTATCTTTCCGCACAAGCTGTTGTACTGTTGCATTCATAATTCTTAGTTTGTTCCTATCTCCCTTTTGTTTTTCTTCTCTTCTTTTCTTTATTGTTATAGTGTTTTTTTCTGTCATCCATGTTTTTTTCTCTTTCTTTTTGTTTACTAAAAGTGTCTGTATGCATTTTTCTTTTATTATGTCCCTGGCTTCAGACCATAGTTCCTCTGTTTCTCAGTTTATTATGCTTAGTAGTGTTAATCTGTTTCTTATGTTGTCTGCCAATTCTACTGAAATATTATTTCTATCATATTTTGGTATAATCACTGGTTTTGTTTTCTTCTTGAGTCTTACTCATATTTTTGATATGAGTAATTGGTGATTTGTGCCACAGCCGGTGCCGGTCTAGTCTTGGCCACTAATATAGAGTTCAGCCATCTTTTACTTCCAATTATATAACCTATTTGATTTCTGTGCCCTTACAGCTAAATTTACCCTTACAGCTAAATTTTCCTTCAATGCTAGTGATGGAACGATGTCTCAAGGGGAGCATCCCTGAGGGAAGCATACTAGTTTAGAAAGTATAAATAAGGTAAGGCCTGATCCTAGCAGCTTGTTGGCCTATATGAAAAATGAGGCAAATGATTAATTATTCTTGGGTTTCTTTTTGTTTACTGCCAGGGACGATACAGAGGTGCTTGTGTGCCACACTAAAGTCTAAATCCTCTTTTAGTCCTGACTGGAGTAGATTCATTGAATCATTAGATGTATCTACACGTTGACTTATCATTCAGCAAGTGATTAAATGTGTCTACTTTAGCTGGGACTAAGGAGATTACTATTCGAGGCTTTAACATGATTACAGCTGGAAAAAAAGAGCTTTGGAAATACATTACATGATGATGTCTTCAACCCGTAGCTGCTGTATCCCTGAAGTGTAGTTAGGGCATCCCTTTTAACTGATGAGGGAAACCCATCAATGACTTCCCAACTGCATTAGTCTCCAAGTGCAAAATATCACTATCAAGGCAGTTATGATATTGGCAGTCTTGTGGTGTCCCCTTCTCCCTCTCTGCCCCCTTCCCTTTGCTATTGTCAACCAGCCTGATTACCTTACAGCTAAATTCTGTTTCTTTTCTTTTAAAAAAGAAAACTTAAATCACAATAGCAAAGCTCTGAAATTGTGCAAAAAAGTGAACATAAAAATAAATTAAAATTAAATAAACTGGAAAGCATGCTGGGTAGGGCATAGGGCAGGGAGGTGAGTTTAAGGGGGAGTTAGGAAAAGAGCATGATGGCAGCAGTTGTGCAATTGCAAAGGCATGCAGTGATGGCTATAATGCAAACAGATATGATTCTCTTGTCATTAGCAAGCACGATTATGGCAAGAACGGGGCTTGTGCAGTAAAACTGTAATCAACAGGATGCCAGCCTAACTTGGTTGACATAGGGAACCTAACTTGGTTGACATAGGGAACCAAGGGAACCAAGTACTTGAAGTTGGTGGGATCTGCTAGCGTTTGGTGCTCTGTTACAAAGGGCAGCAAGCTGCTGTGAGCCAGCCTTGCCTAGGATCAATCACAATGTCATAAAACATTAAGCAAGCTTTGGATTTCTACAGAACGCTTAATCAGGCTAGATGTTAAGCAAAATGAGGAGCAGAAGAAAGCTGGCTTGTGCGGTCTTCATTGGTCACAGTCACAGGAACACTTCACTTTAGAAAACTGAAGCATCAATAATAAAACAGACAAGCTTTATTCAGAAACTAAAGATGTTCACAGCAGACCTATGTTGTCAGGTTTGAAGTAATACCGGTTACACTATGTAATAAAAGCACCTAGGAATTCAAACTTTTGAGGGGCTTTCACCCCCATTCATCCCAAATCAAAATATTCTTAAATCTTCCAGTTCCTGGAGTCACCCCTCCTTTTTCAGGAGACCAACCTTGAAGCTCCCAGTATGACCTTCACTCTCCACATACCTTCTCATTAACTGCTCATGAATGATAAGCAACCAGCATCATCAGTAGTACACATATCCCATCATTCAGTATTGTAAAATACTACAAGCACACCAAAATCTGTAACAAGCATGACAGGAAATCCGAGGAACTCTGATCCTGACACTTAGCCTGGGATTTATTGGAGCCTAGGGGCGCCCAAGTGGTCCCTATTTGCTGTCATTGTTATCAAAACTGCATTGCCAACCCTTTCAAGTTCTCCAGGGAGAACTGCAATTGTGTCTGGTTTTGTATGTGGCTAAAATGCTCTGCGAATATGAGTACAATATTGACAGAGTGATGGCTCTTAAGGGTACTATATTTAAACGTCTTTAAAAGTACTTCTTGGATCAAAATGCGTAGTATGGCTATAGACTGGTATCTTTTGGGGGTGGGCTTGTGTGAGCCATCTTATTGTATGATGATGATCTTCCTTTTTATGCTATCAACTGAGGAAGGGGGGCTGGTTCCAAAACATATTAAATTAATTCCATTGTATAATTTAATCAAAGTGAGCAGTATAGCAGTGTTGAGGTGTGAGACCCATCAATTTCTAAAAATGGTGATAATACAGCTTAAACCTAATCCTAAGTATGCGAGTGGAAGGGTTAAAAAGAAATACATATGCTGCATACCTAGTAGGCGCATGTCTTTTTGTCTTTATTGCACATAATCTATGTCTGTGACTTGATTTTTAGAAAGAGAAACATATGGAAAATACTTAAGTCCATTAAAATTCTAAACCAATAGTACTGTTTCATAATTTCATTTTTGCTCAAATTCCATTATAAATTCTGGACAAATAAAGTCCATAAAAATTATTTCATACTATAAGCTTTCAGTTTCCTGGCAGCACACTTCTTTCTATATGCTTTCTCAGAGGACAGTCCCACTAGGCTAAATTCAGTGATTAGTCCCCAATTAGAGTAGACTCATTGAATAAATCTGACTTACAAGGTGTTGATTTAACAAATTCAGTTCACTCAATAAATCCATTCTACCTGGGACTAACAGTTAAGATTTAACTTGTTGGGTTCAATAGCGCTTACCAACAGAGTCCAAGATTCAAATGCAACCATCTCACCTTTCATTCTGTCTCCAGGAGATTTTCCAGACTTTTTTCCCCTGCTGAGTTAGAACTGAGATTATATTCTAACAATCCAAAACCATTTCACAACTTTATAATCACTTTATAAGTTATAATTTTACAGTAAATGTCTACAGTTATGGCTGCCATATATGTATAAAGGACTAAGAAGTGAACATTAGGCTCAGATAGATATTTTCCAATGATGCTTTTATTAAACACACCACGTCACATTAATATAATTTTTCAGCTTAAAGAAACAATATCTTATAAATCTGACACTTGTCTGTGACTCAAGCTGACCTATACCTCCTCATGGCTGTTCACAGATCAGTGGTTTAACACAAATAATTTGTCATCAGAATCAGTTGTCTTATGTCCCAAAAGCTGTTTCTGTGCACATTTTTCTCACTGTTCTTACAGCATCTTCCATTACAAGTCACTGTTTTGCACAAATCCTGAGCCATGAATCAAGATAGGGTGCTTTGTCCTGTTAAAAAAATTCATGAGGCGTCGCCAGCTAGCCTACATATATCAGAAATTGCATCATCAGTGTATCTGGCAGTTCAAAGCTTTCCAACATAAGAATGCTAATGGATGCTGAGCACGGCAGTTTCACAGACTCTCTGTAAGTATCACAGTGTGACAATGCAAAATGAAAGCCGTTTCTCTTCCAAAAAAGCAAATTGAAATGCTGTTTCCACAGCCTGTCCAGCAAGCCCTTAATCAGAATACACAAGGCCACTTCTACAATTGGACTGCCAAAACACGATTTTCTGATCAGACTGCTTTTTCAACATGTCTTTCAGCTTATCAATCTTATACCATGGGTTACAGTCTACTGTACTTCAGGAAAGTGTTTGCATAAACAACTAACATAATTTGTGTAATCGTCTGCTCAGCCTCCAACAATGTTGCTTTCACCCACAGGCTCAAAGGCTTTCTTGGAAGCTCTGGTGTGTATAGAACTGTCATCAGTCTCATCAGTTTTAATGATCCTGGCAAACCCTCTCTGGCAACCAGTTCAACATCTAATTGCAGAAAAACAGTGCTTCAGTCAGGCTAAAGAGCTGCTGTGGAAGCAAACAACACACTTGGCAAAATGCCTTCCTTTCTCTATATATATTTTTCCTGCAGCAATGATGGTATCTAGAAACATCTAAAATTATCAGATTTTTATATTGGGGATGTGGTTTGCAAAAAAAAAAAAAAAGTTCTCTTCTGACTTATTAAGAGAAAGAGAAAAGCTAAGGGATAGAGAAACAGACAGGCAACCCTTGATCAGACAAGGCTTTTATTATGCTGTTGATCTGCCTCATTAATGGAATTGTAAAGGCAGTCCTCACATCTTTTCCACTTGTAACCCTCTGACAGTTTCTTCCATATTTTCTTCCCCCAACAAAGACCTCTTAAGGAGGAAAAACTGAAACAACGGCATTTAATTGGTAAAATTGTAGAAACTAGGACCAACCCCATTGTATAGGGTTTTTTGTGTTGTTAACTGCCCACGAGTCAATCTCAACTCATGGCGGCTCTATGGATGAGACATCTCCAAGACCCTCTTGTCCTCCCCTTCTCTGCCTAATTCCTGCAAACCTTTAATACTCATGACCTCCTTAATAGAGTCCATCCATCTGCATGTGACCTTCCTCTCTTCCTACTTCCCTCCACCTTTCCCAGCATTATTGTTTTTCCCAAAGAGTCCTCTCTTCTCATGATGTGTCCAAAATATGACACCCTCAGTTTGGTCATCTTGGTTTCCAGTTTAATCTGATCTAGGACCCATTTGGTTTCCAGTTTAATCTACTCTAGGACCCTCTTGTTTGTCCTTTTGGCTGTCCATGGGATCCTCAGCACTCATCTCCAGCACCACATCTCAATTGCATTGATTTTCTTCCTACCATCTTTCTTAACTGTCCAGTTCTCACATCCATACATGGTAATAGGGAATACAGTGGCTTATATCATTCTCACTTTTGTGCTGAGTTGTATATCTTTGCATTTTAGAATCTTTTCTAGTTCTTTCATAATCACCCTCCCCAGTCTTAGTCTTCTGATTTCCTGACTGCAGTCTCCATTTCTATTGTTTGATCCCAGGTATGGGAATTCTTTTACTATTTCTATTTCTTC
>CM034701.1:232267991-232284721 GCA_020142125.1 Phrynosoma platyrhinos | reverse complement strand
ATAAAATAGCAAAATCAAGGTTTGTTTTTTTGGAGTGTGTGTGTGTGTGTGTGTGTGTGAATGAATATTTTTGAACTGTGATTGGTTAAATCTGTGGATAAAGAATCCGTGAATACAGAGGACCAACTGTGGTTGTAAAAGTGTCTCATTTCCAGATTATATTTAGCTATATTTGTGCTTTCAGCCTTTTCATTGATGGGAAAGTACCTGATATTTATTTATTTGCATCTGCCCTTTAATCACAACCAGGTGCTATACAACTTTTATCAGAGTTTTAGAAAGACGAAGCTGATTTAGGAGAGTAGCCCATTGTAATCTAATGCAACTGTATGTAGGGCCAGTTTCACAGGTTCCCATTTGAGCAGTCAGGAAGAAAAGGAATAGTAGGCATTCAGATTAGAGGAAGATAATGAGATTGAGTGCTTTGTTTGCATTGCTGAGAAATTCTTGCTACTGTCAGTGGTATTGCATTGTCTAACTAGGGGCCTTTACAGACTGCTAGAAATAGTGCAAATTGAGTCCACTTTAACTGCCCTGGCTCAGTGCTAGGGAATCATGGGAATTGTATTTTTTTTCCTGAGACATTGAGCCTTCTTTGTCAGAGAGCTCTGGTGCCACAATAAACTGCAGTTCCCATGATTCCCTAGCACTGAGTCAAGGCAGTTAAAGTGGACTCAATTTGCACTATTTCTCGCAGTCTGCAAAGGCCCTAAGTTGATGAAACCAATAGTAAGAGATCTACAGCCCTGCTCAGGAAGAGCTCCTGTTTGAATTCAGGACATATACCTTTCATAGTTTGACTTGTTTACAAGGTCCTGCATGTTGATTTGGACACATCTCCCACTCTCAAATTGCCCTATTTCTTACCACAAAATAGATGGGCAATCTATTTTATGACCCAATTAAGATAGCCACTGTTAGGAGGCAAGTTGCACCAGGCAAATTTGACAGTATCCTAGGTTCCCCCATCAGTGGAAGAATAATGTTACACGGATCACAAATGCCATGACTATGACTGCAAGTCCCACAGAGAGCATCCCCTCCGGTCACAACATCCTCCCCAGACAACACCCTTAGCAACCAGGGAATGAAAGGCATCAATTAATAGGCAGCAGGGTAGGGGTGGCCACCCAGGTTCATGATGCTTAACCCCTCACTCCCAACCCCCTTTCATTATGCAAGGGACAGGGACAAGTTAGGGGAAAGAAAGCCATCGGATCCTGATCTGCAACTCACTAGTGGAGAAAGCTGTTATCAGTGGATGTCACGAGTTCAAATCCTCTGTCATGTTTGTAGCACCAAAACGAGGAGGCAAATACCTAAAGCAGAATCAGAACAGAAAATATATGGATATGCAAGTATTCATTGAGATGTGTGCATGTGCCTTAATGCTTCCTGTTGACTTATGGCGATTCCCATGAATTTTTCATAGGGTTTTCTAAAACAAGAAATACCCAGAGGTGGTTTTCTCACTTCCTTCCTCTGAAATATAGCCTGTAGTACCTGGTAGTAATTGGCTGTCTTTCCTTCAAATACTAACCAGTGCTGACCCTGCTTAGCTTCCAAGATCAGATGGGATCTAGTGTATTAGGGTATTTAGGCCATATATTGAGATACTATAAAGCTCCCTTTCCTTTCTCCAGTGCTTTGCCTTTCCCAGTATTTTAGATGCAGATATACATTGAGATACCTGCGTCTAAAAAGGCAAAGCATTGGAAGATGACTATTATAGAGGAGCTATAGAAGAGAAATTATGTTTGTAATAAAAAAAAAGTTGGCATCTGAATAGAAGAAAAAATGATTATATTAAAATAGGAGAATATGTTTCAGTTTCCCCTTTTCAGTTCTGCATCTATTCAATGCATGCTTTGAATAGTTTTGCAACAATCGTTGCTTTAAGCTTCCTTTGTATATAAACCAGCGGAGTTCCTTTAAAAAAAAAAAGTCTGGATTTAACTTAATCCTGATTAATAACTTCCGAACTGCCAGCCTTTATCTAGAAGAGTACTTTTGTTATTTAATTTTTTGGAGTGGGGGGGGGAGGAGGAAGAGGAATCTTTCTGTATAGCACGTGCATAATATGTATTGTAGGGTGGCATTTTGCTGGTAGAAACATACTCTACTAGGTGCACACTAGAACCAGGGTTCAAAGGATATATGCATGTGAGATAAAATCTTGTGGATTGTGAAAGCAAAGCTCTCTCTTCTATCTGTGTAGAATTCCCTCCTGCATAAAGACCCCAGGGGTTTCTGCTTTCACAGTTCTAATAAGGCAATGTGCAAAGAAACAAAACAAGATGACACAAGTTCTTCTTAAGCTTCCTTTTGTCAAGACAATGTTTCAAGAAGCTGCTTGGTTGGGTTGCCATTTTTAATGCTTACCCCAGGGTAGGGCACTGCCAGTGTGCTCCCCCAACCAAAAGGATGTGTAGTTTGCTTGCACAGCTTCCAGTGCTGCAGAACCTCTATTGAGTAGAGCAGGGGTAGGCAACCTTTTTGAGCTGGGGGCTGGGTTGCTGTCCCTCAGACAATTGGGGGGCCAAAGCACCAAAAATAAATAAATAAATAAATATTTTTTTTAAAAAATTAAAATTAAAAAAATATGCATGCACACTCTCTCAGCCCCAGAAAAGCCATGGCAAAACCCCTGTGGAGATTTTGCCAAGAAAACTCCAAGAACAAGTAATAACAACAATAATATCATCATGGCGGGGGGCGGCAGCGGAGGCGGCAGGACTGGCCTGGGGCCGGTCCAAAGGCCTCGGGGGGCCGCATCCGGCCCCCAGGCCTTAGGTTGGCTACCCCTGGAGTACAGTCTACTCTCAGTAGTATGGGCACAGGAAATTCATGGCAATTCTAGGGTGTCTGGCATGGTTCTGCAGTACAGTCGTATCACTTTGATTCTACCTTAACTGTCATATTTTCATTTTACGGAGTCCAGAGATTTGTAGTTCAGTGGGATACTTGGAATTCTATGCAAGAAAGTTCCAGTACTTATCCACAGAAAGGTCTAAGTACCTCAACACACTACAGATCCCGAGATTCCATGGAGCCATGGTAGTTAATGTGGTATCAAAATGATCTAATTGTGTAGTGCAGGTACACCCTCGGTCCAAGGAAACTCTAATATATAGTTGGCTGAAATCAGGAGAGACCCCATGAGGCTAAGGAGAGAAAGTAATCTAAATGCTGTTTCCTTTATAGGCTGTGGCATTGCTAAATTTAGAGAGCTAAGAAGCTTACTGTACTATTTTGGATATTGATATTGTGTAGAATTTTCCCGATGTTATGTAAAACTTTCCAGAGAGCCAGCGTGGTGTAGTGGTTTGTGTGTTGGGCTAGTACTTTGGGAGACCAGGTTTCAAATTCCCTTTCAGGCATGGAAACCAAGTAGGTGACTTTGGGAAAATCACACAAGGAGGGCAATGGCAAATCTCCTCTGAATAAATCTTGCCAGCAAAACTCTGTGATAGGGCTACCATACATTGGAGGTGATTTGAAGGCGGGTAACACACAATAACAGAACTTAACATAGCAGGCAATGAGGAAAGTTTAACATTTGTAACAGTTATGATGTTCTTCAGCAGGTTTTCTCATTTCCTTTTCCCTACTCTTTAGAAAATCCCATTCCACTCATCTCTGTCCTCATATATAAACCAAGCCCTTCCAGTTCCTTACTAACTATTGTGGTGATCACTGGCTGCCCCATCCCAAATTCTTTCAGCTTCTCAACTCCTTCCCTTCCCTAGTGTGACTTACTACTCCTTTCTCCAAAGTTGTCTAATACATCAAGCCTTCTTGATAGTTGGATTCATCATTTTTGGACTTTACCTGAAATAAGCTGCAATGCTCTAGTTCAGGAGAATGCCATTGTAGCTCTTCAGACGTTATTGAAATGCAATTCCAATAATCTCCCACTACCAGTTATGTTAGGGCTAATGGGAGTTGTAGGTCAAAAACATCTTGGGGGGGGGCACATTTATTCACCTTTTCTCTAGCTAATGGAGGAGCTTTATATATTGTAATCATTTCAACCTACAAGTCTGTGAACAAGGCCCAAATATTTTGTCGAATGCTAGGATGTGAGAGAGTGAGTGTGAAGTGGTAGTAGTTCTGGCTATTACTAGAACTAGTCTCACCAGCAAATCCAAGTCTGAATATATCTCTGTATTGTGTCCAATTGTTTTCCTCTGTGCAAGAATGCCTACCTTTATTACAGTGTCAACTGCAAGTTCCAAACTTTGAGTGTATAAATTTTCAGTTTCCAGACATATTTAACAATCAGTGTGTTATCAGCTATTATTGTGTATACTCATTTATAAGTCTAGAAATTTTAGACAAAAAATTGACCCTGTGAACTATGTGTGTAGTGTCTATATATCTATGTATAGTGTCTTTTTTCTTTATTTGTAGTGTGTGTCGAAATCATTTTTGTATACAGATGTTTTTTAAATTAATAAAAACTATTTTTAAAAAATTGACCCAAAAAAACCTAGATTGACTTATCCATAGGTCAGTGTAAGTACTGTACAAAGGTAAAGGTAGTCCCTTGACATGAATGATTAGTCATAACTGACTGTAGGGGCAGTGCTTATCTCTGTTACTAAGCTGAAGAGCCAGCGTTGTCCAAAGATGAATCTGGTGGTCATGTGGCAAGCATGACTGCACCAAATGCTGTTACCTTCCCACCGAAGTGATACCTATTTATCTACTTGCATTTGCATGCTTTTGAACTGCTAGGTTGGCAGAAACTGGGACTAGTGACAGGAGCTCACCCCATCATGCAGCACCTGGGCCTCGAACTTTCCGATCTTCCAAATTGGTGTCTTAATGACTAAGCCACTGCATCCCACCTTCATTAAGTGCTGTACTTTAAGTATTATCAAAAAAGGAAATATCTCCTTCTCTGAATAGAGTAGTGAGAAAGCTTAGTGTGTCCCAAGAGCACCTAAAAGAAGCACCAACCACCTCTACTCTCTTTGAGACACTACTTCTGACCTTTTTGAATGTAGGGGGAGGGTAGGAAAATGGCAGCGGTGACAGCTCTTTGGTGCTTCTTCTCAAAGGAGTGCCAAGAGGAATCAGGCTTTGAAGGATCTGAATAAGACATTTGTCTATGTTTGTCAGCTTTTCTGAGTTAAAATCTGGCAAAGTGATGACGGCTATAATCACTGCTAGTATAGTCACCATTTTCTTTGCTTTACATCCTTTTTGATATATGTGTGTGTTCTTAGTCCTACCCATGCCTCACTACCTCCTCTGCAATTGCACAGCCACTATTTACCATAGATCCCTCCTCATCCATCCAGCCTTTAGGGTGACCCCAAACAGTTATGGCGAGTAGAATTTTGTAAGTTCTTTGACATCGTTTTCCTTTGCTTCATCCTTTACATCCTTTGTTACATGCCCCTAAGTTTTACTCTCGACTTATCCATGGGTCATATCGAAAATCCACAATTTTGGTAGCCAAACCTGTCCTCGACTTATACATGACAGTCAAGTATATACGGTAGTCACTCATCTGCATCTTTTTTAATATAATACAAGTTGTAAATTCAACTTTTATTCTACTGGTCTAGATGCATGGCATGGAAATTCCCCCTAGGACATATTAATGTGCATGAAGGGCAATGGAATTTCCTTAGCCCCTTGTTTCACATGTGATTTTTGTTTGTTCTCAGCAGGGGGGTTTGCTTCTGTACTGATGTATCTTGATCTTTCTGATTTACACACACGCACACACACATATATGCATGCATATCCTGCTATTTCAGAGGAGATTTCATTGTCAAAGCCCCTCAACACCATTAAAATTCAATGAGCAGTGCCACTGACGGGTGCTGTACAGTAATGAAAATAAGACCCAGGCCCCACCCTCAGGCTTCCAGGCTAAAAAGACAAGATACACAAGGGAAGGGGGGGCAGAAGGGGGGCTTTGTCGGTGCCAGAACAAAGAGGGGTGTTGTTGGGGAGGGGGCATGGCTCAGTGGTAGAGCACACGCTTTGCATCCAAAAGAAGTCCCTGGCATCTCCAGCTAAAGCTGAGAACCTCTGCAAGTTAGGCTATACCTAAAGCTTAGGTGCATTGCTTCCTTGGAAAACAATGCCCAGAAATCCCTCAGCCAGTGTGGCCAGTGACTATATAGGTGAAGGGTTCTGGGAATTATAGTCCAACAAAATTAATGTTTTCAACCTGTGAGTTGGCCAGGGGTAGGATGAGGGTTCACTCATTGCTCCCTGAAGAAGTCTTTGAAGGGCCCACAAGAGAGGTCTTGTAATGAAAGGGGCAGCAGTGAATGAGTGAATGCATTGGGAGGGCATGATTGGGATTGATGAGCAGGTTGGAGAGCCTTTCACCGCAGCACAGTAGTGACTGCTGGCTCCCATGTTAGTGGGATGGTGACTCCAGGTTTTGGCTACCTTTAAAGGAGCTCTCCAAGGTGCTGGGCCTATCTAGGAATGTGTTTTAGGACCTTGGAGAGCTCTTTTACATCTCGAACTAAACTCTGAAGAGGATTTATAGTCATCCCTCCACTTTTGCAGCTTTGACTTTTGCAGATTTGATTATTCATGAATTTGATTAATGTGTTTTTTCTAGGTCCTCCTGTGTGACTCTGTGGTCAACAGCCACCAGAAGTTGTGCTGGTGGACCTAGAGATTCCTAGAGAGAACACAACTCTAGACATTTGTAGGTCCTCTAATGCAATTCTGTGGTCAACCTCTGGCAGAGGTTGACTATAGAGTTGCACTGGAGGACCTAGAGATTCCTAGATAGATGTTCTCTCAGGTAAAAAAAAAATGTCTTTTTTTTTAATTTGCAGTTTTTCCAATGTCACAGGGCTCTTACACCCCTAATCCCAGCGAATATGGAGGGGCTACCATATTGCTCTGCTCACATAGGAGCCATCACTACCTCAGAAATCCTGCCCAAATTTCCTATGGGTGGCATGGATCTTTTATGGCTGGAATGGGGAATGTGTGGCCTTGCAAATGTTGTTGGATTGCAGCCCCCATCTTTCCTCATTACATGGTAGATAGGATTGATAAGGTTTATGGGTCACACATTCCCCATTCTTGTCTTATGGAATGGCACAAATGTAGAATGTGGACAGTTTTAACCCAGTGTATGAGAGAAAGCATATTCAGTTATCACTTTTTCTAAAGCAACATCATTAAAAGCTACTTGACTGAAAAGTATTCAGTGTATAGTGCTTCCTACATGAAAATGCATGAAACTACGCCCACTGAGTTTTTACAACTATGACATGAAACTAGTCCCATGAAATATGCATTATTTAAAATGCTGTTATTCTCTGCAGCTCAGATAATGTAGTCTTAAAACATTTATTATCACATTTTAAAAGAAACACTCTTACTGGTGTTTTTCTTTGTCCTGCTACCTCCTTGCAACCAAAAGTTTCTTGTGAACAGTTTCAGATGTTGTTTCATTTATTCTTTGTCCTTTGGTTCATCTGACTCCTGTCACTTTTCTTGATTTGTTTGTAAATCATCACATAATCAAACTTGGATCATCTAGCCTTTGATTGTAAGACTGCACGCCTGATGACTTTCCAACATCTTGTCTGCATGCGGTATATGTGTTGACACAAAAATTAACACAGTAGAAAAGCCATGGGGGAAAACACACACAGAGGCAGCAGTCCAAAGGGCTGCTGTTTGTCCTTTTTTCTCTCTCTCCAGTACTCCCAATAGCTTGTAATTGGACTCCAGCTGCAAAGCATCATCTCAGCTACAACAGCACTCCCCACAGTGCCCTATTTCACTAGATTACTCCCTTGTTCACAGGTGTATGCCTTACAGGACAAAATAACCTTCATGGCACAAATCCTTTTCGCCCATTTGAAATCAGGTAAACTACACAGAATGGCAGATGTGTGCTCGTGGGACCCTTCTGGGGAGGTCCTCATTTACAAGGTGAATGACTCTGTAGGGTGTGAGGTTTGGCAAGCTGGTGTACAGTGCGGATATTATTTTGACCCGCCAGAAGATCCATCTGAATCCCTTTTTTGATTGGGCACAGGTTCTATTAGGATTGGAGTCCAATCCAGAAATTATCAGCCAGGTGTGAGACTCTGAATCATGTCAGAAAGTAGCTTTTTTTCTGGAATTCAGTCAGTGCCATTTCTGCTCAGTGTGGAGAATAAGAGAGAATGAGAAGAATGTGAGATTACTGACTTTCCCTTCTATCTAAAGTCCTGCACATCTGGCCAGTTATTGTGCAGAAGGCAAGAGTAGTGCTTCTTCTGTCTGTCACACTGGGTGTAAAGCAAGATGTGTGAAACCTCTGACATTCTGGATGTTACTGGGATTCAACTATCAGCAAGTTTCATCCGTAGTGAGACATGATGGAATCTGCAGTTCAACCAAATCTGGAGGGCCCAAATTTCCCCATCATGTATTACCAACAGATTATAATGAGCACCTAGTAAGAAACACCTCCTTGATTTGCATCCAGAGAGATTATGAGGATGCCTTTTAAAAATTCTTCATACTACAGGATGCTAGGGTTTGCTATGTTTCAAGTTTCAGCCCCTTCCTTAAGATTTCTAGAAGTAAAATCTAGAGTGATCAATTGTTTTAAAAGTTTAATTCTATAAAACATCCAGGGGTAACTGTTTTAGGTGGATTTTTGATTGAGTTTAATTCTGTTTTACTGTTGAATTTTTGTATGTTTTTAGCTATAATGTGTGTGTGCATGCATGCCTTCAAGTCACCTGTCGACTTACAAACACCCCATCAATTTCATAGGTTTTTCTTCGGCAAGGAATACTCGGAGACAGTTTTGTCAATTTCTTCCTGTGAAATACAGCGTAAATTACCTGGTATTTGTTGCTGATCTCCCATACAAGTAGTAACCAGTGCTGATCCTGCTTAGCAGTCAAGCTTGGGTGAGCTCTGGTGCCTTTGAGATATTTAGGCTGCCTGAGCTTTAATGTACTTGTTTTAAATTCTAAGTGCTCTTGAGTCCCAATTTTGAGGAAATGGTTGGGTATAAATTAACTTTCTTATCATCATCATCATTGTTTCTGTGGGCAGAAGCTTGCATCACATATTGCAAATTCTGCCATTTCACATAGGTGATGTTCATACTGTATATGACCCATTATGTTTTTCTTTGCCTGATATACATCCTTTTGGCTTTTAAGTTAGCATCGAAGAGGCAGAATACATGAATACAATCTAAAGTGGGCATTCAACCACCATGTGCTGTCGTGCAGAGAGGAAGGCCCTCAGGCAGGGATGGTTTGGAAGGGAAGGGGGAGGCTCCAAGTGTGTAGTTCACTCTGAAATATGGGAGGCTATGAAATATTTAACAGTGTTTTTTAATGTTCTAGGAAATGGTACATGATACATCACTCCCTGTAATAGCATTCCCGATGTCTGCCTGCTGTCATCTGCTGCGCCAAACTGCCAACAGCAGAGATTCCTAAACTGCCAACAGTAAAGAAGACGTCTATCCCCCGTAGAAAAATAGCAGGAGATGAGAATAATCCCTGCCACCCCTTCCTTCCCCCACTGCTCACATCGGCCCCTGGGCAAGCGGGTAGTATGCATTCTTCCCATGCACCGCCGGGGAATTTTCCTGGCATCAGAGAGCAGGGCTTGGACCCACGCCTTTGGCTGCCTACAGGGCTGTGATAAATCTGGTTTCGTTTTGTTCCCATTTTCTTACATTTCTCCAAATTCCAAATCTGCATTCTCTCCTTTGTTCGTTGCTTTGTGTGGCATCGGTCTTTTTTCCCTGCGTGGAAATTCATACTCATTTTCATATGCTCTTTTCCTTATGTACACATCTTCTACATTTTTACTAAGGTACCTATCGTGTATCCTTCATACGCACATTTCTACACCTTTCTCCATTGACTTAAGGCTGGAATCCTGCTCCAGCTAAAGTAGACCCATTCAATCAATTGCTAAACTGATTGCCTACACATCGGCAAATCCCATCAATTCAGTGGATCTGTTCCAATTATGACTAGAAACAGAATTCAGCCCTATGTGCATTTGTATGTATTTTTCTATTGCTGACCATTTAGCTATCCACATTTTTTAAAATGTACATAAGGTTTTATTATTTTCTTTCTTTGAAACGCACCACAAGCCTTGCCAATGGCAGAATTTCCAAGGCAAAGGTGCAGTTTGCCTTTCAGTGAGTCTTAGGTGCTGAAAAAGAAAAGGGGGGAAAAAGAATGCTTACCTCAAAAACCATCAATGAAATTTATGAGATTTCACTGCAATTCTTTTCTATTGTTGGCTGTTTATAGCTGGTTGGATTTTAATATGACCAGCGGAAAGCTAATAGTATTTTGATTCCAGGAAAATTACTGCAGGAATGATGTACAGTAGCTAAACCTAAAGCTACTGTTCGGGACTACAACTCCCATCTTGCCCTAACTGGCAGAACAAGAGGCCATGCTGGTAGGGATTTTTGAGGGTCATAGTCTAAAAAGTAACTTTACTAAGAATGCATTGGTATCATTCATTCAGTGATTAAACAAACAAACAAAAATAGTTAAAGTTACCAAGGCTCCCTTGCAGTTTGTCAGCTCTTCTTTCACCTCTGCCTTCTGTTGTGCAGTGATGGTGCTCTGTTCTCCTTCCCTCTCTCCTCTATTGTGTGAATTCCCTTCTTTTTCTTGGATTTGCCATGGTTCAGTCTCACATCTCTACCAGTGCTATCTAGCATTCACGTCTCATTGCCAAACTGCAGATAGGATCTCAGAAGCTTCAAGTTTGGGGCTGTAATTAAAATGGTAGCTGACAAGTTAAGCCAAGTCCAAACTGTTGTTGGTTTATTTCAAATGTTCATTCCACCTTTTAGTTCCAAAGAAGAACCAAAGTGCTTTAAAACATAAAAATAAAAATGAGTAAAAACAATTTGGGTTGCACAAGAAGTGCAGTTGGATTAAAGTGGGCAAAAAATGTCCAGTTTTTCAGATAGAGGCAAACTCTTTTTTGCCAGGCATCAGTAACCATTTGGAAATAGATAACACTCACTTTGCAGATGCAACAGCAGCAGAAAAGGAGTTATTTTCTACACTTGATACTACAGCATATTTAAAAAAGAAAAACACAGATGGTGTGTGTGTATCTAAACAGGATTTGCTTTATTTCACATCCAGAGCTATTGTGTACTCTAAGCATCTCTCTTCCTGCTATACTGTTTTCAGGTCTTCTGTAAAGCAAGGAGACCTTTAGCGGTTAAGTAGCCATCTTGTCAGTTTTCTTGGGGGGGGTTGCAGATTGCCAGAAATAGTGCAAATTAAGTCCACTTTTAGGGTTAGGGTTAGTGCTAGGGAATCATGGGAATTGTGTTTTTTTTCCCTGAGACATTGAGCCTTCTCTGTCAGAGAGCTCTGGTGCCACAATAAACTACAGTTCCCATGATTCCCTAACCCTAAGCCTAAAAGTGGACTCAATTTGCACTATTTCTGGCAGTTTGCAACCCCCCTGAGTCAATCTGCTTCTGTTCCATATAGTTGTCAAAGTCTATTGGAATGATCTCCCAGAGCTCTCTGATAACCTATTGGGTTCATGAGCCACAGAGCATGAATCAGTCTACAATAATTGGTCTGCCATTTTGCTAGGACATTGAAAGATGTACAGTTTAGAAGATAACAGCCTAGCCATAACAAGAGTGCCTTTCCTGTGCTCCAGGTAACCACTTGATTTCTGTCTATTAAATCCAAAGTGTGTCCTAATACATGAGTGAAATCTGTCATTATCTGAAAGAAACCCAAGCTTGCATTGAAGTCAATCAACTTCTGAGCTTGCCTAGCACTGTCATGTACTTTTAAAGCTCAAAGAACTTGTTAGGAAACACCTAGGAAATGAGGAGTGGCTTGGAAAGAAGGATCTTGTAGCACCTTTGAGACTAACTGCTGGTAACATGAGCTTTCGTAGACTTGAGCGTAGTGTTACCGATAGGATGAGAGCTGCTGTCGATGTACAGAGTTCAGAAAAGTAAGTAAACTGAGGTGCAATAGTAGTAGAGTTTAAAATTATTTTTTTACTTTCTGCAATGGCATTTTGCTTCTTGAAGAATATTAACCATGCTGCCAAAGTTTGAAGACCAAAATGAGCCACATTGTTCCAATGAATGCCCTGCGAATCACCAAAACTCAGAAAGGTTTTATTCTACTTGTATGTACATGAAAAAGCATTATATCATCTCATAATAAACTTTTCATGCTGTTCCACAAACTTTCTCATCATTTCAACCTTTCTGCATTATTCTGTCTTTATTGTTGTTTCTGTATTACTTGTTCCTCATGAAAGAGAAACATGCTTAAGAAACCAAGAGTGCATTGGTCCTATGAATGAAATATATATGTATGGGAATGTCCTAAAAATGCTATACCCATGTTGCATTGCAGCTATGAGTGCAACATGCATGCTCAAACTCTTGTTGCATGTTGAAAGCAAAGAACTGATAATACTGAATGAAGCGAGTGTAAGTTGGTAAATGGATTTTTCCAGTAAAATCCCATTGTCTTGGAGCAGGGAAACTGAACAGAACAACAAATTCTTCCTGTTTGTGGTGGACATGACTGGACTGTATCTTTCTGCTCCTGTATGATAAATGTATGCAATCAGCACTACATCAAGTTGCCCTTGAGGAAGATTTGAAGGTTCAGCTACCGCAGAATGCGATGGCCCATATCCTGATGAATGAGGACTGGCAAGAACAAGTCAGACCTGTTATGCAGTGAGTGCATTGACTTCAAGGGGCTGCTGTTCATCTGTTGTAATCGCCAAAGTAACTGTGGATTTTCATATTAAAATCCCCACATTAAAATGCTCCCTAAGGCCGTTCTTCATATTTTGTCTAAATGAGCTATACCATGAAGTAGGGTATAGCTCATTTTCTTTTTCTTTTCTTTTTTCTTTTTCTTTTCTTTTCTGGTCTTTGTTTGGGGGAATTCATTCCTGACCTGTTGGGATCTGTCAACACTCCCTCTCAGTCACTCCCTTTCCTACCCCATACTGCTGGTTTTCCTATTCTATCATTGGACATGCCATCTGGGATGATGGAGGTTATGATCTAACCATATCTGTAGCCTGACACTGGAAAACACTGGTTTAAAGCTTGATAAAATCTTCCTCCACCTTTCAAAAAATACTTCCAACCATTTGCATTTCGTAGTGAATGTTTTCTCACATTATCAGATTGAGCAATCTACTGTTTTTATGATCCTTGCTGTATTGGAGCTGCTTTAATTAGTCACTTTGAATGCAATTTGTGAAAAGCAGAATATTAAATATCACCTTAGTTATGAATTTAGTGAGTTGAATAGTCTTCAGTGAATATTTTCTTTTAAGACATTTTTATGAACAATGCTCACTCGGGAAGTAATTATTAGTTTTTGCTGAATCTTTAATCACCATTTTGATAGCCAACAAGCAAAGGGCTTTCTAGTGTCCTAACATTCATTTTGCAGGAAATACAGCTCAATTTAGTGGCGGCTTTGCTGCCAGTGGAGCTTTAAAAAAAAAATCAATTCAGCAATTACTAGCACAGAGTTTACCCTCAAATGGCGTTGCTTATGTTCTTCACAATTCATGAATGTATATTACTAAATTAATTCGTGCTTTCTCAGGCCCCTGCTGTTCAGAAATAATTGTTTCAATAATAAAGAGTTATGATCTGATACACGCAGCTGCATCTGAGCAGCAGATCAGATAATAGCTAGGTCACTTTTCTCCCTAGGCAATGGATTCCTGCCAAGCGTACAGTGTTGAGTGTCAATAGCACTAGATGCTTTCCTGTCTAAGATGTAGCTAAATTTTTCATGAGACTTTGGGCAATTTGCCTAATGAAAACAGTGCTGTTTTACAAGCTTTCGTGCAGAAGTAAAAATAGAGCTTAGCAAGATCAATGAGGAAAGGCAGCACAGATGAACAAGTTGCCTTGGATAGGGAGGAAAATGTTAGGAACTGGCAATTGCTGTGCTGCTGGAAAATGCATATGCCCTGTGACACTTTCTTGACCGGTTTTGGCTGCAACTGTCCAAATGTGAGGGCTGCTTTAAGCAGGATTTCTGGCTATTTGACGACAGAGCTTCACACTTACGAAATGGATAAAAATACCTTGAAATTTGCTTAAACACCTAAGTGCGGCAGGCAGGGTATTCCCAGGCTTGCCAGATGTTTTAAAGGTCAGCTCTTATGGGTAGTCATCTCTTGCTGAGCCATTGTGAGATTGTACTCAAAGTGGGAGACACATGTTTTCTCTATATTTGTAGTTTCCACCTTGAAAAGCCATCTAAACTGACTGAATTCCTTGGCTTCTCACAGACGCCAGCATTTTGCCTTTTTTGCTCCTGCCCAACAGATGAATAGCACAGAGGCAAACGATTTTATTTAAGGCTGGAATTCTTAATTCTTTGGAATTAAACATCTTTAAATACAGTGGAACTTAGTTCCAAGTAAACCTGGATTGGCTCATGCATCACATGCCCAATTTTTGCTCATTCAATTCTAGATGGGCATCTATAAAGCCAAAAGCTTGCTTTGTACAAAGGAGGGGAGGAATCTCCAACATTTTTTTCCTCCCAAAGCACCAAATGCAGTTTATGAATTCCCTCAACACTCTTTGTTTTGTTTTGGGTTGGGGCTTTTTCAAATTCCCTGGAAAATGTGAACTATATTTTCCATTCTGTCACAGTGTGCTTTATGAGCCTTTCAGGAGCAAATATCTAGCAGCTTGTAAATAATTGCACTGACAAGGAAGCCTAGTCTGGTAAACAGATTATTCCTTATTGTGCAAGGAGAGAGTCAGGAATCCTGCTTCTATCTCTATAAGCATCCTTGATCTCTCATGTTTTTCCCCAAGGCATGACTGCCATTAAGTCCTAACTGAACAAACCCCATCATAGTTGTATGAGCAGAATACAAACTATGCACACACCATGTAGGAACTTAAGCCCATGAGCAGGACATGAGGGCAACAGCATCCTCCCACTCATCTTGTGATATTTTACTGATGTAAGCTGCCCCGATTGCTTCGATAGAGTGGTGGGATAGAAATAAATTTTATTATTATATTATTATAATTATTATTATTATCTTCCCTAGCAACTGATATAAACAAGCATTATCACCTCTTGTCCTGGACGTAATGCATGCCATTCATGACTAGTAGTAACCATTGGAGACCTGGCTTCCATGAATCCATACAACCACTTTTAAATCCATTGATCGCCATTGCTCCATCCTCCGGAAGCAAACTCCACTGTTTGACCTCTTATGAAAAACTACTGTACCAACTGCACAGTTTCAGTACTATACAATATGGATGAGTAGTGTGACCTAGCATAAAATGTCTGTTTTACTGACCTAGTTACAAAAGCAATGTGATAACGTTTGAGTGGCTTGAGAAGATCTTTGGTCTCAGGTTTTACCATGCCAAAAACCAGCCCTAGAGTTTAGAGTCATAGTTGTACTTCAACCCAGAGCTGCTGCCACATTGCAGAATTAATACAGTTTGACACTGCTTTAACTATCATGGCTCCATCCTATGGGATCCTGGGGCTTATAGTTTGTTGTGGTACCAGAGCTCTCTGACAAAGAAGGCTAAATATCCTTCTCAGAATCCATAGCACTGAGTTATGGCCATTAAAGTGCATTAATTCTGCAGCATTGATGCAACGCAACCCTTTCTTCCTTTTGTGGGGAAGAGGATGGCAGCTTACTGTATCCAAAGGGGTTAAGTAGCCTCTGCTTAGTGATTTCAGTGTTGTCATTGTTGTTGTTGCTTTTGGTCTCATTCTTACAAGATTCTGAGCCAAAAAAATAATTTCCAATTTCTTGTTTAGTTGATGATCTCTGAAAACTCGTCTGATAGTTGGTGAAAGAATAGTGTAAGGTTATCCCTCCATTGGAATTTTTTTTTCATTTTTAAAAGAGATTACTGACGTTAGAGGTCATTTTTATTTTTAGCATATGCTACGCTATAAAGCTTTTAAATAACCAAAGTTTCCTTTCTATTTACCGTAAATCAGTATATGAACTGTATATAAAACTTTGCTGTAAAAAATGTCTCCATCTCTAGCACTGTTCAGAATATGAAAGAAATGAAGATGATAGAAACAAGTCTTTCTTAGATGGCACTGAGAACTACAACAACAAAGCACCAGGCAGTATATTGGCAAACTCAGAGATAAATGTTGAAAGTACAATGTGTGGTGCCAGAGTTTTTTTGCACTGCAAGCTTCTTTACTCCATAAGTAATTTCTGTTTATGTCATTCAAACCCCTGATAAAACTACAAATGCCTCATCTTATAAGCACAGGCCACTGAGGAAGACAGCATACCTCAAAACATGTCTGGCTGACTTGATTTATAATGTTTGTTAATGGATTCCTATTACCATTAAGATTTCTGCCTGGTGATCATCATGCTACAATTGTATTTATATAGCCACAAAATATTATATATACTCTGTTTTTATAACAATTTTTATTTAGTTTTTTGATTGAATTTGTGTAGATTTATCTGATGCCTACGTTTATTATTTATGCAATGTTTTAAAATAGTTTCATATTTATATTTCTAGCATTTTAGCTTGGTTATTTTGAGTCTGGTCTTATAACTTTTTTCTGGTTGCTGCTGGGATGCCATTAAATATCCAAACTTTCTGAACTTTCCCTTATGGTTGGTACAATGTGGAAGATCAAAATATGGAATAAACCATCAGGTGAGATTAG
>CM034701.1:232245442-232262407 GCA_020142125.1 Phrynosoma platyrhinos | reverse complement strand
ATGGAGGATGGGAGCAAAGAAACAATCAAACTCAAGTTGGTCAGGAGAGTTATTCCGGGAAGGCCTGTCAGAAAATATCTGTCTTTACTGCTTTTTTAAAGCAGTCAAGCGTGGTAATAAGACTAGATGCAAAAACTCACCTTTCTAAAGTGATGGGGATTGTACAGACTGTCTGATGTTGCTTCACTGCAACTCCCATCAGTCCAAGCCAGCAGAACAAGTCGTAAGGGCTGCTGGGAGTTTTAGTTCAAAAAGAGCCACACAATACTCCCCTTTGTTCTGAAGATTGAGGGTTGTGTACAGTGGCTTGGGAAGCAATTTGGGTCACCCAGTTTTTGCTGCTTTTCCCTCTAGCTACTGCAGCACCCTGCAGCACCCTTCATTCTGGGATGGTTTTCCATACTGAAGAGCACTGAGGATGTGCCTGTGTGTGCATGTCCATCTCTCTTGCACGCACATGTGTGCGCATCTCACGTAACAGCAAAAAATGAGTTCCTTTGACTTGTGCAAATGAAGCACTTTCTATTAAAACAGGGGTGCATAGTGACCTGTTGGGCTTCCAAAGGCATATGTCATGCTGGCTCAGAGATTAGTATTTTTTCAACACTGAGAGGGACTGGAGGGCTGCAGTGAGTCCGAAACTGATCACCACCAGCAGCAGTGGGGAAATTTGGTGGTGTTAACAGGTTTCCTAGCACTAAACAGGTGGCCTAGCTCACTAAAAGTTGTGCATCTCTAAGGGAAGGTACAGCAGGCACTGGATACAAGCTTGTTGTCATGCTTCCTATTTTGCTTTACCAAAGAGAATCAGATGTAATTTAAGATGTCAGTTTCTCTTCGTTTACATTCATGTTTTGGGTTCGTTTGTTTTTTGTCCACAGGTTTGTTAATTGGTTCTGGCTGTGCTCTTTATCCTCTGGGCTGGGACAGTGAAGAAGTCCGGCAGACCTGTGGTAACCTTTCCAACCAGTTTGAACTGGGTAAGTGAGCAACCAGTGGAGAATGGCCTTCCAGTAGGATCATAATGGTTTTCCAAAGGCTCACACCACCAAGAAAAAAGGGATTATACCTAACGTGATTTCACAAGAATGAAAAAAGGGGGCTAGGTATTTATGAAAGGAAATACAAAAAACAAAAATACAAAAGCAAAACAAAACCATTCATTTTATGTTTTTTTATGGAAGTTATAATGTTTATGATATGTGATTGATCTGTTGCAATTTTAATAGCAGATAAATACTTCTGATAATTTTGGCACAGATTGTATTACCTTTCATCAATACCTAATTCCTTTTTTCATTCTTTCAAAGGTTCACAGCCACAGACTAAAAAAACAACCCCAAACGAAGTGACGCTTTGTGCATTTCAACACCCACACCACCCAGTCCCTTTTTCCTCTTGTTTTATGTTATATTTGCTTAATCTCTTTTTTCTCTCTCCATAAAAGAGAGATTTCTAATCTAATTAGAAATCTAATTTTCTAATTTCGTTTTTGAACATCCTGAGTGGGAAGGCACCAAATTATACAGAGTGAGTCCAGCCTAGCCAACCTTAACCATTCATGTCCCCTAGGTTTTAACCAGGAAGCAGGTTATGTGCTTCCATAACTTTCCCTTTTTGAAATGGTGTGTGTGTGTGTGTGTGTGCGTATGCGCCTGTCGACTTACAGTGACCACATGAATTTCATAGGGTTTTCCTAGGCAAGGGCTACACTGGGCCCACCATTTCATTGGGCTCACCATCTACAGATTGGAGTTCCTGCAGATCACTTTACCCCATATTTGTGAAGTTGTAGGCTTTCATGGCCGGCATCCATAGTTTCTTGTGGGTTTTTCTAAAAGAAACTCTTCTAGAACATGGCCACACAACCCAAAAAACCCACAAAAAACTTACCCATATTATTAGTCAATGGCAGGGCATGCCCACACATCACCACCCATTGACTAATACAGGTTTGATCTCCCATACTTTTTCCCATCCATGAGAGGGCATGGAACTGAACCCCAGCAGATGGAAAGGGCCCACCGTACTGAGGTGGTTTTATCAGTTCCTTCCTCTGAAATACCAGCCTGCAGCACCTGGCATTTGTTGGTGGTTTCTCATCCAAGTACTAACCACGGCCGAGCCTACTTAGTTTCCAAGATTAGACATGATGTGGTGCTTTTAGGATATTAGTGGGGTTTAAATGTGTTACCTTTTGGCCATCATTTAAAATGAGATCTCCCATATTGACATTCAGGCACAGCAAATCCAAAATGAGCACATGCGTTGTAGATGGTAACCCAACAAACGTGGCTGATTACAAAAAATGCACCTCTTAGTGGTTGTTCCCAAATAAATTTAGAGGTGTTTCACCAATAGATTCAGGGAATTTAATTTGGGAACTGTTGCAGATTTATATTTTTTTGTGGGGTTTTCGGGCTGTGTGGCCATGTTCTAGAAGAGTTTCTTTCTGACGTTTCATCAGCATCAGTGGCTGGCATCTTCAGAGAAATATTGCAGATTTCATTTTTAAAAGCTGTATTTTTTCCACTGACAAAAATATAGTGGAAGGAGGCCTTTCCTGATAATATCTTTTTTTTTTCCTGTGTTGTTTTTCTCACTTGTAGGCACCTGTGAAATTGGCTGGGCTTACTACTGTACTGGAGGAGGAGCTGCTGCGGCAATGCTGATCTGCACTTGGCTGGCCTGTTTCTCTGGCAAGAAACAAAAACAGTATCCTTACTGAGGCCAGAAAGACCTGAAACTAAAAGAACTAGTTTAGGGAGGTGAGGGGGGAGGGAAAGAAAAGCGTGTGCAAACCTTCTTGGAAAGGTGCACTAGCTCTTCATTGTAGCCAGTTCAATACAAACAAAGAGTCAATGATTTGGGAATTGATGTGTGACACTGTGAATAGCAAGGTTTTTCTGTATCTTAGGGATATAAGCCACATGGAGCTTAGGCTCTTACCATATTATTCTTAGCATATTTTGGTCCTACAGAACAACAGGAAACATCCCCTGTCTAAGGAGAAAGAAGATGGCAGGATGTTTAGCAGACCATCAGTTCAAAGGGTTAAATATATGTACATTGGGTCCTTGATATCTGCTGCGGTTTGGTTCCAGGACTCCTTGTGGATACCAAAATCGGTGGCTGCACAAGTCCCATTAAACACAATGGATAGTAAAATGGTGACCCTTAGATAAAATGGCAAAATCAGGCTTCGCTTTTTGCAATCTAGATATGTTTTGAATATTTCCAAGCCATGGATGCTTGAATCCATGGATAAAGAATCCGTGGACACGAAGGGCTGACTGTATATATGCATCACACTGAAGGTCAAGGAGCAGCAACTTAAAAAGGATTGTTTGACATGTCAGCAAATCTGAGATAAAGAGGGCATTTCTTAAGAGTTTTATTATTCACTTGGACAGGAGCAAGTGTTGCTTTCCCACAAACAATTGGCCATTTAGTGCACAGCTGGAGTGGCTGCTGTTTGTGTGTATGTACAGAGAGAGCACCTATTTTCTGGCCTTAAAAGTATTAGCCTTGAGAGGCTCCCCCAACCTGATGGTTGGCTCCTATTTGGAGTTTAACATAATGAACTCAGTATGAAAGAGGCAAATGTTCTCTTTCCACATGAGACTCCTGAAAGCACATCTGCCTACCTTTGCACAGACACTTTTCTTTCATATACATATAAAATCAGTCACCTCACAATTGTTTAAAAAAAAGAAAATGGCCTCCAAAGTTCAACCAAATCTGATGAATCTGCCTGTTGGTGTACCACAGAGCAGTCTGGCTATCAGTTCGCAGTGGAAGGCATTGTTACTCAGGCAAATGGCAAAGGCTAACATAGGGCCTTTGCAGACTGCCAGAAATAGTGAAAATTGAGTCCACTTTTAGGGTTAGGGTTAGGAAATCATGGGAACTGTATTTTATTGTGGCACCAGAGCTCTCTGACAGAGAAGACTCAATGTCTCAGAAAAAAACAATTCCCATGATTCCTTAGCACTAACCCTAACCCTTAAAGTGGATTCAGTTTGCACTATTTCTGGCAGTCTACAAAGGCCCATAGTCTGTTCACCTTCATCTTAAAAAAGCACAAAAATCCACCAATCATGTCCTTTAAAAATGCCAGCTCAGTCCTTCACTTGCACATAGGTTCAAATATCGTATCACAAACCAATGAGTGTAGCACAAGTATCTCCCATTTCTGACATGAAAAGCCAATTTTTTGATGGGCAATTTGTAGGGCGAAGGAGTTCCAAATTACTCCCTCTCACATTTTAGTTCCCAATTGCTCCTTGTAAAGCAAATCTTCATGCCAAAAAAGGGATGTTACATTACCCTTGTAGATTATGTTTATAGTTGCCCCTCCGTTTTTGCAGACTTGAAGTCCATGATTATTCACGGAGGGGCGAGCTCCATTAAGTAGCACTTGCGCAGGAGTATGCGACCATTCAAAGCAATGAGGATTATTTGCAAGTTTCCAGGAGGGGGGCTGAACGAATCCCCCACAAAAATGAAGGGGCTACTGTACATGCAATATATAATTGTGATTTGGCCTGTGCTTTTCATACTTGGTATCACAAACATACAACAGCATTTTTGCTCACGGGTGCAAATATATGTACCTCTTTTCCACATATAGATAAGCAACCTCCCTTTTCAACACCTGCATTGTTCCTTCAGACTAACACACATACACAGATCACCTGTTCCTAACCTCTAAGCATGGTATATGCACATGCACACATTTTCCACTTCACTTTTGTCTTCCCCTTCAGATTTATTTTTATTTCTATCCTCTCCTCTACAAGCTATCCCTTTTCCCATCTTCAGAGGAGCAACAAAGAACAAATATTTCCAGCTGCTTGTTTTGTTTTTTCACAAAGTGGCTTCAAAATATTCATATGAAGCAGGAAAAGTGGAAGTGCACATGTGCTACTTCCTCTGTAGCCACTCTTTTTTTTTTAAAGGGGGAACGTGTATTTTGTCTGCTGCAAGGGACACGTTCTTCTTTCCATGTGTACTGTCTTGGCTTTGCACAAGACCCCAAAAAATGGCAACAAAAGCACATTATCATTCCTGTTTACTTGGTTATTTAGTTGGATTATTATTATTATTCTTGTTTGCAGCCACTGTAACTCATTCAGTTCTGCTTGTTTGAGTTCAATCAGCTCCTGTGTATTCCATCACTTCTTCATCTTATAAACTCAGCAAAAAAACGTACTGTGGAACAAAGCAATTGCAATGAATACTCTGTGCACTTCTCTTTCTTTTTTTTTTCCTAATTATTTTATTTGAATTTCAGTATTATGCCATATTTTAAACTAAAAACCTAATGGACCATTTTTCAGTATTTTATATAATATGTGTACACGTGTTCTTGAATTTTATTAACGGCCTTTCAGACCTATATAAATTTTATTAACCTCAATGTTTTTGAGATTATTACAAAAATGCAATATTTTACTCAGCATATGTAGCCTTTTAGATAGAGCATTCCTATGAAGGGCAATGAAAGGACAATTCTGTCCCATGAGAATGATGTGTGTGTGGCACAGTAGAGTAATACTACTTATGCAAGAGCAATGACAGACATCTTCCAAGTTTTGTTACTAATACTGCTAGGTAATTATTGTTGTATTGTGCTGTATTGTTATTTTAATATTCACCTTTGTAATGTAATATAAAATAGACTATTTTGTTTGTACTTTAGAATCTGTGTAAATAAATGTCTGATGATAGTTCAACTGTATTTTAAGTCTTTTTCCCCCTTCAGTGCCTATGACAAGTCGGGGGGGGGGGGAATTCACTGACCTCCCAACATTTTGGTCTACAATTCCCATTATCCCAACTGCCCATGGCCAGTACTCAGGGTTGTGGCAGTTGTAGTACAAAATCTTTCGGATGGCCAACATTCCCTCCCAATGACGCCATGGATTTATCCTTCTAGTGTCCATAAATGCTAGCAGGATATCCACAGACAGAGCTAGAGACGCCAAGGTAGAGGGAAAAAACAAAGCAGGGTAGAGACCTGCACCCTTGCAGAAATAGTAAAGTGTTAGAAGGGCCTCCTGAGGACAGGAGATGCTCGTACTTTTCCCCTCAAGTCTCCATAGATGAGCATAGATAGGGATGCAGACAGGATTCCCTGCTAGGTACATGGAAGCCTGTTCTAGGAGTGAAGCTGGAAGCTGAGCCCTCTAAGATGATAGCAGGAGAGGAAACTGACCCAGAAAGAGCTTTGGTCTCATTCCCTCCTACAACAACTGAATCACTGTGGCGGGTGGGCGTCAACTACATCCCCCCCGCCCCAAATACAGCACAGTTATATCTTTACAATTTTAGATAAGAAGAAGCAGACAAAATTGACCAGTATGTTCCTGTATTTGAGCTACAGATACATTGACCATATCCACCAGTCACATATTTTGGGGGTAAATTTGGGACATGTAACTGCAATGGCCTGCTGCAGTAAAAACACAGTTCCATAGTCCCGTAAAGACATAAAAAAATCTTCTAGTGACATAGAGGACTATGTAGGTAGTATTAATTTCCAAAAGAGTCTTTTTCTCTGTATTTGCATACCAGTTTACATTTGATAATTCACAAATAAAATCCAAGAAAATTGAAAACATTTTAAGATCTTACAAAACATACAAAAGTGGAAATGTAAATAACGATCATATTGCGAATTTGCAATAGTTGAAACCTGCAGATAGGGACTAGTAAGCACAAATGTTGAACTTCACTGTCATTTTCCAAAATATCAGAAAGCAAACAGTCTAGAACAATATACATACATACATACATACTTAAAAACTACGCCACTATGCATATTGATCTCTCCATAGTATACCAAAAAAATGAAACAGAACATTGATTGAAAAAGGAAGGTTTTAACCTTCTTCTAAAAGGACAGTAGAGAGGCAGTACTGACAAGATAATTCCAGAGTATTGGGAGTACCACCAAGAAAGTCCTGCTTTTTATGGAAGCTAATTTAGCCTCCCTAGAATAGCATTTTATTAGATTATTTTACTTGTTCAAATAGAAGATGACATAACTCAGATTGTGTAGCACCAACACTCTTGCTTTTGTTAATACAGGCAAGTATTTGTGCCCATTCACATGAATGTAACAGTATGGGTACCTGGCTGGCCATTCAAAACAAACAAACAAACAAACCAGCTACAAAAAAACTAAATTCTGATCCTGTTAAGAAGTTACTTACAGATTAAATCTTGGAGCTATACTAAACAGGTATTATGGAGGAATCATCTGTAGGGAGAAACATTTGAACAATCTAAAATACATAGTCAAAACAAAACAATTAAGTCCCTGAGAAGGTAAAATTAAAGTGCATTTCAAATTAATCCAACGGATCCCATGTTGTACAGTTGAAGGCAATCTGATAGGAGAAAAAGATTCCAGAACTTGCTTGTAAAGATATTAGTTTAGAGGCACATATCTCTGTACTTGCCGGGCTCCAATTTCTGCCACGTAAATTGCTCCAGTTTGTCTGTTGATATCCAGAAGATGGGGCCTGACTTCGTTGGCTAGCTGAATTGTGTCTAACACAACACAACCCCCAATCAATCCGACTGGTGGAGCAGCCAAGATTGATATCCTGCCAATATTTAAATGGGCCACGATTACATACTTCCCATCAGGAGTTAATCTACCAGGCAAAGGAAAAAAGAGAATAAAGACAATGAATTACAACATTCAGTTTGGATCCAGAGATCCCATTGTACAAGCAGAGTATCTTGAGAGTCACAAAAAATGTTGGAGGTCACTTTCCATCCATTTACATCTGAAAGACTGCTGGGGGGGAGGGGGCTCTTAGAAATCCCCAGTTGATTCCTACTGGTAGACTATGGAAGATTTTTTGAGCCTCTGGAGTGACATTTCTCCCACAATTAATCTAACATTTCTCCCACAATTAATAGTAGCAGCTTTGACCCAAATAACATTCATCCATCAGACACCAAGTAAAGTCCTACTTTTACAGTTCAGCACCTAGCATTTCTCACCTAATAACCCTTTTTTAAAACAAGGGTGTCAAAGAAGCAATAAGTCTACAAGCTTGGCATTCCATATCCACAAGTAAATGAGTTATAGAAGCACTATGTATTGGCATATACACAGGTCGCTCTCACTTTGGTCCAAACATGCTGCTAATAAGAACAGCCAATGTATACTATATATTGCACTACATGTTCATAGGGTAGATGAACACATGGTTCTCTAACATGTGCATTTTAAAGTTAGAAAGGATGTGTGTCTCTAGCAAACATACTGGATCAAAGACTCGTATACATGAAGGCCTTAAAAATGTTTGGTTAGGAAGTCTGGATTGACCTAAGAGTAACTCCTGCTTTCAGGCTGGGTTAGCCAGTGTGCTTGGGTTTGCTTTACAATTAAAATGAAGATGGGAGGACATGCTGCTGGTTATGACTTATACTTGACCCCAAGTCAGGCCCTAATATACTTGATCTCAATCAGGTACTGATCTAAAAGGAAGACAGCCATGCAAGGCTTCTAGAGCACACCAGAGAGTAAGAAAAGAAGGAGTGAGACTGACTCATTTAAATGCTGAATGGGATTCAAATGTACAGGGGGTAACAGTGGAGTGTTTCAGGCTTTGAAGACTTCTGCTTCTACAGAGTTTCTAGAAATGTATGCAAGCTTTGTTGATTCTACAAAACTAATATTGCATATAACCCCCCATCTGTATGAAAGTACAAATCAGAACACAACCTTTTTTTATCTCTACAAGGAAAAGGAAAGAAGCTAAATCTTGCTCCAAAGAATAAAGGGGTATAAAAACGGGAGGAGCAAAGGGGATGTTAAACAAGAGATAAGGAAAAAGGAAACTAATTAAACAGATTTAGTTTCAATTGTGCTTAACTAAGCCATTTGAGGAAGGAATCCTTGACCATAAAAATTCCAAAAAAGGTCAGTCTGTCTGCACCTTCACTGGAGTCCTGTCTGAAGCATGAGTGGAAAAGTCCAGATTTTGCATCCACAGAAAACAGAAAAGTGGCCAACTCTTTTGCTGAAATTGGTAGGTTAGATCGTCCAGAACCACTGTGGTTTCGTAACTGTATCTTCAACTGCAGTAATAGCCTTCTAAGCAACAGAGGTCCATTGTATCAAAGCCTGATGAACAACTTCAATTGAATAATATTTGGATGCAAGTTGTTGCTTTTCTCCTTTACTGTCTAGATTTTGAACTCAACAATGGGTTAAACCCTGGCAACCCTTCAGCCTGACCATTGTCAGGACTTATAGTGCCACCTGTCAGGTAAATTGGCTGCAACCTAGGAACTGAAGCTCTTCCCCAGCTATCTAATGCACAAGGCAGCTTTTCATACACAATGAGAGGTTCAGATTATCAAAATGTCTCCCTTTCAATCAAGCAGACATATCTGCATGCAAATGTGTAGACACCATACCTGACTGAGTAAGGGCCATCTTCTGTGAAGCAGCTGCTCCAAGAGCCCAACCATTCCCCTGTGATTTTGTCAAAAACCTGGATCCGCTGGTTGGCTCTGTCAGCAACCCACACCTAGTGCACACAAAGAAATAGCCTCAAGCTATAAAAAAATAAGCCCTAAACAGAGAAATGACTCAAACTCATTTAAATTGAAATGAAACAAAGGGCCTCTTAGCTAATCTGCATGCATGATATAATAGCAAACCAAATAGGGAGAAATATGTTCTAACCCTGAATATCATATTGCACCTCAATACAGACCTCTGTATAGGCAGAAATAATTCTTTCTGTTAACCAATGAGGAAGATGATTAAAAGTTTAGCAATGGGGAAAGAGAAGGAATATTGTTTACATATTTGCCAAATATGGAATCTAGTAGTTGAAATGATGCTTCAGGCATGGGGTAGTGCATAGGGATGAAGACCAGAAGGCTCTTCAGCTGCCATTAGACTATATATCCCATTGCAGCCTCTGATCCATGAATAAGATCATGATAATATACTATAAACTAGGGGTGGGCAAGCAGCGGCCCTACTGAGATGGAAACTCCCATCTAGCCCTTATCTTCCCTTTAGCAACCTTCTCATAAACCAAAGGTATTATGAGAGTTATGAGAACTGTTAGTCTTCATTTAGGATCCTTTCAGATTCACACTAAATTGTATTTCTAGGTTACACTCTACTGGCAAGGAGTACAGCAAAGCAGTATCTTTAGTAAGGCTGACTTACACAACATGATGCTCCCCATCAAAGCACTTTGGCTACACACAATGCAGCAAAGATTGGGCCTTGTACACATCACTCCTCCACTTTTTCAGTTTTATCTGCTATTGGTGAAATCGCCATGACCACACAAATGGTATCCAGTTGGGAGAAATGCCAGTTCATACAGATTGTGCTTCCCCAGGAGCAGAGCCTGGGAATGATTTCAATAGCAGGTCCTTTTGCTCCTGCAGAGGGGGACTTCTGTATACATTAACCTTTAGACTCCAACATTTGTCTGTGCAGGCATGTGTGGATGGATGGATGGATGGATGGATAGATAGATAGATAGATAGATAGATAGATAGATAGATAGATAGACAGATAGACAGATAGACAGACAGACAGACAGATGTGCTCTGTATTTTTCCATGCACTTCCATAAGCTCTGCATCTCACAAGTAAACACAGCTCCTCCTAGTGTTGTAACTGTTGTTTTATCTGGTGAATTAAGGAGCCATTATTCCAGATAAAAACAAAAAACAAAAAACAAAAGCCTAATTAAAAAGGTTGTCTCTATTTTGCAAAATAACAAGGACTTTATTTCAGAACAAGAAAACAACCCCGTTACAAGTATACTCAGGCCTAGTACAAACCATAGTTACTTTCATCTCTTTTGCTTGGCTAAATTCCCTTGTGCTGCTTGTTACTCACAACTGTCTCAAAAGGAGGCTTAAAGGGAAATTTCATAATAAATCACCAAACATTTACTTCAGTTCACTGAGTAGTCCTTTGTTTCAAAACTCGATGGGCAAAAATGCTTCACAAGTTCATGCAGCACATCTTTGGTGTGAGAGTGAATTATATTAAACTGATCCCTAATCCTTTCCACTTAGGATGAAACACTAAATGCCCCTCTTTTCCATGGACTATTTCCTAAACCCTACAAGAGTGGATGCAACAGCATCCAGTATTTCGGAACTGTAACATTTTGTCATTGTTAACTTTTATGTACATTTAAAACTTTTGTGTGTGTGGGGGGGGGAAAAAGAATGTGGCAAGAAAGTGGCAAGTGTCAGGGGTAGTACACATAACATATAAAAGCTTGGGGAAAATTGTGTACACACAGTCATTTATAGTGTAGCAGAAGAGAAAAGGTAGAGACTCTGGAGCAAAGGGAGTGGAAATTATTTGAACCACTCCTCTACAAATCTAGGATTATTGGACTGACTGTAGGAAAGCTCTGTAGAGCAACACTTTCATGAAAGATCTAAGAATACTTTCAGGCAGATAGTGATAACTAATCCCTAGCTTGTTATTAAGCTACAAGCAGAATCCTCAATCATCATTCAATGTTATTAAAAGGGTTGTGCTTTTCCTCTGAGTATTTCGTACTCAGCTCTAAGCATACCAATAGTTGTGATATAGGGCCTTTGCAGACTGCCAGAAATAGTGCAAATTGAATCCACTTTAAGGGTTAGGGTTAGTGCTAGGGAATCATGGGAATTGTTTTTTTTTCCCCCTGAGACACCGAGCCTTCTCTGTCAGAGAGCTCTGGTGCCACAATAAAATACAGTTCCCATGATTCCCTAACCCTTAAAGTGGATTCAATTTGCACTATTTCTACCAATCTGCAAAGGCACCTAGTTTCTGTGAGTGGAGAAGAATGTGATCCAATTCATTTCAGTGATCACTGGAATCTAAATAAACATTTGCTATCACCATTTGGAGGTGTGTTTGTCTCACTCTTTAAAAACTTTATTAATAAGCACTAAAACCTTTACCTTCCTGTATTATTAGTATTTCCCCTCCTACACCACTTACATACATGTTGTAATACCATAACAGTATAATACCAATTTTTAAATTGACAAAAAACTTTTCAAGTTGCCACCATTAACTACACTACTAAAAAAGCAGTAGACAAGAAAATGCCACCATTAAAAGGAAATTATAGTGCTGTAATTTCAAAATATAGAGATCTATAGTTGTAGCACTACAGCAAACAAATTGAATTTAAATTTCATGTAAATACCATAGCATATTTGTATAGTGAGATTTTATAAAAGTACATAAAAATGTACACTTCTACTTTACCCGTCCAACAGAATCCACTGTTACACTGTGTGGAATCCTGAACTGTGTAATGGCAGAACCCTCTTCCCCATGCAGCCATAGAGTCTTTAAATCTGTGGGTGGAAAGTAGTTGATCAGACATCATACATTGCTCCATATTTCTAATAAAAATCAGTAGCCAAATTATAGAATGTTACATGTTACCATAATTTTTACAGTAATTTCAAAACTGTTGTTCAATGTAAGATACTTGTTGGATTTCAAGTGGAGGACAATTTCCTCCACTTCCCTTCCCTTCGCTTCAAATCTCTGCTTTAAAGTTTAATATTGCATATGTTATATTCACATTATTTCAGAGCTGTTACTGTGTCACTCTACAATGTTCCCTACATAAAGTTCCAAAGGTGGTCTAACATAAATAAAATAAGGCTATCTGTGCTACAGTTACGTAAATACACCCAAGAAAAATTCCATTTTAAGTAGTTTTCAGAGAAAAATAATCTATTAATAGATTCTGAAAATTATTTGAATATATTTCTTAATTCTTCAGGATAACTGTCTTTAAAATGTGGAGATTATGGTCTCTGGTACCATCTAGAACAGGGATGGGCAAAATGTGGCCCAAAGGCCACATGTGGACTCCAGGGCTTTTTGTGGCCCCCAGCCCCCTAGGTTTAATTTTTTTTAGCTATTTAAAAACTTTATTAATTTAAAAAAATAGTTCCAAAATATCCCCAAATGACTTATAGGGAGTGTGGATTCCACCATATTTGCAGCCTCCATCCCCACCCAGGTTAAAACAAGTTTTTGGAAAACAATTCAATTTTATTTATTTTTATTTGTTTACCTCAAAATGACATAAATGGATCCAGGAAGGCCCCATAACATGAAGAGAATCCTCCCCCCCCCCCCAATATTTTCTAGAGAGCATCTGAGGACACTTTTTTGGCAGGAGCACATGTACTGGAGGGTGCAGTACACCAAGGTCTCCAAGCGAGTTAATGAAGCCCCCTTAAGCTTCCACAATTACCCACCCCAGATCTAGAAGATATTATTTGAATTCTAGAAATAACTAACCTATTTGGAAACCCAGTGCAACAGGTCTACTCATCCTTAGATTATGCATGAGGATAAAAGATGTGGCTGCCACAGAATCTGAGGTCACAATGTCCAAACAGGTAAGACTGTGTGGAATTGCGTATATTCACAAAAGATTCAGCACAGCTTGGCTGGCTCTTGGCCAGTTTAGGACTGCACTGTAAGCCAATATGTGAAAGAAAAGCAAAACAAGAAATACTAAAGCAAATATTGAAATATATCAGACAATTAAATGAACAGATGTACTAGAATGATGGCTGCTGCTGATTTGTGTCCAACAGAAGCAAGCACCTGAGCATTGCTAACACACTCTTGAGGTCACTGGTATTCACTTGGCTCACCTTGGGTAATTTTGAGCAGGCGGTTGTTTATACCCCCATCACCATCCACAATGTAGATGTCTCCTGTTTCTTCAACAAAAATCTCTGCTGGCTGGTCAAACTGCAAGGGGTTTGTCCCAGAACCTGCTTTACCTGGCGTGCCTATGACTTGAAGTACTTGTCCCAAGGGGTTGTATTGTTTAACTGTGTGTCCATTCTCACCTACATTAAGAAGAAGGAGATACTTTTCAGCTAAACCACATATTCTCTAGGAAGACTATAATTTAAGTAAAAGTGAGAAACTGAAGGAGGCAAGGACTGACAGGTTTTACTTTTTCTAAATGTGGAATTTCTGCAGTTTTCCTTGCAGACTTTCACTTTGGATGGAAAAAAGCACTCAACAGTGCACCATGTGTGATTTGCACCTGCAATGTTGCAATGTCCAAAAAAAGAATTCTCTCTCTCCATCTCTCTCTCTCTCACACACACACATACACACACACACACAGAGCTGCTGTCCAAATTAATCAGTATTTCATCCATGCTGCAGTTTATGAGCATAGAATTGTTTTTCACATGCATGTACAGCTGCCCCTCCATTCTCGCGGACATCAAGTCCATATTTACAGAGGGGTGACCTCCGTTTAAATCAATGGGGCATTGATAACATATCGTGTTTCCCCAAAAATAAGACACTGTCATATTTATTTTTCCTCAAGAAGACACAGTATGGCTTATTTTCAGGGGATGTCCTGACTCCATCCTGATGCTGCATGCTCATCCGCAGGGCACGTGGCATCAGGGTGCCCTCCTGGCGCACTGTGCATACACACTGCATCAAAAGGGAACAAAAGAGCCGTAGTAGTGGCTCAAAGGGCGGCCTTTTGCCACCCCCAAAAGGAGTGGTGCTTTGAGCCATTCTTTTTAGGGGTGGCAAAGAGTCAGCCTTTAAGCCGCTGCCGAGGCTCTTTTCTGGGCTGCCCCTGGGAGTGGTGGATACACTGCTCCCAGGGGCAGCCCAGAAAAAAGCCGCCACTGCGGCTCAAAGGCTGGCTCTGTGCCACCCCCAAAAGGAGTGGCCCTTTGAGCCATTCTTTCGGCAGCAGCAAAGATGAGGATGTGGCTGCCAACTTTTGATCCGAAGCAGCAGCTCTTTTCTGGGCTGCCTCTGAGAGAGGCAAATCCACCGCTCCCAGAAACAGCCCAGAAAAGAACTGCAGCTGCGGCACAAAGGCCGGCTCTTTGCTGTGTCTAGAAGGAGCAGCTCTTTGAGCCGCTCTTTTGGAGGCGGCAAAGAGAAGGATCGGGGCTGCGGTCTTTTGAGCCCCGATCTGCCACTTCCAGGGCAGCCCAGAAAAGCCGCCCTGTCTGCAGCAGCCCTATGTCTTATTTTCAGGGTATGGCTTATATTGCGCAAATGCCTACAAATCCTGCTATGGCTTATTTTATGGGTATGTCTTATTTTTGGGGAAACACAGTAGTATGGCATAAATCACATTGGAGGATAAGGGGCTTGAATACTGCTGAATCTCCATTTTTGCCAGGGTGTATGTCCGTCCAAAATGGATCCCCCATGAAAATGAGGACCAACTGTAATAGGCAGGTGAATGCATATATATAGAATTGAAAGATACAGCTGTATTAGTCTGTAGAAGCAGTTTGTAAAGAGATCTTGTAGCACCTTTGAGACTAACTGAGGGGGGTTGTAGACTGTCAGAAATAGTGCAAATTGAGTCCACTTTAAGGGTTAGGGTTAGGGTTAGGGAATCATGGGAACTGGTTTTTTTTCCTGAGACATTGAGCCTTCTCTGTCAGAGAGCTCTGGTGCCACAATAAAATACAGTGCCCATGATTCCCTAACCCTAACCCTTAAAATGGACTCAATTTACACTATTTCTGGCAGTCTGCAACCTCCCTGAAAGAAAGAAGTTGGCAGCATGAGCTTTCATAGACTTCAGTCTATTTCTTCAGATGCTTTTGGTAGAGTGGAAGCCAGGGACAGACATATATGCCCTAGGTGCCGTGAGAATGTCAATTCAAATTCAAAATCCTTTGTATATGGAAATGAAATAGCAAGTCCAGTTTTATTGATGGTCTTTTGTGGACAGACATAGCCATTGGGTATGGAAATTAAGTGGCAAGACCAGTTTGGCCTTGGAAACTACCCTGCAGGTGGGGAGGATAGATGAGTGTAGGACACCCCCCTGAGAATGGGGTCAGATAATGTTGAAATGAGTGTAGTGGGTCAGGAAGCCATTGTCCCTGTTCAATCCACTGCTGAGGGACTGTAGTTTATGGATGAACTCCAATTCTGCTGTCTCTCTTTCCAATCTACCTTTGTAGTTCTTTTGTTCAAGGACCACTGTTCTGAGGTCTGAGATGGAATCCCCAGGGAGATTGAAATGTTCTGCCACCAGTTTTAGGGTATTCCCATTCCTAATATCTGATTTATGTCCATTTATCCTCTGGCATAGGGATTGTCCTGTTTGCCCGATGTAGAATACTGATGGGCACTGATGACATAGCATGGCATAAATCACATTAGAGGATGAGCATGTGAAGGTTCCCCTAATATTGTGGGTGATGCCATTAGATCTTGTGATGACATTTCCTGGATAAATGTATGGGCAGAGTTGGCATCTAGGTTTGTGGCAAGGCTTAGTACCTTTATTCCCATTTGTGTCATGTGTCTTCCTGTGGGTGAGTACCTGTTTGATGTTTGGAGGTTGTCTGTAGGCAAGTAAGATCTGCCATCCAGAGCCCTTGAAAAGTAGCATTATTGTCCAGAATGGGTTGTAGTTCATTGATGATGTGCCCGAGAGGTCCCAGTTGGGAGCTGTAGGTGACCACTAGTGGGGTTCTGTCATTTTTCTGTAATAGATCAATTCTGGGACAGGCCTTGCTTTGTTTATTTGTTTTTTACTTCATGTGGTGGATACTGTAGTCTGAGGAATGTTTGCTGTAACTCCTTGAGTTTGGCATCCCTGTCTCAGCAGATGCAATTATATCAGAGGGCCTGGCTGTAGACCAGGAGTCGGAAACCTATGGCCCACGGGCTGCACCCAGCCCGCCGACCCCTGCTGACCGGCCCCAGCCGCCGATGCCGCCAACTCCCGCCGATGCCGTGAGCTCCCGCAGCCGCTGCGCGTCACGGCCACCATTTTGTTTGCCAAAATGGCGGCCGTGACTCGTTTGCACATGCGCAGGAGTATGCTGCCATTTTGGCAAACAATTCCCCCCTGGCCCACCGGAAGACCTGGGGACCAGCGACCGGCCCCAGGT
>CM034701.1:232225883-232241661 GCA_020142125.1 Phrynosoma platyrhinos | reverse complement strand
TTATTATTATTATTATTATTATTATTATTATTATTATTAAGAAGAATTTGAGTCTAGGTCTTTTCAGTTCAAATCTAGCACATACTCAACAGCTATCACATACTGCTTCCCACTAATGGAACAGCCAAGTTCAGAGAACTGTATATACTCATTTATAAGTCTATGTTTAATTTTAGTCAAAAAAATTGACCCCTAAAAATCTGAGTCAACTTATCCACAGGTCAATGTAAGTACTATACTTTTAACTCTTATTTTAAAAAAAGGAACCATGCCCTGGTTAAAGGCAAGAGTGTAATCTGTCCTGGAAGCAATGACCTGCTTCTGCTCTCTCATCCACCCAGCCTTTAGGATGAACAGTTTTGTAAGTTCTTTGGCATTTTTTTCCTTTGCTTCATCCTCTAGGTCCTATGTTACATGCCCCTAAATTTTACCCTCAACTTACCCATGGGTCATATCAAAATCCCTAATTTTGGCCCCCAAACCTGCCATCAACTTATACATGAGGTCAACTTATAACTGAGTATATACAGTTAGTATAAATACTAATTGCTAGGAGGATGCAAGGGTAGTAGGGGTGTCAGAGAGAGAGAGAGAGCTGCCTCCAGGCTTTGCTTGTGGGCATCTGATTATAAATGAGAATAGAAAATGGGGTAAGCATCTAAGAAACTGAGGCTGCACTCCTGTACATAATTACCTGGTAGCAAGTCTTATGCCTCTTTCTGAACTGACACATATAGGACTGCATTTTAACCTATGTATTTGGAGGCCCCAGGTTCAGATCCTGCCTCTAACATGAATCTCCTTAAGCAAGTGCATGTCTGCACTTAACTAAGGCCAGAACCTTCTTGATGGAAGCTAGTAAAGACAGAAAAAAATCTGCCAGCTCTGAAAGTCTATTTCTCCAGTATCTTGCCTCCTTCATAGCTGCTAAGCCCACTGCTCTCCTCCTGCTGCTTGTTGCACCAACAGTATTCCAGTTCAGAAACATTGTCCTGGTGCTGGACTGCTTTTCCCTCAGATCCTGTCACCAGGAAGCAGAGTTGAAGTTCCAAGAAACTAGCATTATATCCTAGTTTGCTGCTCCCCAAACTACTCTGAAGTCAGGATTTGCTACCGATTTGCAACACATTTCCTTCTTGGTTAGCTTTTGGTGAGTTTGGCTGTTTCTGGCTGCAGAAAGAAGACAAGTGGGAGTATACCACTTGTTGGTGATAAACCAAAGGTTTTCACAATTCTGACCGCATCTATAGTGTAGAATTAATGTAATCTGATACCATTTAATTGCCATGGCTCAATGCTATGGAATTCTGGGACTTGGAGACTGTGAGATATTTAGACTTCTCTGTTGTTGAGGACTCTGGTGCCACAACAAACAACAAATTCCAGGATTCCATAGGATGGAGCCATGATAGTAAAATGGCATCAGTTTTGGAGTGTGGCGGCAACTTCAGGCATAGCATTGCATGCAAACACTACCACTCTTTCTCTGCCCTCCATATCAGTAAACAAGAGGAATCATAGTAACCAATCCTATAAAGTTGTTGTTCTTGCTTGGCCATGAAACCTACTGGGCGACCTTGGGCACATCCCACTCTCTCAGCCTCTGAGGAAGGCAATAGCAAACCTTCCACAGGCAAATCTTGCCAAGAAAACCTCTTAGGCCTCCATAAGCTAGAAACAATTTGAACATAGACAACAGCAATAACATTTGTAAGTATCACTTCACAAAAGAAATAGGTGTTTGTTTGCATGTACACTTTTGTCTTACTCTTCAATCCCCAATGGTTCCTGGAATGGCTAAAAATTCTTATCAAACTTAAAACAGCCAAGTAAAAATCTTAACAAAGCAACAAATTGGAGCAGCATGTTCCAAACAACAGAACTAGATGTTAAACCATAGCCATAATTAAAAGGCATTTAAAAGGAGAGCCAGTCATATAGCCTTAGAAAATAAGGTTATTTGCATCATAAGTTAACACTCTGGCCTGATTTATTATACACACAGACATAGCAAGTAGATAAGAACTAGAAAGCTTACTGGAAAGTTTGCTCACAGATGTCACTCCCTTTATGAACAAACATTGTAAACAAGCCTTTCTTCCTTTTCTTTTAGCAAGAACAAAGTAGGAGCCCAGATTCACACATTGTGTTACGTTTTCCAGTTCTGGATAGTTTACTCACTGCAGGTGTTATCAGAAAAAGCCAAGTGGGAACATAGGGATTATCACACATCTTATTTAGTGCAGTTGTTCAGAAATGAAATTTGAGTGAGCAGCATCCTTCACCTTTGGATATGCTAACTTCAGCTGCATTTACATTGCAGAACTGATGCAGTCTGAAATCACTTTAACCACCCTGGCTAAATGCTATGAAATGCTGGGATTTGTAGTCCTGTGAGCTATTTAGCCTTCTCTGTCACAGAGCTCTGGTGCACTAGAACTATAAATCACAGGATTCCATAGGATGGCGACATGGCAGTTAAAGTGGTGTCAAACCTCACTAATTCTGCAGTGTGGCGGCAGCAGCAGCTGATGGAAGCTGTACGACAAAGAGGATAGTGAAATTTGCCCATACTCAAGGTGACCAATGTCGTAATCATAAAGGAGGACAGGGCACCATAAGAAGTAGGACAGTAAGAAAAAAAGTCAGACATTATTAAATAAAAGCTAAAAACACTCATATAAATGTAAATTCATGCTTCTTAGTCATGTTCAAAATGGAGGACGCTTTGATCTTATGTGTCCTATGTGTATATTATGTAATATACTTGAAGTTTTGCACATTCATGGAGGAGTGACCTCCATTAAAATTAATGGAGCGTGCCCCATTCAAGCCTATGGGGCTTGAATATTTGCAAATCTCCATTTTCATGGTGGGTCCGGAACAGATCCCCCGCAAAATCGGAGGGCCGACTGTATTATGTGTAATATATTATGGGGTTTTTTTAATTAAAAGAATGGAGAATATTTTGCAATTCTTCCTGGACAGAAGGCTGAAATGGAGGACAGGACCTGGAAAAGGAGGGCCTCTGGTCACTCTGTCCATATTTGATTTAAGCTTTCACCCATTAAAGAAATCTTAAATTATTTCCCTACCAAGTGGTGTTTGTGTGCATTATGTATTTCTGTGAGCTCTGGAGACTATGGAAATCCTCTTTTGACATTTTGATTAGTCCTAACAAAGGTACTGTCTTCCTCTCATGTGGCAACCACATCATATGAGTTTGGCCATGCTGCAGAATTGCTTTAACTGCCACAGTGCTATGGAATCCTGGGATTTGTAGTTAGGTGTGGCACCAGAGCTCTCTGACAGAGCTCTCCCACAAAACTACAAATCTCCATAACATTGAGCCATGGCAGCTAAAGCAGTATCAAACTGCATTAATTCTGCAGCACAGATAGCAACAGGTGAAGCCCAAATAGATGAAGCCCAATGGTTCAGATCCGAGGGCATGGTCAGGCACAACATTTACAGGATGAAAATCTCGACCTCACACAGTGACCAGACACATCCTCCTTTTCCAGGACATGTCCTCCATTTCAGCCATCTGTCCAGGAGGAATTTGAAAATGTCCTCCATTTTGAGCCTGACTCAGAACCATAATTTATACGACTCCCAGAGGGCCTTTTCTGCTACCGCTCCCAGATTATGGAACGGCCTGCCGGATGAGATCTGTCTTATTTCACCTTAGACAGCTTTAAGAAGGCTGTTAAGATGGATCTCTTCCGGCAGGCCTTTCCTTTCCTTTATAACTATCCCGGCCCAAAGAGTCAGATAACTTCCTCCCCTTGATGCTGCTGCTGACTTATCTATATTTTAAATTGTTCTAGTTTAATAATTTTTAAGGGGCAGGGGTTGTAACTGGATGTATTTATTGATGTTTTTATTGTTATAAAGCGCCCTGATTGCGCTGCAAAGAGGAGGGATAGAAATAACTTTAATTATTATTATTATTATTATTGCTTTTATTTTGTCCAGTTCTACATTTTTTCTTGAATGTCCTCCATTTTGAACCTAATTTTAACTTTTATTTGGTCATGTCCTCCATTTCTCTTGAACACCCTCCATTTGGAGCACAGCTAAGCATCATGAATTACATTTATATGACTGTTTTTAGTTTTTATATTGTCCAGTTTTTTAAAAAAATTCTTGAATGTCCTCCATTTTGAGACTGCCTAAGAATCATGAATTTATGACTGTCTTTAGCTTTTATTTTGTCCAGATCTACATTTTTTCTTGAATGTCCCTCATTTTGAGCACAACTCAGAAGGATGGGTTTACATTTCTATCAATGCTTTTAGCTTTTATTGGGTCATGCCCTCCATTTTTCTTGAATGCCCTCCATTTTGAGCCTGGCTAAGAGTCATGAATTTACATTCATATGACTTTTAGCTTTTATTTTGTTCAGTTCTACATTTGTTTCTTGAATGTCCTTCCATTTTGAGCCTGACTAAGAAGTACAAATTTACATTTCTGCAAGCAATTTTAGCTTTAATGGGGGGAGGGGGTGTTCCCCATGTCCTCCATTTCTCTTGGACGTCCTCCATTATCAGCAGGACTCAGAAGCATAAACAAATTTACATTTCTAGGAGTGTTTTTAGGGGTTTAATTTGGTCATGTCTTCATTTCTCTTCAATGTCCTCCATTTCAGCCTAACTAAGGGGGGGGGGGTTGCAGACTGCCAGAAATAGTGCAAATTGAGTCCACTTTAAGGGTTAGGATTAGTGCTAGGGAATCATGGGAATTGTTTTTTTCCTGAGACATTGAGCTTTCTCTGTCAGAGAGCTCTGGTGCCACAATAAACTACAGTTCCCATGATTCCCTAGCACTAACCCTAACCCTAAAAGTGGACTCAATTTGCACTACTTCTGGCAGTCTGCAACCCCCCCCTAAGAAGCATGGATTTACATTTCTATGTCTGATTTCAGGATGGCCTGGGTCATGTCCTCCATTTCTCTTGGGCGTCCTCCATTCTGAGCCATGAGAAGCAGCACGGATTGACATTTCTGTGAGTAGATTTTAGCTTTCATTTCTGGTCAGGTCGTCCTCCATCTTGGAAGAGGTCTGTCACCAGTTTGTGATCTCTGAGGGGGGAAAAAACTGACCATCCCTGTAAGAAAAAATCGCATTATTTTCCATACACAGCGCCCTCTGAACCCCAGGAGCCGCTAAATACGTGAACAAAGGCGGATAAATGGGTAATTTGGGCCTTGCCAACCCACCTGGACCTCAGAGCCTGCCCTATAGGAAGCCAGGAGCCCCACCAGCAGAGAGAGCCCTCCGAGGGCGGCCACCAACCGCACCACAGAGACGCCCATCTTAAAGCCCCACAGCACTAGGCCGTTCCCAAGAGAAACACCGCCGCACCCCCTCCCTTTGCGCATGCTCAGCAAGAGAGGGAGAGAGGCGCCTCTCGGGAAATGGAGTCCTTGCCTCCACAGCGCAAAGCAAAGTCAAGGCCTTCAAGACTACGACTCCCATGAAGCCATAGAGGGCCAAAGGAGGTCCTGATAGAGGAGGCAGGACTCAGAAGCAGGACCTGGAGCCTAAGGAGGACTTGTTGGTCAGTTGGCTTACAGACCCTCCAAGCTTATTGATTAAGGTATTGCTTTTCCCCCAGGGTTATTTATTGATATTTATTGATTAAGGTATTGCTTATTAATCATCAGGGGTATTGATTAAGGTGTTGCTTATTAATCATCAGGGGTATTGATTAAGGTGTTGCTTATTAATCATCAGGGGTATTGATTCAGGTATTCCTTATTGATCACCAGGGGTATTGATTAAGGAGGGGAAGGGGGAAGCCCACAGGGAATAATAAAGAGAGTTTGGTGTTTGTTTGTTTTTACTTAAAGAGCTGAAAAAGTAACTATGCTGCTGTATGGAATATGCAATTATTATTATTATTATTATTATTATTGGAAGTCACCTTTTTCTGTGTCCTTTAATCTTTATATCTTAGTTTTGGGTTTGTTTGTTTGTTTTTTCAGTCTTCCTTTCTTTTGTGTCCATTTCCTCTTTTAGCAATATTGTATCCTTATTGCGAGTCATAAGGATAAGAAGTCATCTTTTTTTCTTGTCTTTTAATCTTTACATCAAAAGTCATAAGACCATAGATAGATAGATAGATAGATCTTTATATCTTAGTTTTGTGGGGTTTGGGGGGATTTTTCAGTCTTCTTTTCATGTGTGCTTCTTTCCTCTTTTTGCAATATTAATGTATCCTTATTGAAAGTTATAAGGATAAGAGGTCATATTTTTCCTTGTCCTTTAATCTTTACATCGATAGTTATAAGATCTTATATATATATATATAAATCTTTATATCTTAGGTTGGGGTTTGTTTTTTTGTATTTTTCAGGCTTCTTTTCTTTTGTGTCCCTTTTCTCTTTTTGCAATATGAATATTATCCTTATTGCAAGTTGTAAAGATAAGTCATCTTTTTCTATGTCTTAGTTTTGCGGGGTTTGGGGATATTTTTCAGTCTTCTTTTCTTTTGTTTCCCTTTCCTTTTTTTGCAATATTAATATAGCCTTATAACTTGTAATAAGTATACATTGATGTTGCAAAATGAGGAAAGGGACACAAAAGAAAAGAAGACTAAAAACAAAAAGCAAAACTAAGATATAAACATTAAAGGACAAAGAAAAAGATATCCTTATAACATACAATAAGAGACAGTGTGGTGTATTGGTTTGAGCATGAAAGTGCAACTGTGGAGCCCAGGATTCAACTTCCAGCTCGGCCATGAAACCCACAGGGTGATCCTGGACAAGTCACACTCTCTCAGCCTCAAGGATAATAGCAATAGCAAGTACATTTCTATACTGCTTATCAGTGCACTTAAGTGCTCCCCAAGCAGTTTACAATATGTAAGCTAATTGCCCCCAACAAGCTGGGTACTCATTCAGCAACCTTGGAAGGATGCAAGGTTGAGTCGAGCCTGAGCCCCTGGCTGGTTTTGAACTCACAACCTTATGGTTTGTGAGAGAGTGGCTGTAGTACAGGCATTTGACCACTGTGCCACCAGGAAAGGCAATGGCAAATTTCCTCTGAACAAATCTTCCCAAGAAAACCCCATGATAGGGTCACCTTAGGGTTGCCATAAGTTGGAAACAACTTGAAAGTACATAATAACAACAATAACATGCAATAAAAATATCTAACATATACACACACAACCAACCAACAGGGAATGTAGGCACCGCATTAGGAATACACCTTCCTGTTGCTTTTGTAGTATTTGTGTGGGAAGACTGGTGGCTTAGGGGGGGTTGCAGAGTGCCAGAAATAGTGCAAATTGTGTCCACTTTTAGGGTTAGGGTTAGGGAATTATGAGAATTGTATTTTATTGTGGCACCAGAGCTCTCTGACAGAGAAGGCTCAATGTCTAAGGGGAAAAAAACAGTTCCCATGATTCCCTAGCACTAACCCTAACCCTTAAAAGTGAACTCAATTTGCACTATTTCTGGCAGTCTGCAACCCCTGTTAGATTGCCATATTGTGTACCTCCAAGTCATCTTTGACTTATGACAACCCTAAGGCAAACCTGTCATAGGGTTTCCTTGGCAAGTTTATTCAGATGGTATTTGCCATTGCCATCCTCTGAGGTTGAGAGATTGTGACTTGCCCAAGATAGCCCAGTGGGTTTCTCATGGCCAAGCAAGATTTGAACCCTGGTCTCTAGATTTGTTGTTCAACACTGAAACCTACTGGCTCACACTGAATTTTAGATGCAAACTGCATCCGGACCATTGAAAAATAAAGGAGTGGTACATTTGGGGTACCTTCCCTCACTTTTGATTGCATAAAAACCAGGCATTTCTTGCTAATAACAAGTCAATTTCAGAACTTCACGTGATTTTGCTGCCAGGTTTGGCTAGTTATAGAGATGCTTACAAAGAAAGAAAGAAATGAAATGCATCTGAGGAAGTAGACACCTATGGAAGTTTATTCAACTGTTTTTGCTCAGATATAGTCTCAAAGGTGCTACAAAGTCCCTTTGCATAAATATAACTAGATCTTTGCTCCAAATTAGTTTATAATACAAAAAACAAGCAATACATAAATTTATTTTGGTCCATGATTAGTAAAAAGGGAGTAAAACAGGACAGATTAAATACAATGCAATACGTTAAAATACTATATTAAAAACAGAGTCAAAAGCAAGAGTAAATAGAAAATATTTGTGTCACAGTAATTTAAAAAATGAGAGAATACATAGCAAGGGGGAAGTGGGAGGGAGGCACTTTTGTAATTAATGTTTTAGTTCTGTCTTTTTAAAATTACTGTAAACTGTCTTCAGTCCCATTTGAAGAGAAAGGTGGGATATAACTCCATTTAGGTGTTCAGGAAAAATATAAACTTGTCTGGGCACAGAAGTTTGACTAAATCCTGTTTGGCTTTACTCTGGGACAGAGCTAAAATTCAAGGGCAATTGTAAAATTAGTTTCTTGAAGATGTGTGTGTCTAACTCCATCCAAAGTAGATACGGAGCAAAATATTGAACACTCATGCATTTAAATCAAAATGCATTTAAAATAATGACTGCCAATATTTTCATGGCAACCCTCAACCATATTTGGCTTAGTCAAGGCTTTACAAAGAAACAGTGCACACATATTCTTGGATATAGAAACAAATTATACCCAACACATTCAAATGTCTCAATGGACATTAATTTCATGCAAAATGAGAACAGGCTGTATGAGAACATCCATAACCTCCTCCAGATTTGGAGGAACAGGGTTAGTGCTATCAGCGTATAAGCTTTTTCTTTTTTGAGACAAGAGGAATACTGTGTGTGTGTGTGTTAACATTCTTCAAAATGCCTTTGTTATTTCAATATCAGCTGGCTTGATCTTTCAATAACTGGGCATTGTTAACCCAGTGGTCTGTTGTTCATAGATAGTCACTATACCTTTTTGTAAATTGCATCAGTTTTTCTTTATGTTTCTCACCAGAAATCATGGCACTGAAGGAAGTTTCTAGCAATAAATGCTTCAATGGTTTTCAGAAGGTGTATGAGCATGACAGGTAAATATTTTATTTCTATATACAATTTAATTACTCTCCAACCCTGTAATAAAATCATAATATAATATAAAGAAAGATTAAGGCATCTGTCTTATACTTTAAGCCAGGGGTAGGCAACCTTTTTGAGCCGGGGGCCGGGTTGCTGTCCCTCAGACAATTGGGGGGGGGGGAGCACCAAAAATAAATAAATAAATAAATAGATAGATAAACATTAAAATTAAAAAAATTTAAAAAATATGCATGCACACTCTCTCAGCCCCAGAAAAGCCATGGCAAAATCCCTGTGGAGATTTTGCCAAGAAAACCCCAAGAACAAGTAATAACAACAAGTAATAACAACAATATCATCATGGTGGGTGGCGGCGGGGGAGGAGCGGGTGGCGGCAGCAGGACCAGCCTGGGGCCGGTCCAAAGGCCTCGGGTGGCCGCATCCGGCCCCCGAGCCTTAGGTTGCCTACCCATGCTTTAAGCACTGACAACTCTGAGTTACTTATAAAAATTGCAGTTGTTTAGTTATCATAGATTGCTCTTTGTAGTAACTATGTTTTGTTGCTTGACAGCTCTGAGTTGAAATGCAAAATGAAATTTGGGATTTATTTGCCACCAAAGGCAGAAACTGAAAAGTGTCCTGTGTTGTATTGGCTCTCAGGTGAGTATTTTGAAGCTGTCTTTGAAAAGGATATCACCAAAGGTGACTAGAATTAATTGTGATATTATGTTAGCATGATCTGAATAGATATTCAGGGGAGGGGCTGATATTTAAGAAAACTGCTTTGCTCATGTTGTTGACCGAGATTTGATAAGGATTATGTCAAGAAAGAGAATTATGTGGCTTTCCACATGTTGTTGAACTGCACCAAAGTTTTCCCCCTTGTTCTGTTACACTTAATGTAACCTTAGCAAGTTGCTTGATGGGGGTACTGAGATTTCCTAATTTTGTATTAAGTGCCACAACCCAGTCTGTGGCAGATTTTGAATATCTTTGATAATGATGATTTATTTTTTGAGATCTCAGTCCCTCCAATAAAAGAGGTAAAGCTACCTTGTTTGGTTTCTGTTGACTTGCTTTATGTGGTCCAGCACCTGAAATCATATCGTGTTTACAGTATGCAGACTGCCTAAGGAAATCTCCGTTGCTCTACTTATAAAAGAGACTTTGAGCTTCACACTGGTTAGAGGCAGTTTTTGGTTTTCATATAGGAGGGGCAAAGTGGTGGCCATGTTTGAATTTTCAAGATAGAAAATTAAAGTTTATTGCCCTTAATTGTTTTTGCTGATTCTAGCAAACCTAGGGACCATGAACCTAATTCTGTTCTTGTCCCAGCACCATAATAAAACATGCAGACTGTAAGATCAAATTGTTCCTCCTATCCCTACCTGATTTTGGGAACATCTTCCCTGAAGAATGGACCTGGGAGTTTAAAGGTTTGCACAGATTTTATTGCACAAAATCACAATGTGGATTTTGGAAATTAACTAATGATTAATTTGGCTTCCCCTGCATTTTGATAATAATTAAACTATCTTTTCCCCACATGACGAAAATATAATTAAAAAGATAATAGAGCCCCTTTTTTGGAGATAGAAAGAAGCCCACTGTAGATTCAGTTGTAAGCAGTGTTCCTACTGTTGAAATCTGCTGTCTTTTCAGGATTAACATGCACAGAACAGAATTTTATAACTAAAGCAGCCTTCCACCAAGCAGCAGCTGAACATGGCCTTATTGTTGTTGCTCCTGACACCAGCCCACGTAAGTACTATACCAGTGCATATCAAATATGGTTGTCCCTGTATCCACGGATTCCTTACTCACAAATTCCACCATCGATGGCTCGAAAATATTCAAAGCATATATAAATTCCAAAAAGCAAGCCCTTGATTTTTGTCAATTTATGTAAGGGACACCTTTTTAATACTCCATTGTATTTAATGGGACTTGAGAATCTACAGATTTTGATACCTACAGGCACTCCTGGAACCAAACCCCAGCAGATACCATGCGGCCACTGTAAATGGTCATTGTCTTTGTTTTTATTATTATTACTTGTTCATAATGCCGATAAATTTAAGCCAAGTTGTATCAGGTATCTTGTCTGTTTTAATCAATTTGGAATTCACATTCATTCAGCATGGCAGTTACAACATTTGTGCTGTTTACAAAAGGCTAGATTGGGAAAGAACTGCATGTTTACCCTGGTTCAGACAGTTTGAACTTTGAAGGGAAAGAGGCATGTTTCCCTTACAATTTCTGGCTCCCACAGATCCCAACCAATAGTTAGAGATTGGCCTAGTTTGCAAAGGCTAGGATCTAGGGTAGAGGCCAATAAGTGGCAATCCCTAGGCTAAATGTGCTCCCCATGGAGTAAATTATCTTCTCTGCCCACCTTGTACACTCACACAAAGTTATTTTCTTCAGGAGCTGAAAGAGATGTCACCCTTTAAATTAATTTTAAACTTTTTGATTTTCAAGACATGCAAGAAATGCATAATAATACATAACTGTACAATCTTATACAAATAAAGATAACAGTATAGCAGAATATGATGGATAGAGCCTTTCAAGGTTTCATGGAACCTTTGGTCCTCCAGATGTTTTGGACTCCAACTCCTGGGGCTGATGTAAGTCCAAAAAAATCCAGAGGACCAAATGTTACCCACTCCTACCATAGAGCAGAAAAGATACTGAGGCCTTTCATGAGCTTTATTTTTTTTAACATAGTAACAATCTGAAGAGCCCTTCACCCCACATTTTCATGGCCATAACTGGAGAGGTCTGATTAAATGCCAACTTTAAACACGTGAACAGGTTATGTCCCCGTTATTCATTAAGATCCTGGAATTCTGCATAGCCACCTTATTATAAAATGTAAAGGTATTCCCTGTTGACAAGGTTGTCAAGTCGTGGCCAACCATAGGTGGTGATGCTCACCTCCATTACTAAGCCGAAGAGCCAGCACTGTAAGAGACTACTCTGTGATCATGTGGCCAGCATAATTGCACAGAACGCTATTTACCTTCCCACTGAAGTGGTGCCTATTTATCTACTTGCATTTACATGCTTTTGAACTGCTAGGTTGGCAGAAGCTGGGACTAGTGACAGGAGCTCACCCCTTCATGCAGCACCAGGGTCTCGAACTGCCAACCTGCCAATATTGCAATCAACAGAGTCAGTGTCTTAACCACTTGAGCCACTGCATCCCTCACCTTATTATAACATGTTATATTTCAATTTCTGGATCACTCCTATTTAAAAAAGAAAACTTTCCTGGCCTAAAACAGCTGTAGTGGGGAGTGTAATGAAATTGCCTCTTCTGCTCCTTAGGAGGTGTTTGACGGCATAATGCTTAAAAAATACTTTAAAAAAAATTGGAGAGGTGATAGGGATCCACTATGGCTCTTAAAAACAGTTTTGAATTCAGATATATGAGATATAAGTTAAAGACAAGATTGTGTTATCAATCATACTGTCTCACATTTTATATGTTCCCTCCTAAACTATCTAAATGTCTTCCCAGTTGGGTGAATGCAGTTGCCTGAATGACAGAGATTCAATAATGATACGATTCAGCAATCCCATGAATGTATCTCCCTACTGGAGAAAAATACTGAATGTTTGCCCATTCTTGTGGTGAGAAGGGCAGGTAGTAGTGGCATCAGTTATGCACTGTGAAATTTATTCTTTCAGTAAAGCCCCTTTGAGCAGACAGAACTGGACTGAGGTACTTTTAACCCTTTAGGTGTTTGAGCCTACAGTTCCCATCTGTACCACCCAGGTTGACCACTAATAAGAGATTATGAGAATTGTCATTCAAATCATCTGGAAGTCCTAGCATTTCTCCAACTCCAGTGTAATCTCTTCTGATTAGCAACTAGTTTGAAAATATCTTCCTGGTTGCTGGGAGAACTCTCTGTCTACCCAAGTGAACCTATTATATTTAGTTTTGCACATGGGTGGGCAAACTGTGACCTACAGACCACTTAAAGCCCCAAACCTCATTTGTTTGGTCCCCAAAGTCCTCCAATTCACAATATTTGCCCTGAAACCACAAAAAGCCCCCAAAATGTATGAAAACATCAAACCCACACAAGCATCCCAGGATCCCATACTACCCCTCAACACTTCCATCTTCCTCTGCAGTCCTTCTCAAAATGGCAACAGGAAGGAACATGATGTCAATCAACTTCAGTTGCTATTTTGAGACAGACTGCAGAAGGAAAATGAGACATTTTGGCTTGCTATGAAGAAGGAAACATCCTATGCTTGGCCTTGTGAGGGGAACTGATCATCACCATCAGTTTTGAATTTCTTTCCATGATAGGTGGATGCAATATTAAAGGCGAAGAGGAGAGCTGGGATTTTGGTACTGGAGCTGGTTTTTATGTAAATGCCACTGAAGAGCCATGGAAAACAAATTATCGCATGTACTCTTACGTCAAGGATGAGGTGACTTTCAGCTGGATATTTACAGTTGCCTCAATTAAATTATAGAGTGTATTACAATTTAAAGTGTTAGTTCCTTTCTGAGAAATTCTGTGGTATGTCTCCCCATAATATCTTACCACTTTTATAATTTTATTTATTTTATTTATTTATCCAAATTCTTTGATTCTGTCCCCACAAAGTAAGTTGATGCAGCCACCTCACCAAAGCAAATCCCAAGTTGGTCTTTATAGTCCCTGGCTGGGAGATAACCTGGAAACTTCATGTGATGCTTCGTTGAATTCTGTGATGTTAAAAAACAGTGGGATAGAAATGTCCTATATACATAAAACAACAAAGTGTCTCTTCTATGGTACAAGTATAGTAATCTTATATTTTTAAGCTCTGTCTTCATTCCTTAACAAGAGCCTTACAACTATGTTGTAGTAAACTTCTTCAAACCTAATAATTTTTCTCTGTGTGTGTTTGTGCATGCACCTTCAAATTGCCTGTTGACTCCTATGAATTTCATTTGTAGCCTGTATAATTAAATATGGCTTGGTGAATATCATGTTTGTGTTCCTTGCAAGGAAAAAGCCACAGAAATAGAGGGTAGCATATCTGTTTTCAGCTCTGCTGGTCCAGCTATGAACATACTCACATCTCTTTCTTTCCTGATGATTTCTTTCAGTTGCCTAACCTGATAAATGCCAATTTTCCAGCTGACTCTGGAAGAATGTCTGTTTCAGGTCATTCAATGGGAGGCCATGGTGCTCTAATCCTTGCTCTGAAGAATCCTGGAAAATATAAAGTAAGATTCTAAAACTTAAATCATGTCAAATAAAATGAAAGAATTAGAGAATGATGCAGAGGGAAATAGTAGTAGTATGGCAAATGTTCCTGAAAAGGCTAGATATCAAAGGCTGGAAATTCTGTGCTCACTTATCTGAGAGTAAATCATCTTTAATTGATGGACACTTATTTCTGCATAGGATTGTACTGACAGTATTGACAATTAATAAGTAGTGAAAATTTAGACAGCTTATAACATTATTTTGAAATTATAAGGAAAAGCCAAGTGTTGAAGAGAGATGTTGATATGGTTATATGAAAATAACTTAAATTTTACATGTCAGCAAATACCAGAATTAATAAAGTCAATTCTGTACAGTCCCATGATCAGTTCCTCCTTTGTATGTGTGCTAAAGAAAAGCAGACCTGCTATTATTGCAAGAAATGCATTGTAAAGATATCAGAAATATTTAGACCTAATGGAGATTAATGCCCCAAATCTTCAGTGGATTGAAGATTCAGGTACTGGATTGAGACCATGGACTAACAGTTGCCTAAACCTATAGTAAAATCTGAGATAATTTTGGGAAGTGAAGATGCATTGCTAAATGGGGACAGAAACAAACAGTTAAATATAATTTGTATATTTAATACAATCGAATACAAAACTCTTTGTTAACAGTTGAATTAGAATTTGCAAGAATTAGACATTTCTTTTTGATGAAGATGGAGATGTCTTTATACATGTGAAAGTTATAAAAACTTATATATCTAAGAAATTAGAGGCTTTGTTCATAAATATGTAAATTATGTTGTAAGATAAATATTTAAATAGTAATATGCATTTTGGGGGTTGAGCTCCTGTCACTAGTCCCAGCTTCTGCCAACCTAGCAGTTCAAAAGCAGGCAAGTGCAAGTAGGTGGGAAGGTAAACAGCGTTTTGTGTAATCATGCTGGCCACAGGATCACAGAGTAATCTCTGACAATGCTGGCTCTTCGGCTTAGAAACAAAGATGAGAACCACCCCCTATGACCAGACACGACTTGACAACTTGTCAATGGGGAATACCTTTACCTTTACCTTTATGCATTTTATAGAAATGTACCCAAACTTGTAATTGGTATCTGTACTTTGTAGAAGTAGAATTGACTCTAATCTAGACTGATTTTTTTTTAAATTGCCTTTAAATGCTTAATCTGGGGAATTTTCTGACCTCAGTGAGAATTCCAAGCTACTGCAGGACATAAAAATGCACCATGTCCCCAAGAGAGTGTTTGTGGATTTAGAATCAAGGGTATTCTGCAATATCCAAATATTTTGAGCCTGAAGATGCAAGTTCACACACACACAAAGTCTGAGGACTATTCAAAACTTTTTTTTTCTTAATCGATCATACTTTCTCATTCTTAAAAATAATATTCCCTTTGTCTAGGTGGCTGAAACTTAGGGTCTTCAGGTGATAATGCGATAAAATGCCAGGCTTGTAGTTCTAGTGCTGGGCCACCTCTGCAACCCAAACAACTCTGAGG
>CM034701.1:232144308-232161597 GCA_020142125.1 Phrynosoma platyrhinos | reverse complement strand
TGTTTCGACTTACGAAAGCGTTCCAACTTACGAAATTGGCGCGAATGAGCTGCTCTTCCAGTCGGAGCCACAGCCATTCCTTCGACTGATCCTGGAAGCGGAAGAATCCTCCGCTTACAGGATCAGCCCATAGAATAGCCGAGGCTGCGGCTGGAAGAAGGTGGCCTTCCAGCCGCAGCCTCGGCTATTCTATGGGCTTGGAACGGATTTAATGAATGTTAAATTTGCTTCTACTTACGAAATTTTCTACCTATGAAATGGGTTGTGGAACGAATTAATTTCGTAAGTAGAGGTACCACTGTATTTTAAGAGTGCTGCTAATGGTCTAAAGGACAAATACAGATCAAAGCTTGAAAATAACATGTCGCAAGGTAATGCATTAGTACAACTTAATCCTTTTGGGAGGACCGAGTACAGTATACAGTCATTTTCAAAGGGAGCACTGAAAGGCTGCAATGTATTATTTTTCAGAACCATGAGAATAAGGGTATTCCTTGGTATTTATTAACCGGAATGTGGCCTTACTATGATTGGGGAGAAGGAATAATGACTAGCCTGACTTCTCCTGCTGCTGACTCATGGCAGAGGAAGAGTGAAAGCAACACTAAATGTGGTGAGGTTAAGAGAGACAGAAATATGTTGTATTGGGAAACAGAATAATCAAGATGAGAGTAAATGAAGCTGGAATGCACCAGTGTAGCCAGTAAACTCAGGGCAGGCATAGGGATGGGCAAATGCAGCCCCTGGCCCCCACTTTTGTGGTCCCTGAAGCTTCACACCATTTAAAAATATTTTTATGGAATTTATATTTTATTAAGGTTAAAAACATACACTACAACAACAGCAAAAACAACAACAACAACATACAGACAAGCAAGGAAACAAACATATATACATACATTTAACCTTATTAGCGACTTCCTGAACTTCGTTCTGATTTAGTTTGTTCTACCATAAACGTTCTGACTGACCATAAGTCAATATTAACTTTATCCTCAACATAGTATAATGGAGTATAATTAACTAAGTGTTTATTAAACTTAACTAAGGTTAATGTAATTAAAATTATTACATTATTTAACATAACAATTTCTTAATTAAATCTTATGTTTTTATCTCCCAGCATACTCTCTTAAAATAACATCTAACTAATCTTTCCCTTTCTTTTGCAGGTACACCAACAATGGTTCCCAATCAACTTTCTCTTCTTCCCAAGAGTTCCCTCTCAACAATAAGGTGAGTTCATCTATATAACCTACTAATTTGTCCAACCATTCTTTATCATTTGGGCAGCTCTTCTTCTTCCATTATTTTGCAAACAATACATGAGAAGCAGTGGACATATAAAATAAAAGTTTGCCATACCTATTTTCCAAGATCTCATTCAAACTATACTCAACAAATAAAACTTGGGGTCAAAGTTCAGATTACTTTCCAGCACCTCTTTTACTAAACCGTGGCCCCATGCCACTGGCCCCATGCAGTTGCCCACCCCTGCAATAGACAATACCATGGATACCACTTGTAGCACCATGCAGAGTTACATTTGCAGAGTAACATCTCAGGCTCTGGTATTCATGGCTTAGAAGAATCTCACTGAAGTAAGATTAGTAAGTGGCAGCTGGATAAGCTCAAATTACAAGAGAGTAACATACTGTAAACATTGGTCTCCATCGCCAACATATGTTTCTGAAGTTACCTTAAAGGTCCTACAAGTATATATGATTAAAGGACTAAGGACAGATGAATATAACCTAGTACTTTATCTCCTTTTCTATTTCTGATTTCTTTTTTATTTTACCTGATGTTCTAATTGTGGGTTGGAGATACAGAAGGGAGGAATAAACAGTGAGTTGAATCTGAATTACAGAAATAATGCTGCATTTTTAGATTGTTTTAGGGAAAGTAAGAATATACTATTAATAATTTATTAAACATCAGCACCTCATTTTCAGAGTAATGTACACATAAGCACACAATTACTTTTTTCAAGTTATAAGTATTAAAACAACATAAAAGCATTCGTCATTTATACCACCACAGAGAACAATACTCTAGATGTCTAAATTCCACATACCAAGCACAACAGCCAAGAATATGTAAAGTGAGAAGTTCCCAAGTATAAAATACTAAAGTGACTGAAAATGCTATGTCATTATAAAAGTTCCAGCTTGATGTAATAGACACGAGACTGCTAATACCTAAAACAAACACATACATACATATTTTTAAGAACTCTACAAAATTCAGTAAGAGGCTATTTCCATCTATAAAAAATATTATTATAACTGCTCTTGAGCTTATGTGGAATTCCTCTTCTTTCCTACTGAATAACCAGCATTTGGCTTCACAATTTGCTTTGCATATTTCACCTCTGCCATGGTCTAGACTAGAATAAAGATTATAGGACTCACAGGCAATTATTTTGAAATTATTTGTATGTTTCTCTGGGTAACCCCTTCATTTGACAGCTGAAAATTTTCTACATCACTTTGACATTTGCCTTCTGGAGATGGATGAAGAATGAAGAGTGACAGCCTTGCAGGAAAGAACTTTCAGATTCAATCCTATATCCCCTTATGGTGCAGTAAGCCCTTCTGGGAACAACAGGATTTACTTTTGAGTAGACATGAATGGAGTTGCACTGTTTATCATCTTATAGTCCAGGTCACATCAAGAATGACTTATAAAACACTTCCCGGGAAATGTGGTACTTCTTTCATAAGGAACCCTAATGGTCTAAAGAGCATCTGATTCTTGACCAGCTTCCATAGCCATGCTTTGAAGGTGAAAAAGCTGGTGCCTTCTGCCTAAACATTGGGAGCTTTCAGTCCTGCAATCTTTGTCCACCTAAACAGTTACAGAAATGCATACAATCATAATGGGGCCCAGTGAAAAGAATGAGGTATGGAAAAATGATATTTGGAGGCCAATTGGATTCCTTCATGATCTTCTCCAATAACAGACGGAATTAAGTGGGAAAAATGAGAAAGCCAGTCCTTGACTTCTGTAGAGGTAGAGATGAGAATACAACTGACTTTACACAGTGCTTCTATGGCTACTTGAAATCTTTCTTATTCTTTTTTCCAAGCACTTCTGCTATGTAATTTTCCTGTTGTTTTTCTATCTTGAACTCAGATGCTTGTTTTCTGTGGGGGGGGGGGGGAACACAACAAACATGAAAACAATAATAGCAGATGGCAGGAACATTTACTATACAACATGTGGAAACAAGCACCTAAATACAGTTGCCCTTCTGTTCTTGCAGACTTGTGATCCGCGGACTCACATATTCACAGAGGGGCAACCTCCTTTATTTTCAATGGGGCGTGCACCCCATTCAAGCCTATGGGGCTTGAATATTGGCGAGTCTCCCTTTTCGCAGGTGGAGGTGGTACAGATCCCCCGCAAAAATGGAGGGCCAGCTTTAGAGTAATCCTTATTCCAGCTTTGAAATTTCAAGAAGATAAACCAAAAGCTAATCCATGATGGGAAGCTTCCTGAATAATCTTCAAAATCTGCACATAATTGCTCAAGAATTATGGTTTAATACAGGCATAGGCAACAGGGCCGTCAGCCATTTTTCAGTTTAGGCAAGTGCTCAAGAAGCATGACCTAAAAAGAAGGGACAAACCTCAGCAGACTTTTAAGACAAACGAAATAGACATAAAATAAATAACAAGACTATATTTTTTAAAACAAGAAAACAAATTATATTATTTTTTATATTTGAATTTCATTATTAATATATAGATTTACTCCAGTCATTAACAAATACAATTATCCCATTCATGCTTATTATTAAATTCATATATAAATGAATCTTAAATGTCCTTAATGTACTTAACTGAACTTTTCTTGATATTAATATTTATTTATTTATTTATTTATTTTCTAGACCTTTTCTCCCAGAAAAGGACCCAAGGCGGCTCACAAATAAAAACACATTAAAAACCTATTGCAAACATTAAAACCACAAAAAAGCATGATACCCACCCCATATAATAAACACCCCATTTAAAAGGCTACCCCATGGTCACACATTAAAAGCCTGCCTGAATACAACTGTTTTTGATTGCTGACAGAAGGCAAGTAGGAAGTGGGCCAGCTTTGCTTCTCATGGAAGGGCATTCCAGAGGGTAGGAGTAGCCACCGAGAAAGCTCTCTCTCCTGTCCTTACCATGCAAGCATGTGATGGTGGAGGGACTGAGAGAAAGCCTTCTCCTGAAGATATTATGGCTCTGGTAGGTTCATATGGAGAGATATGGTTTCTCAGATAGTCTGGACCTAAGCTGTGTAGTGCTTTATAGGTCATGACCAGCACTTTGAATTGTGCCCAGAAATGAATGGGCAGTGAGTGAAGCTGTTTCAACAAGGGAGTTATATGTTCCCTATAAATGGCCCCAGTCAGCATTCTGGTTGCAGTGTTTTGAGCCCGCTGAAGTTTCTCAACAGTTTCCAAAGACATCCCTTTGGAACTCTGCTAAACGAGTTGCCATAAAGGGTTGGGGCAGCACATGCAACTTGCAGAAAGCACTGTGACAACTTCCAATTTATTATCATTTCTAGACAGGAAAAGAGGCTTGTATATGGGACAACCATCTCTTGCAATTAAATAAACAGAGATATCATGATAAGTCACAGCTTATTGTCATTGGAACATGTATTTATCATTGCCCTCTCTTTCTCTAGCAAGGCTGCAAGGAGGTCAGAAGGTTTTACTTCTCTTTTTGAACAGCCACAGCTTTTTGTTCTATCCCTGAAAAACTGAGAGCACATTTATTTACAACAGTTCGTTCATCGCAAACACATTCTTCAACTACCAAAGAGGTGACTGTATATATGGACAGCACCTGGTGGCCAAGACAGAAATCAAATAGACTACCTCATTAGAAGCAGAAGATGAGAACTTATTCTATCTGCAAAAACAAGACCAGGAGCATACTGTGGCATAAACCATGTATTGGTAATATTAAAAAATGAGAGTAAAGCTAAAGAACACTAAGCCAACCATCATTCCAAAATACAACTTGGAGAACATCTCTGTAGAATTTAAAGTTAATGTAAAAATAGATTTGCACTATTAAGCCTAAATTGACTAGGAACCAGAAAAACTCTGGACTGAAGCCAGGAATATTGTCAGAGGAATACAAAAAGATACTATCTGTAGCCAAAAAGAAACAGAAGCCTCAATGAATGATGGATGAAACTGGTCCAGCAGTTAAGGACAGATGAGAAGTAAAATATGACAGAAACAGAGTCAAAACCCTGAATGCAACTGTTCAATGACTTGTGTGCAGGGACAAGGAGTACTACTATAATAATCAATGAAGAGAATTAGAAGATGACAGCAAAAAAGGAAGAATAGATCCAAGAAATCAAAGGGAAATTTAAACCAAACATGGGGATGCTCTCTGACCAGCAGGCAAACACATTTCATGAACAAGTAGAAATAAAAATAATTTATGTGGAAGAACTATATGAAAGAGATGAATGGAATACAGATTTATTTAAGGAAGAACCATATGAAGAAGAACTTACAATTTTAGAAAGTGAAGTGGAAGCTATACTCAGAGCATTTGGGGGAAGTAAATCGCCAGGAACAGATGGCATACCAATAGAGCTGCTTCAAGCTACAGAGACAGAATCATTATTATTACTACTATTGTTGTTGTTGTTGTTACCATAATTATTGATATCGTCCTTATTACTATTACAAATATACACATTTAAAACAATACAAAAGTATTAATAAAAGTATAAATATAATACTGAAAAAACAATTAACTCTACTCCACTCTATTCTAATTCTAGAATCTACTCTAGTTCTAACTAAAATCTATCAATACATATAGAAAACAAAAACATGGTTCACAGATCAGAAATGCTCAATATACCCATATAAGACTACTTTTTAACCTGCAAAATCTGTTGTTAAAGTGGGGGGGGGTCGTCTTATATGCTGGGTATAAGGATGAGGAGGATAGATGTGCTAAAACTCTATATTTTCGCTGGAAAAATGGGGGGTCGTCTTATACGCCGGGTCGTCTTATACGCCGGAAAATACGGTACATTCCAATCTCCAAGAAAGGGGACACTATTCTATTAATTTATTATGTAAACAAAGTGATGCTCAAAATTGTACATCAAAGATTTTTACCATATTTGGAGCAAGAAATGCCAGATGTCCAAGCCGGGTTCAGGAAAGGAAAGGAAAAGGCACAAGGGATCATATTGCAATCGTATGCTCGATAATGGAGTCCACCAAAGAATTTCAGAAGAAAATCAGCTACACTGTATAGATTATGGTGAAGCCTTTGATTGTGTAGATCAGTGGATAGTACACCTACCCTGGGGGCAGTGGAAGGTTCCAGGGAGGTGGTGAGAGAATAGTGGAGCAGTAGTGGGGTGGTGAGGGAAAAAGCGAGTGGCAGGAGGGCCTTCAGTCAAAGCCAGGGGTAGGCAACCTTTTTGAGTCGGGGGCCGGGTTGCTGTCCTTCAGACAATTGGGGGGCTGAAGCACCAAATAAATAAAAATTTTTAAAATTAAAAAAAATGCATGCACACACTCTCAGCCCCAGAAAAGCCATGGCAAAACCCCTGTGAAGATTTTGCCAAGAAAACCCCAAGAACAAGTAACAATAATCAATATCATCATGGCGGGCAGTGGCGGGCGGCGGCGGTGGCAAGACTGGCCTGGGGCCCATCCAAAGGCCTTGGGGGCCTGCATCCAGCCCCCGGGCCTTAGGTTGCCTACCCCTGGTCAAAGCAGTGGTACACAAGAAAGACAAGGAGAACCAGTGGCCTTTAGGAACATGGTGAGGATGAGGATTGCATGAAACTTCTTTTCGGGATCCTCAAAAAACCAGTGCCTCGGTGATCATTTTATGTGGTGCTATCTCCTGCTCTTTGCCTGCCCATGTAAGCTCACTCCCTTACTGACATTCTTCACTAGTAGTGGCAATTGGGAAACTCTTGTAGCTCAGAGCAGCACCATTTTGGGATAGATTGGAGTAAAGAGTTAGAGCATATGGTGGAGGGCAAGAAGTGGCGGCAAAAAGGAGCTTTCAAATTTGAGACCCTGCTTAAGCTTTGTGAGCTCTGCTGGGACTTGGCTAGAAAGTTGAAGTTGCACTGCTGCTCCTGCTTTCTTTCATCAGACAGGGCGAAAGAAGAGGTAGCAGAAGAAGCCATTTTTTGTGGGAGAGTGGATACTTGAAGCTGTGTGGGGAAGCCATGTCTTCCGCTCTGAGTGCATTTCTAAAGAGTGGGGTATAAATACAATTTTTAAAAAATGTCTCTGGGGAAGGACCATCTGTGCTCGATTATTTGAAAGAGTCCTTTATCTTGGAAAGACTCCTATATCAAAATCTCTTCCTTTCCTGGTCCACACCAGTCTCCAATCCAGAGCATGTGGCCTCTGTAAACCCCCTACATATGCACTAGCTGTTCCTTTCTCTGCCCTGATGAAAGATTGAGAGTCTCTCCTCTCTGGGGAGAAGCTTCTCCCTTGCACCTGGTCACCCTGGGAGCAGCCAACTGAACAGCTCACTGAACAGCAACAAAGAGGCCTCTTGTCCACACTGGCCTTTGCTGCAAGGCTGGCATGGGTGAGAGGTTTCTCGGTTGCTGACTAGCCAGTTGCTCAGTTGCTGCTCCCAGGATGACAGGGTGCAAAGGGAGCAGCAACTGAGCAGCCAGTCAAATAGTGACCAAAAAAGACTTTTGCCTGTGCCAGCCTTTGCTGCATGACCAGCAGAAGGAAGAACCTTCTTGGTCGCTGCTCTGCCAGCTGCTCGGTTGCTGCTCCCAAGGTGACTGGGTGCAAAGGGAGTAGTGACTGAGATTTGCTGTTTTGAATTTGCAGTAGATCAGCAGACCTATTATCAAAAAATATGGCCAGGGGGCCCCTAGGGTTATTGCCCAAGAGGCAAGGGGGGGGCAGCCCAAATTTTTTTGGGGACTACTGGTATAGATAGTGAACAATTATAGATTGCTCTTAAAGAAATGGGTGAACCAGAACATTTTATTGTAATGATGTACACAGGACATGAGGGAACCATCAGGACAGAATACAGAGAAATGGAATGATTTTCAATTGGCAAGAGGGTTGGGCAGGACTGAATTTTATCAACCTATCTGTTTAACTTATAACCTGAATGTAAAGCAGAACTAGATCTGGAGAAAGGAGGCATGAAAACGGGAGGAAGGAATATCAACAATTTAAGATATGCAGATGACACCATACTACTAGCAGAAAATAGCAAAGACTTAGAATGATTCCTGAAGAAAGTAAGGAAGAAACTGCAAAGGCAGGTTTACAGTTGAACATTAAGAAAACAAAAATGAAGAGCACAGATGATTTACATAACTTTAAAGCAGATGATGAACACATTGAAAGAGTTCAAGATTTTCCATATCTTGGCACAGTCATTAATAAGAATGGGGAATGCAGTCAAGAAATATCATTGAATACCAAAGTTAGGATTGTCCATGCCATCATACTTCAAATTTCTATGTATGGTTGTGAAAACTGGACAATGAAGAAAACTGATAGAAAGAAAATCAACTCATTTGAAATGTGGTCCTGGAGAGGAGTTCTATGGATACTGTGGACTGCTAAAGACAAATCAACGGGCGCTAGAGCAAATCAGCCCTGGAGTTGATTATGGAGCCCTGGTGCACAGTGGTTAAATGCCAGTACTGCAGCCACAAGGTTGCGAGTTTGATCCCAGGGGTTCCAAGGTTGACTCAGCTTTCCATCCTTTCGTAGATTGGTAAAATGAGTACTCAGTTTTCTGGGGGCAATTAGCTTACAAACTGTAAACTGCTTAGAGAGTGCTGAGTTCACTGATAAGTGGTATAGAAATGTACATGCTATTGCTAGAGCAAATCAAGTCAGAACTCTCCCTAGAAGTCAAGATGACTAAACGTAAGGCTGTTGTACTTTGGCAATATCATGGAGATGACATGACTCACTAGAAAAGACAATAATGCTTGGTATGGTAGAAAGCACTGGGAAAAGAAGACTGCATTACAGATGGCTACATTCAATCAAAGAAGCCACAGCCTTGAGTCTGCAAGACCTGAGCAGGCCTGTTGATGAGAGGGTGACTTGGAGGTCTGTCATTCATAGGGTCGCCATAAATCCAAGTTGAAATCAACTTGACAGCAGTTAACAATAACAATGTAAAATTCAAATGATTTGTTGTGAAGCTGGTTTCTTTCAACAAACCACAGTTGATCAAAATTGAATGCTTGATTGTTATAGGCCCAGTCCCATTAGAGAAACAGTGAGGGGCAGCATGTAAAACAAAAAGTAGGAGATCTTATCTTATACTAGGAAATAGTCTATTGGTGAAAGCCAGATATCTTGCATGTGTAAAACATGCTTTTAGAAATAACAGTAAGAACATCTCACCAGCCTGCTCACCAGTGTGGGTAATGAGGAGCGTCAATGAAGCTATTAGAAATAAAACAAGGAAACTGGAAGTCTTGTCCAAATGTGATAAACTTTTAAGAACATAAAACTACACAAATGAAATACAAGCAGAAAATCAGGGAAGGCAAAAAATGATATGGAATAAAGATAAGAAAGGATTTGAAATAGCATATTGCTAGTATCATCGAAACCAAATAAACTTTATTTTTTAAAAATAAATTTGATCTATGAAGCCAGTAAGGAAGGTAGTTGGACCGTTAGATAACAAAGACATTAAAGGAGTTCTGAAGGAAGAAAACAAGATTGTAGAGAAACTAAATGAATGATTTTAATCTTTCTTCAGTACTGAAAATACAGGGGAAATATCCATGCCTGAACTAATGTGTCCAGCAGGGAAGAGTGAGATAATGAGGCAAACAGTATGAGTAAACAGATGACAGAAAGATATGAAATTCCAAGACTTCATTGATAAATTACAAACAAACAAATTACCAAATCCAGATGGTATCTTCCCCAGGTCTTAAAGATCTAAAAGCAAAATTGCTGACTTTCTGACTAAAATATATAACATCCCTAAGATCAGACTCTGTATTAGACAATTAGAGAGTGACCAATGCAACACCAGTTTCAAAAAAGGAATTCAGAGGAGAACAAAGAAACTATAAGCCAGTCAACTTAATGCCTTTTCTGAGTGAGTGCCTCATCAAATACTGGCATGATCGCTTGAGATATGAAGAAGGGTCTGATGGAAGACATGGAGAAACCGAGCTTTAAAGAAACAACAGGGACTACAATAGAAGTATAAAAGAGAAAAACTCAGTCATGCTCTGGATGTCACAGTCCAAAATGTTTGTATTTTCACTACTAAAGGCATTCTAAATATAAAATTATCTGCCTGACTACCTCTGAAATCAAAAACAAATGTCACTGGAAAGAAAAGGGTTATTGCTGTGAGCCTTCAAGTTGTTTTTGACTTATGGTGACCCCAAGGCAAACCTATAATGGGGTTTTCTTTGCAACACTTGCTGGGAGGAGTTGTCATTGCCTTCCTCTGAGATGTTTTCTTGAGATTAAGAGAGTGTTATTTACCCAAAGCCACCTGGTAAGTTTCCATCACCAAGAAAAGATGTGAATTCTAGTCTCCTAGAATCCTATTCCAACACTCAACCCATTTCACCATGCTGGCTCAATGAAGGAAACCATACCAGGATGAAACATACTTTAAAGTTTGCTTCTGCTTATTGATGAAGTGCTGCAGCTCTTTGATCTCATTTTCTTTGTAGTTTAAAATGTCTTCCTGTTTCTGAATATGGGTTTCAATTTCTGTAAATAAAAATTAGAAACAACTTAATTTCTATCTTCAAAATCTCAGGCTCCACAACATATGTATGTACATCAAGATCTAAGCAAAATATTTAACTCAGGCTTTTTAGGGCCTAAGCAGACTGCCAGAAATAGTGCACATTAAATTGAGGCACTGTCCTGGCTTAGTGCTAGGGAATCATGGGAACTGTAATTTATTGTGGTACCAGAGCTCTCTGACAGAGAAGGCTCAATGTCTCAGAAAAAAATACAATTCCCATGATTCCCTAGTACTGAGCCAGGGCAGTGCCTCAATTTAATGTGCACTATTTCTGGCAGTCTGCTTAGGCCTTTAGTTTAGAAAATGATTGAGTGAGGACAACTATGAGAGAGAGCTATGCATGCTACAGAGAAAGTGCTCTTCCACATATTATTAAGTCTATCCACAGTATGCCACTGAGAATATGTCAACAGAGAAGTGCAGTCAGTCATGGCTGTATGATATATGTTTACAAATGACTGTCTGCAGTATTTGTACAAGACACTTATACAGGCTGAGTGTCCCTTATCTGAAATGCTTGGAACCAGAGGTGTTTTGGATTTTGGAATACCTATATTTTCATATATGTACATAATGAGGTATCTTGGAGCTGAGACCCAAGTCTAAACACAAAATTGATTTATATTTCATATACACCTTATACACATAGCCTGCAGATAATTTTATATAATATTTTAAATATTTTTGTGTATGAAACAAGGCTTGTGTACACCCAACCAACAGAAAACAAAGGTATCACTATCTCAGTCATCCATGAAAAAAGTTTTGGCTTTTGGAGTATTTCGAAATTTGGAATTCTGGATAAGGGAGACTCAACCTGTATTATCAGTTTATTAAAAATGTTTTTAATTTGCCCATTACCCTTGCAGATACCAACATGGTACAATATATTATAAAGATAAAATAGTATCATAAGACCAAAAAAGAAACAGCCAATACAACAAACAGATTATATCAACCAATTAAAATGTCAGGACAAACAAAAAGCTTCCGAGCTGGCACCAAAAGGATGTGATGTGGGCAATTAAATTCTTAAAAGGTGACCCTTAAAAATTTATCATGTGACCTTCATTTCTAAAACAATAAAATCTAGTGGACTTACCACAGCATTTGCTTATTAGCTTGTCCTTTTGGACTGATTGCTTTAACACTTTGTTGTTTACACGAGAAAGTCTATAACAGAAATAACAGTTGACAGACTGTAAAAAGGCAACTCTTTACCATTTTATTTGAATATTTTATTTCAGAGTGTGGGGAAAGGACTGCGTAGACTCAGGTTCAAATCACCATTTGGTGATCATGTTCACTGGGTGACTTTGGGCTAGTCACTGTCTCTGAGACACCTCACCTAACAGAGTTGTTATGAGGATAAAAACAGAGTGAAAGACAAGATCATGTACTCTCCCATAGGAGTCTAGTTGGGGTTTGACTGGTTTTGAGGAAGCCCTTCTCTCGATTCTGTCATCTTCACAGGAGCATTTGGCTGGTGTACAAATGGCTGTTCTCAGGCACTGGAAATCTCTCCCAAAGGAGGCTAGGCTGGTCTCCTCTCTGTAGTCCCTCCAGTGGCAGGCAAATACCTCTTTTTCAATTAGGCTTTTAGTAATGGACTGGCTGTGCAGGAAGGGACTTTTATCAGTGCTGCACTTTTTTTAAAAAAAAGATGAGCTTTAAATAATTTAATTCAATTATATGGATGAGCTTTTAATTCAACTATTTTAATATTACAACTTGTTTAATGAGTTTTAAATTATAACATACAGAGTTTTCATTTGAACCTGTTTTTTAATGTTGTGGAGTGCCTTGATTCCCAGTTTAAGAATGATAGGATATAAAGGTAAACAAATAAGTAAGAACCAAATAAATTACAAAGGTGCCCCATAAACTCCTATAAATGTAACAAATAATAATTTGCCAAAACCATTAAATACAAGCAGCATAAGAATTTCAAGGTGGTCTTTGACATCTGGCAAATAAAATGAGTAAGAGGTAGTTATACCAGCCCTTTTAGAGCAAGGGTGGGAATTGTGGGGCTCTCCAGTTGTTGAACTACAACTCCTAGCAACAATAACAACCATAACAAATGATGAAGAATGCTACGAATTGCAGTCTGACAATATCCGCAGAGCCACACATTTCTCATCCTTGCTGTATAGGCCTTACCTCTACAACCGCAGGACCTCCTGATCTATGCAGCAAGGTGAAGAACAGCTACAGATTAAATTATACAGCCTGCACTGACCCAATTTAAACTTCCATTATATTATTGTACTGATTTCAGAACATCTCATATAACCCCTCAGAAGGTCCAAGCCTCACAGTATATTAGTATACATCCAAGCCACTAAGCCTCATCATATATATTAGCCAAAACTACCATCTATGCACAAGAGGGAGGTATGAGCAGGTTTGGAAGAATCCCAAGTTTTGTCAAAGTTTAAACAATATTTAAGACAAACACCTACAGCAAAAAAATGAAGACTGACAGGAGAAGTATCAAAAATCAGTGTGTGTGTGGTGTGTGTGAGAGAGAGGTAGAGGGAGGGAGAAATTAAATAGAGCTTCCTTGATGAGGGTGTAGCTCACTAGCAGCAACCCTGAACAGGAACACATCATATTGCAACGTTCTGTTGCAGTTCTTAGTTGTATTACTGATATTTTCAAATATTGCTAACATCCTCACTGGCTCAGATCCTGTTAGAGAGTTATGCATTTAAAACTGTTAGGTATTCATAATCCCTATGTAGCCCCTAGTGACCATGAAAGTCCCCCAATCATCTTTCCAGGAAGCCACTAAGGTCAATGGGGTATGTTCCCATTGACTAGGAAGCTGGCTGACAGTCCCTCTCCTCTTGCACAATGTCCTCTGGTAATTGGCCAGCCAACAGATTACCTGGGGGGCTAGGAGTTATGTAATGTCCACTTCCACCCCCTATTTATGCACCACATCATAACACAATCTTTTTATAGATTTCCCCATCATTTACAAGCGTACGCGCTGTCAAATGCTTGTTTCTCCCTCTCAAGATGCTTTGACAGGACATCAATCTCCCCAAGGGCAAACTCCAACTGTTCTGACACCACAGCTAGACTAGTCTTTGTCTTTGAGTGTTCTTCCTCTTCCTTCTGAAAATTAAAGTACAGTTGAAAAGTTTTAAGTTATTAGACTGTCTAACAGATTTCATGTGGCAACATCATAGCACAGCATCTGATTGCATCAGCAGGTATATTCCCAAATACTGCTGCTCTCTTAGGAGATTATCACACACAGCTTTTAAAAGCTTTTAAAATTCTCCTAGGAAGGAAGTGGCTTTGGCGATGCTGATCACATGATGCTACCTCTGACCCATAGCTGCCTCGTCTCCCAACTGTCCCTTTCCATTCATGGGGGAAACCCGTGAATGAAATGGTAATCACGCAATACCCCAGGTGCAGAAAGCCATTTGCACGGCACTTGCATGATTGCTAGTCACATGGTGTCACTGTCTCCTCTCCCTTGCTATTTTTTCCCATTTTTTTTTTGCACAATTCTGGAGCTCTGCAACCTCTGAAGTATTAAAAAATCTTTTTAAAAGGTTAAATCAGGACTGCAGAACTCTGGAATTGTGTGAAAAAAAGTTGAAAGAAAAACACCTAAAGGCATGCTGGGTAAAGCACAATAGAGAGAGGGCAGAATTAAAAAGAGAGGACAGGAAGACAGTGCGATGGGGTTAGCAACCCCGGTCGCACGAATGAAAGAAAATGCGGTGATGGCTGCTCTAAAATTGGTATGTTGCCATTTTATTTGTCTGGCATGACTGCATCGACAAATGAGCTGGTGCAATGATATCTTAAATTATACAGATGCCACTTCCATATTTTTGAAACCAGTAGTTTACTAATAACCCAGTTTTCAATATGGTAGAAACAATAACCATATATTTAATAGTGACATAAGAATGTGAATGTGTACACAACTGTTCTAGACAATGTGCAAAACATTTAAGAATGTACACGTTATACTGCTGTGTTATAATTTTAGAAATAAGAATTTAAAATATCAGAAAATAAAAAATGGAAGGATACATACCTCTAATTTTTTCACAATAGCCTCATATTCTTCCTTGCTGACTGAGTTCTTCTCTTGTATTGCTATCTACAAAAAAGTATATTTTCAAATCAGTTGTTTGTGTAACACATTTGCAGAGCAGGCACACCTAAATTCATTTATTTAAATTGGCTTAGGTATTGTTCAACTAATTTAAATGCTACAATCCCCTATGTAACCATCTGTAACCAATGTGGTGTAGTAATTTGAGTACTGGACTATGACCCGAGAGACCAGGGTTCAAATCCCCACCAGCCATGGAAACCCATCTTAGACAAGTCACTCTCTCTCAGCCTCAGAGGAAAGCAAACAAAACTCCTTCAGAACAAATCTTGCCAAGAAAAACCCATTATGGGGGGGGGGGGGGGTTTGCTGGTGGCGGTGGCAGGAACACTATGACTTGAAGGCATACAACAAAATGACCATACATAGCTGATATACCCCATTTCAGATACTAAATTTTTTAAAGCTCTTGAAATCTTGATTTGGCTACCACCTTAAATAAAATCAAATATTAAACTGGAAGATAAATGGTTTAACTTCAGAGCTAGAAGTCTACAAATGGAAAAACTACAAATGTAAGAGATTTGCAGGATCAAAGCAAAGGCCCATCTAAATAATTCTTCAGTTTCCAACAGTCTGCAGCAGCTAACCTTCCTGGGTGCATGTGCACACACACACACACTGACACTTTGCCCCCCACTCACATCTCAGTGGGCAGGATCAGAGAGGTTTAGGCTGCATGAAAAAGCATACAACTGAATTAAGGAAGACTATGCATGGGAATGACAATCCTATGAGCCTTCTCAATTTAAATCTTGTCTGTGAAACAATTGCTTGGTATGTAGCTGGAAGTGTGATTATACTGCAGTGTGCTGTAATGACTCTCCTTGCATACCATCTTCTGCAACATATTTGCACCATAAGAGGCATGGGGGTTTGTATGGCAGCAGTTTGGGAAATCCAAGAGGGCCATACATAAGGCTTATAAGGGCTACATATATGCGTTTTGTAAGAATTCTAGAATTTATCCTGTTAAGTCAGATTCGTACAGAAACTGCTTTCCAATAGTGCCCAGCTTTCAAGACCACCAGTAAGTTATGACAGTCTTCTTACATTGTTTACATCACTAGAAATTAGTATTTGACAGTATGTTACCAATAATACAAAGATTTAGCTTAACATGGCCTATACATATAGCATGGCCTGTTATAAACATTGTAGTTGTTTCTCCCCAACACTACTTTACTTTGTACTTTTACAGATCTTGGGATTCCCATGACTTCATAGGTACTCGTATATAACAGATTTTGGCAGGAGTGAATCATGGTCAGGATGAAGATCAGGGGGCAACTCAGCCAGAAATGGTGGGGTAATGTATCCCTCCCGTGCTTAGATCACAAGCCACTGCTGCTTAATAGGGCTGTACACTGTTTATCCTCTAACTGTCCCAATTTGGCAGAGTGCAATCTTTTTCTCTTTCTAAACAATATTATTATTTATTATTAAACACATTCCATAAATTCCAGGATTTCTCTTCTTAAAGCAGCAATTTTGTGTATTTTCTCATTAATATTTTTTGCCTCTTCTTGCTTGACCCCACTCTGATGTGGCTCAGCTGCATGTCAGTTTTCATCTGTGAAATGTGGAAGGATATGATACTGTTCATTGGCAAGGTCCAAAATACATGAAGCTGCAGCAGCAATGGGATGGGTTTTAGCAGAAGGGATTGGAATGGTTGCTAGAAAGGCTGGAGCAAGCTTTCAGGAACCAAAGCCTCTCTCAGGAGTAAATCTCAGCAGTTGAACTCTTTGACCGGTCCTCATCTTTCAGTCCAACTTATCTCATAAGGGTAAAATAGAAAATGGTGCCAGTGGGTGATCATGCGGAGAATTATGTATGCCACTTTGAGCTCTTTGAAAAATTAAATACATTTAGATTAAATACATTAGATTAAATAAATACTATGATTAGTGCTAGGGAAAAGATGGAATAGAAAGGTATTCTTATTAACTACTATATGTCTACTTGAAACTTGTAATACTCAACATATAAGCTTATGTTTTAAGTTGTTGTTACACTTTTTTTATACTGTGATTTTATACTGTTTTAATCTATTGTGCTTGTAAATGTTTGTAAATGGTATCTTTTTTTATTGGTCTATGACTGTAAAGAAATCAATAAAACTCCTAGATTAAATACATATGAGAGGAATAAAAACATTCTAGAAAATGTTCTCCTAGGGTGCATCTACACTGTAGAAATAATGCACTTTGGCACCACTTTAAGCACCAAGGCTCCATCCAACACAACCCTGGGACTTGCAGCTTGGCGAGGCACTAGCCCTCTGGCAGAGAAACCTAAAGACCTTGTAGAATGCAAATATACAGCCGTATT
>CM034701.1:232104751-232115576 GCA_020142125.1 Phrynosoma platyrhinos | reverse complement strand
CACATGCCAAGGAGGACACTGGGGATCCTTTTCCCTTTTTGCATTGTTTAGAAAATAATGTTTGCTCAGTGAAGGGTTGGTTTTTTTTACTCATGTATGAGAAGCTGCTCTTATTTCAATTCTCTGCCATTTCTGCCTTTGGTCATTTTATCTGACAGAAGTGTACAATGCTAATTTGTGTGTGTTCACTTAAGAGGCAAGTCTGTGTTCAGTGAGACTTAATCCCAAGTCTACAGAAAACTGAGGGCTTCTAGTAAGCTTATGCATGCCTATCCAGTAGCCAGTTCCATTTCATTCAGACCTACTTCTGCTTAATTATATATTGCAGCTTTAGTTGCCTTTTTAAATTCAGAAAAAGCATTCAGGGCTACTGAGTGCAGAGCTGAAGCTAGCAAGGTTTGGTAATTGGAATTAGTGAGTTGGAGGTTTGCATGGAAGGTATGAAGATAAGTGTCTTTCAAAATTGTGTCGGGGCGGGGGGAATCAGTGTTACAGTTCAACTTGCCTAAAACAGATTCAGCATTTCCCGTTTTCTTTGGCAACATGTATAGTGGCATGTTGAGATGATTTGAATTGAAAATGCTGCCCAGATTTTCCTCCTAATGCTTTGTCACATGTAGGGGATTTTTCACACAGCCAAGTTGGTGAATATTCCTTTTAGTGTTGGATTGGAAGTCTGAAAATGCCATCTTCCTGGACAGTGAATGTGAAAGGTGATTTCCGGTCTCATAGTGGAAGACACAAGTGTGGCAGTGATGATATGTGCGGAACATAAGAAAAAAAATGTATGCCTGACTATGAATTTGTAGAAATATTAAACTGATGCCTAGGATTTGATCTGACTTCCAAGGCTTTGGCCCCAGGCTCTCATGGAACTCTCAAAAAATTGGTTGTGGTCTCTGGAAATATCCATACTAAAAACTTAATAAATACTTAAGTGTCATAGTTTCCCCCTAAGAATTCTGGGAATTGTAGTATGTTGAAAATGCTAAGAGTTATTAGATCCCTGCGCACACATTTCCCAAGAAGCGGCTACCCTTAACAAGTTATAGTTTTAAAAGATTTCTGGGTGTGCCATTTTGCCACAGTTTGAAGGGAATGTATGTGTTTCTATGCATTCTGCTAAAAAAAAAAATCCAATGCAAACAGATAACATTTTTACTGAGAAATACTTAAAATGTATGTTTGTACTTCCTGATTAGTGTATTATAGGTATGAAACCTCTATATCCAGTATATTGAATATAATAATTTTGTGATTACATGAGTGGGAAAGGATTGCTCTCTTTCTTAAAGTTGGAAGTAACAGTTCTTGTACATGTATACCCTTTGTAACTGATGGAATATACTTTTTGATATGTGGTAATTGGTAGAGCTGTGCAAATAATTCAGCTGAATCTAAAGCAGAGTGACTTTGTTCAGACAAATTTTGGGTGAGCTACATATTTGAGCAGAATGGCCCAATCCAGTTCTGGAATGGTGCAGGCACAGTCAAAGAACACAAAATACAAGTAGAAAAAAACAACAATTGAGTCGCTGACCTAACTATACAAGGAAGATACAAAGGTAATGTGATGCAGAGAAGGAACAGGGCTTTGTTTGTTGACAGCTTTCTCATGCACTCTGGGGTAAGAATCTCTCCCAGTATTCTCCAACCATAGAGCTTCTGGAGGAAATTAAGACTCAGAGCAACTTGGATGACAATCAACCACCCTGCACACTGCTACAAAACAAAGAGATTCCCAGAAGAGATAAAGGATCACTTAACTTGTGATCCTTTATCTTAAACTTAACTTTCCTTTTATTTTCTTGTATATTATAGTAGTTTGTCTGTTTAATAAGGCTGTACTAGGTAGCAAAATGTATTCTTCCCCCACTTCATACCAGTTGTCCCTAGTTCCCCTTTAAGGGCCAAGGGACTTCAGCTCCCAAAAGCCTCAGCCATGTTGGCCAATAGTCCCATGTTGGCCAATAGCTCCTGGGATTCTGGGAGCTGAAGTCCCTCGGCCCTTAAAGGGGAAAGGTTGCCTACCCCGGTGTTACATGGAAGGTGGGCAAGAAAAGTCTCTACAGACAAGGTGTGTGGGGCCACTTGGAGGTGGAAGCACATCCCAGGGCTCCCTGTCTGCTTTCATTAACAATGTGCTCTAACACCCTGAGAAGCAACATCCAAACTGTCTTGCTGAGGATACAGGTAGAGAAGTCTCAGCTCTCAGAAAAGAGCAACAGGCAAAATGCATAGGGTAGGAACAGAAGATATGTTGCAGCATCTACCAGCCTTCTTCCCCCTCCAAGAGGCTTAGTTCCACAATTCTGGAAGGGATGACAGGAGTATGGGATCACAAGAGGGAAGATTCATTGCCACCAAATGCCATAAGAAAGAGCAGGGAGATCATCAGGGGTATTATAGCATTTGGGCTGCTGGTAATAAACAAAATGTGATCTTCTCACTTCCCTACTGCTATAAGCTGTATAATTGAAATTCATCAGTTGGTTTGCAGATAGAAGAAAAAAGTATCATCTTGAACTATGCTGTCATGTCATTATCGTATTTTAGGTAAACTTTAAGAGACTCTGGAGGCAGTCCAAGAGCAAAAGCAACATGAAATGAATTGCTAAGATTAAGCAGTCAATAACAGCTTTTGAAAATTATTTTTGTTTGTTGCAAAACAGTAGAGAAAACCCTGAAGTTACCCGTCTGAAAATGGGGTGGGTTAATCGCCACTTTAGGGTCTACCTTGACTCCAGTTATAACTACCGGTATTTTTGGTTTCTGAATGCAAATCTCAATTCACATTAAGGGAACAGTTTGGGTCTGGATCAGAACAGATTAAACCAAACCCATATTCAAACCAGGCTCTAAATTGAATGAACAAGCAGTTCTTATATGTCCATATGAACAAAGAGGGAGGAGGAGCAGGAAGTTTGAGTTAAAACCTTGCAAATTGTAGATGAAAGAATAGATAATGCTACATTATCCATGCTAGTAGTTTAGCAATGTACTTTTAAAAAATAAGGAATTGAGATAAATAATAATAATAATAATAATAATAATAATAATAATAATAATAATAATAATTTTTATTTTTACCCCGCATTTCCATAAATATGATCAATGCGGCTTACAAAGAATTAAAACAGTAAAAAAGTTAAAATTGTTACAATATAAAAGTTAGGAACACAACAGTCAGGGGTCAATAAAAAACACATGGGGCAGAGGGGAGGAGAAAAAAAAAACCAGTACCATTACTTAAGGTGGAAATGTCAGCTGAAATAGATACGTTTTTAAAGTTTTTTTTGAAAGAAACAAGTGATGCAGAGGAGCGAAGCTCTGCAGGAAGGTTATTCCAGGAAGAAGGGGCGACAATGGATATTTTGAATTATTCAATGTGCATACTTTGTGCATATAACCCTGAGTATAATTTATGAATCTGTAGAATCACAGTGTGATCATGAATTCAAAACTGGATGAATTTCCAGCAGTATGATTTGTCTCAGTACATTTCCAATAGAGGAAAAAAGGTATGTTTTGGGGACTAGAGCAAACTACCATGATGGATACGCCATTGTCATAGCTTATTTATACCTCACCTTTCCTCCAAAGATTTCAGGTAGCCTACATGTTCCATCACTTCCTCTCCACCCATTATCCTCACAACATTCTGGTGAGGTAGGTTATGCTGAAAGAGGGTGATTGTGGAGCTTTTTAGTCAAGCTTGGTGGAATTAGAATCTAGGTCTTCTGTATCCTTGTCTAGCCACCACATCACACTGCTGTATTTCAATATAATTTGTCTCTTGTTTCTAGGGTAAAATGTACAAATATACAGTCTATTGGGGCTAGGGTGCCTTGAACTTTGTGCTTTGAACTGAAAATGTGTAAGCGATTGGAGGTACAGTCAGCACACGATATCTACAGGTTTTTTTTTTAATCCACGGATTCTATTACCCACAGTTTGAAAATATTTTTAAAAATACATAAATTCCAAAAAGGAAACCTTGATTTTGACATTTTATATAAGGAAGACCTTCTTACTATGCACAATATATAGTGGACTTCAGCAGCCATGGATTTTGGTATCCACAAGGGTTCTGGAAGCAAGCCCCAGCAGATATCAAGGCCCCACTGTACAATATTTTAAATTTCTGGGGATATATTTTCTTCTTCCGTTGTGGAACAGACACACACTCACCCATCATTTGGAGCTTTTCTGCTAATCAGTATATATTTTTAAGCTTTTATTTTTATTCCATACACCAGAATAGAAAAACTAACCACCCTACAATACACAAAGATGATAAAAATGAAACATCTCTTGAGTAAACTGTGCTCCAAATGTAATAATCTCTTTTGCTCCTTTAGTTCTTTAAACATTTAAACAAAGGAGATATCATTTTGTATTGATGTATACTTAATTATGAGCAAGGAATCTAAAGCAAAATTAAATTGAGGTTTATCTTTCTTGGTCTCTCATGAAGAGGAAAAGGGAGGGTAAAGTGTGTGGGTCTAATAGTAATGTAACGAGTTACTTTTTTTGGTATTCTGTTAATTAATGGCAACTTTTCAAATACTTTAGTGAATAACAGGAGCAAATTCCTTTTATAAAATACTTTTCAAACAATGTCAGGTCAGAAATTCACAATTTTATCTTCATAACCTTAGATGTGCATAAGCTTTTTCTTCTCTGTGGAACCACTTCATAGAAACCATCATTAAACTAGGTAGTATCTACTTATGGTAACCATGACATCCCATGTTGTCTTAACTAGAAAACTATGGCTACCAACTATTCAGTGCCAGGATCTTAACCCACCTTAAAATTATGTTTTAAGAACATCCATTATTCCAGTTAGTAACCCAGTTTCCTAATTTGTACAAAGTGAGAAACTATAGATAATTAGAGATTTCTTGGTTTGTTTATTTATTTTAAATATTTATATCCTGCCTTTCTCCCAGGCAGCTAACAACATCTTTAAAACAACACAAGTCAAAACCATACAATAGTCAGAATAAAGGTTTAAATATAAGAGTTTTTTAAAATTAAACAGTTTATGAATTAAATACTAAGCCTTAAAATATTAAAGTGCATTAAAAACTTTATACAAACAATTTAAACTATTAAAAACAACAGCACACCACAGGAAAACCCTAATCCTTGTCAGTTTGTAAAGCCTGGCACCATAAAAATTGTTTTGACCTCCTGCTGGAAGGAAAACAAGAATAGGACTATTCTGGCCTCTCTAGGGAGGGAGTTCCAAGGTCTGGGAACAGCAACCAAGAAGGCCATCATCCCTATTTACTAGGGATCTTTAAAGACAAATTGGAAAAAGAATTTGGCAAAATACTGTTCTATATGACCACAATAGCCAGACTCATATTTGTCCAAAAATGGAAAGTTAAATATACCCCTAATCAGGCGTAATGGACATTTAAACCATATAATGCGATAGAAGTGGACAAATTAACTTTATCAGGGATCGGCATACCTTTTGGGGGTGGGGCCGGTTCTGCTGTCCCCTGATTGTTGGCGGGCCGAAGGGGGGGGGAATGGTGCCGGAGATGTGCTCGCTCACGCATGCATGCGCACTACTGCCACCATGTGCATGCGTGCGTAGGGCGCCATTTTGCGTTCCGAAATGCCGCCTGCGCTCGCACACACATGCGCATGACGGGGGGTGTCATCATGCGCATGCGAGCGTGAGTGCCATTTTGGAACGCAAAATGGTGCCTTGTGTCGTGCACAGTGGCAGAAGGACCGGCCACGGGCCGGTTACAAGGCCTCGACGGGCCAGGTTTGGCCCACGGGCCGTAATTTGCCAACCGCTGAACTTAATAATAAAGTATAATTCATTAGAAAGATTTACTAAGGAGGTAAGAAATGGGCTGACACTGGCAGACAAGAAATCTAAGTGAATGATATACATGTGTACAAGTTGATCTCTTGTATAAGTATATAAGAGGGCAGGTTTTGGGGCTGAAATCATAGATTTTGATGCAACATGTGGATAAGTCAAGGGAAAAACTTAGGGATATGTAACAAAGGATCTAAAAGGGAAAACACCACTTCCTTCCCTCCTTCTCTGGACCTCTCCCAACCACTTAACACTGCTTCCCTGGTTCTGGAGGAGAAGGTTTTAACATCAGATTGAAAAGGGAAGGAAGTAGAGTTAAATGGGGTATTCAGTGGGAAATAATAATAATAGTAATAATAATACATTTTATTTATAGCCTGCCTCTCCCTGCAGATCGAGGCAGATTACAACAAAGAAGATTTGAAAAGAAAGTCTTTGTATCAGATTGAGAAGGGTAGAAAGTGGAGCTAAATTGGGTGTTAGGTGGGAAAAGAAGGTTTTAACATTGGATTGAGAATGAAAGGATGTTGAGTTAAATGGGATGTTTGGTGGGCAGGAGAGATCCAGAAGAGGAGAGGAGGATAGTGGGGAGAAGGTTTTAACATTAGTTTAAAAAGGTTAGTCATCTCTTTCACATGCACTCCCTTCTTCTGCAGCTCTTTCAGAAATCAGAGTGGGGGATTGGGGCAGAGCTACTTTCAGGATCTTTCTAAGCAGGATTACTGTACTGACCTGTGTATAAGTCAATCCAGGACTTTAGGGTCAATTTTGGGGCATACATTTTTCAACTTATAGTTGAATATATACGGTACATTATGGAAGGTAGGATGTAACTATAGGAAGGTATGTAAAAGTATTAGAAGGGCACAGGAAAGTGTGAGGAGTTATGAGGAAGAAAAGTGAAGATGAGAAGATGAAAGAGGATGAAGAATGAAAGAGCAGGTTAAGAAGGTTTAGAAAGAAAAGGAAAAGGATGTGAGTTGAAGGGAAAGGGATGAATAGTTATTCCAAGAAGGTGAAGAAGTTTGAAAATGTAATCATTGTTAGTGAGCTTGAATATATATACACACATACATACACATACATATATATATATGACTAGACAAATATGTGTTGACAAATATGTGTTGTATATGTATTTGTTAATTCTGTTGTATGTTAATTTTTATACTCAATAAAATATTTTTTTAAAACCTGCACTTTGAATTGTGCCTAGAAACGGACCATTAGCCAGTGGAGTTGTTGCAACAAGGGAGTTGTGCGCTTCCAGTTACAACTTGGCTGTAGCTCTTTGGGCCAACCAAAGTTTCTGAGCAGTTTTCAAAGGCAGCCCCACATACAGTGCATTACAGTAATCCAAAAGGGATGTACCACTGTGGCCAGATCTGACTTCTACAGGAACAGGCATAGTTTGCACACTAGCTTTAACTGTGAGAAAGCACTCCTGTCACTGCTGAAACGTGGCCTTCCAAGTTCAGAGCTGAATCTAGGAGTACCCCAGCCTGCAAACCTGCATTTTCAGGGGGAGTGTAACCCCATCTAATGCAGGTTGAATCCCTGTTCCCAGATCTGACTTTCCTGACCAGGAACACTTCTGTTTTGTTTGGATTTGCCTTCAATTTATTCCCCTTCATGCGATCCATTACAGCTATCAGGCACAGGTTTAGCACAGGAGCAGCTTCCTTGGAATTAGGTAGAAAGGAGTAATAGAGCTGAGTATCATCAACATACTGTTGACACCTGACCCCATAACTCCAGACAATCTTTCCTAGCAGTTTCATGTAGATATTAAATAGCATAGGGCAGGTGTAGGCAACCTTTCCCCTTTAAGGGCTGAGGGACTTCAGCTCCCAGAATCCCAGGAGCTATTGGCCAACATGGGACTATTGGCCAACATGGCTGAGGCTTCTGGGAGCTGAAGTTCCTCGTCCCTTAAAGGGGAAAGCTTGCCTACCCCTGGCATAGGGGATAAGACTGAACCTTGAAGGACTCCACAGGCTAATGGCCAAGGTGTCTACTAGGAATCACTCAGCACCACCCTTTGAGCGTGCCCTTGCAGGAAAGAACAGAGCCACTGTAGCACAGTACTTCCAAGCCCCATCTAGGATACCATGGTCAATGGTAAAAGCCACTAAGAGGCCCAACAAAACCAATAGGGACACACTTCCTCTGCTCAGTTCCCTGTGTAGGTAATCCATCAAGGTGACCAAAGTTGCCCCTGTCCCATCACCAAGTCTGAAACCAGAATGAAATGGATCTAGATAATCCATCTTATCCAGGAACCCCTGGAGTTGAGAAGCCACCACACATTCTAGTGCCTTGCCCAAAAATGGAAGGTTGGAGACTGTCTGATTATATGCCATGGATACCAGGATAATAAAATGGGTTGTGATTATCTGAATGCAGCCAGTGTGACATTTCCCTCAAATACTGAGGCACTACATTGGATGTTGGAGTATACATCAGGATTGTGTCCTACTTCTGTTCTGAAGAGTAGCACTAAACTCAGCCAACTTCACAGGGACCAGTGTGCCTCCAGCTAGAAAACCAGAAACACCCTAGCTTAGGGTGATTCCACATGAGTGTGTTTTTGTGTACTACTTTCTCCTGGCTGGAGAGAATGCCATGGGTGTTGTTGTGCTGCCTCTTTGGACCATTTTGCTTGGCTCAGGTAGTTGCATGAAAGACAAGAGAACATATGGTTCAAGGGCACTGTGTCCTTGGTGACTGCTGCTTCAGTTGCTGTTGCCCTTCACCCCAAGAGGTTTTCTCAAGAGGTTCACATCCAATCTTGGACTTTGGCTATAGAAAAAATAAGTAAAAAAACAAATCTTGTGAAAGTTTCTCTTGTTGCCTGGAACTTGCAGATTCTGGCATTGTAGTCCCAAAAAAATTAACTCTTCCAAGTTCTGTGAGAGACAGGTCTATAGTGTCAGTGTTTTCTTGTTCCTTCAGAAAATATTATTTGTATGTTTTGCTTTTAACAATTAACCCAATAGCCTAATTTTGAATAGTGTGTATAGATGACCTTGGTATTGTTGAGTTTCATTTTACAGTACTTTATTACAGATTGTAATGATTAGAGGGCTCTAATCCACTCAGTTCCTAGACCAGTTTAAAGCTTGAGGGTGTCCAAATGAAACAAAGTCACAAAAACAGTGCACCAAAACAGTGCCATAAATGAATGAATGAATAAACAAACAAACGAAATGCAAATTCTAGGTTCTTTTTCTATACCACCCTTGGTATATAGCTCCAATGAGCAGAGACAGTAATCTTTTATCCAACAGCACATTCAAAAGTAAGCACATTTAAAATTGATTGAAATGATAAAGATGGTAAAAAGCAATACATAATTGTAAAACAGTGAGTAATGTAAAATATGAGGTAATAGTGATAATAATGGTTACAGCATAGTAACTTAATTTCTAGAAATAAGGAGAAGCAATTGACATAATAGCTCCTTCAGAATTGCCTAGTGTGATTGGATTCCAAATACTGTATCACAGTTATTTTGGGGTCAATTCTACATAGGCTTAGCCACATGTATGCATAAACAGTTTGAAAGCCAAAACATAAGTTAAATAAAAATGCAAATTATATAACTACCTGTCTTGAAGTGATTTCAATTATATATATTTACACTTTTAGTTCTTATCTAGTTCCTTCATAGCTGCTCTTCCAAGTGGGAAATTACTGTATACAGTTTTTTAAAATTGCCTTTTCTTTCCAAACAATGGAGAGTCCTTTACCAGCATTAGCTGCTAATTTCATTCTTCCCTCCTAGCCACTTCTAGTGGTGGTTTGGTGAAATAGCAGTACATTGTTCCATTTTCTTTTCTGTATTCTATATTTTCTATTTCACTATATTTCCCTTCCCCTCATGAACTGATTCGCTATTAACCCACTTACAAACTTCTGTATAGCTGGATATTTTTCAGAAATCACACATATTGGAGGAAAAGAAAAAATAACTTGGTTCCTGCCCATTGCTTTTAAGCTGTGTTTGCTTTTTTAGGGCTAACCCAATCTTTCCCTTTAGAAAGTGTCACTTTGGAAGTACAGTTGGCCCTTCAGATCCATGGGAGTTAGGTTCTGGGACTCTTCCATAGATGCAAAAAAATGCAAATTATTGTACCCCATATTATTAAAAGGAGGCAATGCAAATGTGCACGCTTTAGCTTCCATTTCATATTATGGGGCATGATGATCCGTGGATGATTGAATTTGTAGATCCGAAGCACACAGATCAGCAGGCCAACTGTACAGTCAGCAGTAAGCAGATGTGCCAGAAAATGTTCCCCAAACGTTCCCTCATAAGCTTGGAATGTGTGTGTGGAGGCAGGAGGTAGGTAGAAGCATGCTGTGCAAGCCAATGATGGAGGCAAATTATGCAAGACAAACCAAAACAGTAGAAATCCAAATTGACATATCATGCATTACTGTTCAGTATGTTAATTGCTAATTGTATTGCTATGGTAAAAGCAGTTTTAACTTCAGCAGAATTATGTGCATTCTAGGTTTTGGGGAGCCATAATTATACAGCTATCTAAATGCAAATATAGTAGTTTGGAATGCCTTACTACAGTAAGACATTAAGTGGTTTTTCAGTGCCTGATGTTAAGTGAAACATCAAGCAGTGGTGAGGAGTTAAAACTAGTGTGCCAGCTGCACTCATTCCTTGAGACATCTGACTTTCTTTGGTGACATATGCTTTGTTTACATCCCATTAGGACAACTGTAATGCACTCTACATGGGGCTGCCTTCAAAAATGTTTGGAAACTTCAGGTTCAAAATGCAGCAGCCAGAAAGCTATAGGGAACATATAACAAAACAGCTTCACTCGATATCGGTTCATTTCCAGGCACAATTCAGAGTGCTGGTCATGACCTATAAAGCCTTATATGGCTTAGATCCAGCCTATTTGAAAGGCCATATCCCTTCATACGAACCTGCCAGATTTTAAAATCTTG
>CM034701.1:232083908-232096530 GCA_020142125.1 Phrynosoma platyrhinos | reverse complement strand
CACTTGTCCCTACATACATCTGAAACTTCTTTTAAATGTAGCTGGGATTTATCATCTATATATTGCACAATATATAGGTTTTTTATCATAACAGTTCTCAGGGAGGTAAAAATTGCATATTCTGGTAAAGTGTTGGATCATCTGATTCAGTAGAGAGGCATGATGGCTATTGTTAGCTCATTAACAAATATGATAATGTATATTATTTACTAAAGCAGTTTGTTCCTTATCAGATAATTGTATATTAAATAGATGTTGTAGAATGTAAGTGTCTTCAGTTATGTTCTGTACTTTAGTGGCTGTTTTGTTCTGGTCAGAATGAATGTGTTCATAAAGTGTAGCAATTCAAATTAGTGACTGAAATCAATTTAAGTCAGCAAAGAGAGAGACAAATTAAAATTATTAAAGGTTGCAGCTCTAATCCTGCCCAGAAGTAAACGGCATCTAACTCAGTGTGAATTACTCCTGCATAGATATGTATAGGATTGCACTGAAAAGCTAATTTTTCCATTCATGCATTTTGTATGTATTGCCGGACTGGGCATGGGGTAGGGTTTGTGAAATGTGAGTAGATTTAGTTCTCCCTGTAGCTGTGGAAAAAACATCTATTCTTGTAGATAATTGTATCTTCTCTACCATGAATTCTCCCTCCTTCTTGTTTGTCATATAGATCAGAAACAATATACTAAAATACTGGGCCATAATTAAATTAGGGATTGTGGGAAGTACAGAATTGGAATCTCTGTGATCTTGTTCCTTGAAGACATACAAAGAAAAGGGAATGAGAGAATCTGTGGCTCTACAGATTATGTTGGACTCCAATTTCGATAAGCCCCAGCTAGCATGGCCAGTGTCTGGAGTGATAGGAGTTGTACTCCCACAACATATTGTATGGAGGGAACCAAATTCCCAATTCCAGTGTAGAAGATTTGCGTTTTTCAGGAGATTTATTATCCTCCAAACTTTGAACAGTTGAGGCACAGTTCTTTAAAATGATATATATTTCAGAAACTTGCCAATACCACGCCACCTTAGTTTGATTGATATCCCTCTGCTTTCAAGAAAACTGCTTCCAAGTCTTCCCAGAATAACCTCCTTGCAGGGATAATATTTGTTTGCCCCTCCTCCCTCCTCTGAGTGGCCAAATCGCTACATATAGTGGCCATTGTTGTAATCTTATTTTAGTTATTTGTTTGATTTTAAATTTAGTTAGTTTAATTCTATCTTAAGGGGTGTGGGTTGTGGGTGGGGGGGTGGTATTAATCTGGAATGTTTTAACTGTTGTATTTTAACATGTTGTAAGCCGCCCCGATTGCTTTGCAGAGGGGTGGGGTATAAATAAAATTTTATTATTATATTATTATTATTAAGTCAAAATAAAATAAAATGCTTTTGCTTAGAACTGTGTTCAAGCCAGTGTGACTAACTAGAACAAACCATTAAAGAAATAATGTTGTTATGAAAGCTTAATATATTTTATAGTTAGGCACTAATTAGTGTTAATAGGATTTTTTGATGTTAGGATGTCTGTAACTAATTTAATTATGTTGTCATAAGGTCATAAATGAAATATTAAAATCACTCTTCAATAGGTAGTGTACTAAGTGTATATCAGTTTGCTAAGAAGGATTACTTCAGCCAAGGATTTACTTTTCTGTTTTGGATGCAGCAGATTGAGCAACTGCTTTGCAAGCACAGTGCTATTTAAAATATCTTGAAAAATAGATGTTGAATGCTTCATTTGGGTATATCAATATAAAGAGAGCATTTTTATGGTATAAAATACTATTTGACCTCTCCTAGGGCAAAAACAGTAAAGTCCTTTCAGGTGTATTACATATGCGGAAGTTCTAGGCAGGGAACCCCTGGATATGAACTTGCCCTGATCCTAACTCTGGCCATGGAGTTACAGTCCATGGGCCTGCTAGTGAGACCTATTCAGCGAATGTACTTAACAGACAGTGCTTTTTCTGTTGTGGCCTCATCCATATGGAATTCCCTAAGATGGAGTGTACCTGTGGTTCCCTCCCTATTTTTAAAGAGGCCTTGAAGACTTGGTTGCTCCAGACTGCTTTTAATTCAACGTAGACTCATCTTTTATAATGGTAATTTATTGTTGTAGCAGTTAAAAATGTATATAGTGTTCTAATTGTATTTCATATTTTATTGGTTTAAATTTTGTGAATCTTTCTGAGAAGGCTTTGTTTTGAAATGCAGTATAGAAATATTTTAAATAAACATATAGGGATTTGGGAATATTTCATTTTTTAAATCTACCACTGGGTTACATTCAGTACAGGTGTTGTATGATCCTTATTTTCATTCCACACTCCAAATCTTGGATGTGCTTTTTGCTTTAAGGTAACTGTGCAATAGTTCTATTAAGTACTAACGGGGGGGAGGGAGCTATCTTATTTTAAGCTGTATGAAATTTTTACTTGTAAACTGGTCTAGATTGGTCCGCCAGTGGGCGGTATATAAATAAATTTTATTATTATTATTATTATTATTATTATTATTATTATTATTATTAAGAATGAACAAGGAACCTTTACATAAGATTAACTTCTACATTTGTAGGAGTTTGTCTCTAATATACACAATCAAAATATTCAATAAGCCTGCACCTCCTAAAAGGATGGATATTTGGGGGGAAAATATTAAAGGAGACTAGAATTTATTTTTTAAATCTTCTCATTGATGGTCCAACCAGTCTTTTCCTTGAAGCTCAATTCCTGATACTCTTTAGGTCTAACATCATCTTGATTTATTTTAATTGTTTTGAATAGGGGAAGTGAAAAGTGTTATAGTTATATTATTTTTGTGACTTACCCTGTTCTTTTCCTACTAAAACCATGAAAGGAATACTTGGGTATAACGTAAGAGAACGAGTCATGTTGTTTAATTGTTGAAAGGCATGATTTGTTTTCAGGTTTCCATCCATAAATATTTTTGTGGCTTTTGTGCATCTTGACACTTGTGCTGAATTTAATTCTTGTCTTCTCCAAATTCAAGGCATTGTGTAGCTCTTTGGGGTTTTGAGCCAAGCTAAACTGAATACTATCAAAACAATAGCACATGCCAAGTTTTTCATACATTTTTGTGTATTATAACAGAGTAAGAGTGAGGGCTGGGTTGAGAGACTAATATCCTACTAAAAAAGTATGGTGAATTTGTAATTTAGATTTGAAACAGCAATCTGTTTTCTGCAGCATATTTGTAAACCTGACTAAGGTTGTTGAAAAATAGATTCTGATATACCAAAAAAGAATGAGCATATTATTTTTGTATCATACAGTAAAATCCCTGAGTTTCCTGCTGTGTATATACAGTTGGCCCTCCATATCCATGAATTCTGCACCCACACTTTCAACCATCCACAGCTTGAAAATATTTCACATACACAAACACAAAAATCCAAAAAGCAAACCTTGATTTTGCCATTTTATATCAGGGACACCATTTTACTATGCCATTCTATATAATGGTACTTGAGCATCCTTTGATTTGGTATCCATGAGGGGTACTGGAGCCAAACACCAGCAGATATGAAGGGCCCATTGTATTAACAGCTTCCAGTCCCTGGCCTCTTGCGAGTGTGGTGGTATAAACTACATGTTCTCAGATACCTCTTTCTCGCATTCACCTTTAATATTTGTAGATGTGCAGTTAAAGTATCCATCTAAAAAGTAATTTGGAAAAAGTCCTTTAGTGATAAAGACAAGAGAAATCTTTAGTACCGTCCCTACTTTGCTTACAGCTAGATCCTCATTTTTTCCCATTACTTTAACTTAGGGGGATTTGTTTTTGTTCTTCAGTATAATGTATTCTCTCTTTTCCCAAAATACCTCCTGCTTTGGAATAATAATTCTTCATTATAAATATTAGTTAAGTTATTATGGTAAAAAAATACACATTGTATACTGGTTTTGGACCTGAGTTTTGTCTTCACAAGCTAATAATTTATCCACTCATGTCTGCTTCACTTTGTTGCATAGCTCCTTAAAACCTCAGGTGTTCTTAACACAAATAAGATGGAAGGCCAGTAGCTAACTCAAAGTGCAGTGATACTGATCACAGCTCTGGAAGGTGTTGAAACAATATATAAGGTTATTGATACTAATTTCCAGCATTCCAAAATCTATTTTAGGCATTCCCAAAAAATTTGCCAGTGAAATTTTTACTTTTTCCCCCTTTAAATGCTAGACAAACATGTATTACCTCTGACAATTCAATGTTGAAAAATAGTGTCCGTAATCTCAGTTTGGGTATTGTGTTCAATAACTTCAAATTTCTAGAAAGTGATTCTTGCTAAAATAACTAATGTTATGGTTCTAGCTTTTGTATCTTCTTATTGATGGATAACAAGGGCGCTTAAGTCTCCAGTAGTGAGCTTAAATGTTAGCTCTTGATGGCCTTAATGTTGATTATTACATTTAATTGGAAAATGGTTCTTTTGGTTGTTAGAAAGTCAAATAAAGCTTGGTATAACCTAGTTTTGGAAACAGTGAGTTATTTGAGAATGAACAGAAGGTCATGTTAGCTACTGGATTTGATTGTTGTCTTTAATCTGGACACACTTTCTTCATTTTAATAAACTGGCCATTTAATCTTACTGAAAAAATATAATGAGAAGGGCTCTATCACTGGAAAAGATAATAATGCAAGGAAAGGTAGAAAGGACAAGAAATAGAGGAAGACCGTATGCCAGAAGGATGGACTCAACCAGGGGGGCCATGGGCATGGGTTTGCAGGAACTTAGCAGAGACGTAGAACATAGGGGTTCTTGGCAGTGTCTCATCCACAGGGTGGCCATGAGTGAAAGTCAACTCGAGAGCAGATAACAACAAAGAAAATATAAGATCAGCTCTGGTTTTCTGTAAACATCATACATTTTGATTTATTACATGTTCAAGGACAGGCAGGGAGAATGTTGAATTTATTTTTCTTTTATTATATGGTGATCAGGGTGGGATTAAAACTAATAAAATAAAAGTTCAAAATGATGAGATGTCAATTTGCAGTAGCATTTACTAATTTTGTATCTCAGCTCATCATGTATGTGATTTGATGTGAATGAATTGAATAGCTATGCAAATAATATAGTTAATACCTGGTTTCTTCTCTTTTTTGGATTGACATGGCTTTGATAGTGTGGCCAGAACATTTTGTAGAACTTAGATTATTTGTGCCATTCTTCATCAATAGTTAAACTAGTTCAGTAATTAGAAGATTCAACAGCAATTAGAAGGTTCTACATTATTCCAATGTGTAACATGAGAGTAGGTATGTTGAAACTCATAGGAAATAGAAATGTTGACAAACAAACGAAGGTGTACAATGTCAAGCTAAAAAGTTATCAAATACAAGTTTTAAAAATAAATTTTGTAGACGCAGCTGTTCTTTCTGTCTGCTTTGTACAGGTCACCAGAAAGGCCTACAGGGGATCTTCGGGAAAGAATGAAGAATAAGCGACAAGACATTGAAACAGAACCACAGAAACATAATACAGAAGAGCAATCTTCTCCTGCTAGGGTAAGAATGGGTCTGTCTGTTTTCAAGATCACTCTAATAGTCGTAGAATAGAGGTGTGCTTCTTTCAAATCGCAACTGGTCACAGTAGATTTGATCCAGGTTTATACCTTTATGAATAGATGGTCTTAATGAGTTTGTTTAGAGAACTGGGAAAACAAAGACTCCCTGCTTGGAGGAAGGAGTGAATCAAATGACGTTTGCTGAACCCCTCTTCCCACTGTCCTCCATATGCCACCACTTACACTGTATTGGAAGGTTCCTAAACACTCCAGAGCCACTTTTGGGGAGCAGAAAAGGTTTCAATGGGAGGAAATATGGGCAAAACCTTCCTTCTTCTCTCTAGCATGAGCAGAACTTCCCTGAACACAAGATTGGATCCCATTCAGTATCTTAAATGCCAGTTATATAAAACATACTTAGAATAGACTGACCAGGATCCAAGTAGTTTGGTGTGCCCAAGAGGGTCTTTGCTTTTTGAAATAGTAAGCAGCTCACTCTCTTCCTTCCCTACAGCAAATCCTTTTTGAAACTAGAGGAGTTTCAAAAAACTTGGCCTTTGATAGTTTAAACTGTTGATAGGGTCCACATTTGCTCATGCACATGCCCATTGATGTAGCACAATCTTTTCTTGTTTGTTTTGTCTTATACCCCCTTCAAACCTTTGCTGAGTGTTGGAGCTTGGTTCACATTTTCACTAACTTTGGCTCTCATATGTTCACACACAGGCACTGTGCATTCCCCTACATCTTAGACCTTTCCGGGGGTCCCCAGTACATACTTCCACTGGTAGAAATGTGGATCCAGCCCTTTGCAAAAAGTACTTGGTTGGATTCAGATTTATTTGTACCTCCAGTAGATGTATTTAAATCAATGGAACATGATCAGCTTGTCCCAAGTATGACTAAGGGACTAAACAGACCAGTAAAAAATGTCGGCATTGAGTCGGAGTGGCCGTGGCGACCGCCCGTCCCGACTCCACCCTGATGCCAGCATCATGTCGCCTACACGGCAGGTGGCATTACAGTGCTCCTTTGGCACAACAACCACATGCTGAACATCAAAAGGAGCACCGAAAAGTGCTGCCACAGTGACAAGGACACCCTTTTGCTATTTTAAAAAGGAGGGCATTTTTAGAGCTAGCAAAGTACCAGATTGCTGCTGCAGCATGTGGTTGCCACTGCCCCAATCTGGCACTGAAAGGGGCAGTGGGGAGCCTCTCGTTTGGGGTGGTTTGTACAGCCCCTAAGTATAGCTTCAGTTGAAGAGTGCATTTTCTGTGTATCTGTTCTAGAAGCATTGACACCCCCCCACTGCACTTTGCTCTCTCTCTCTCATCCATGTAGCCTTTAGTATAAGCACAAACAGTAATGCCTGCTGGAATTTTGTAAATTCCTTGGCATCATTTTCCTTTGCTTTATCCTTTAGATTTTTTATATGCCCCTTAGTTGTACCCTCAACTTATCAATGGATTAAATCAAAATCTATAACCTACCCTCAACATATACATGAGGCCAACTTATAGTCAAGTATATACAGTAATGTGTTCAATATCTGATTTTTAACAGCAGTCGCCCCTCTGTTCTCGTGGACTTGAGGTCTGTGGTTTTACATATTCACAGAGGGGCGACCTCCGTTAAAATAAATGGGACGCACTCCATTCAAGCCTATAGGGCTTAAATATTGGCAAATCTCCGTTTTCACAGGGGGGTGTCCGGAATGGATCCCCCACGTAAACAGAGGGCCAACTGTAATTGCCTACATACACACAGAAACATATGTACTGTTTTTTACCCTCGTGGTTTTTTTTTAATGTGACATATCTTAATAAAAAAGTAATAAATTTTTGGCAAGAATCTTTTATGTCTTCCAATTTCTATCCACTTTGGAAATAATATTACAGTATGACAATAGTCAAAATGGCTTCAGATGGTAATTTCAAACCAGGGGTAGGCAACCTTTTTGAGCGGGGGGCTGGTCCCCCGAAGTCGTCCCTTCCGCCAGGCCAAGGGGGGGGAATGACGGCGTGCATGCGCGACCCCTGCCACTGCGCGCGACCCCCCTGCCCGCGCTGCTGCCCGCGCTGCCGCCGCCACCTCCGCGCATGTCGCGGTCACCATTTTGATTTCCAAAATGGTGGCTGCGACACGTTTGCGCATGCGCAGGAGTACTGCGCATGCACAAATGAGTTGCGGCTGCCATTTTGGAGAACAAAATGGCAGCCGCATGGCAATCAAAATGCGCGGTGGCAGCGGCAGGGGTCCGCCTGGGCCAGTAAGTGTGGGGACCTGGGCCGGAACCGGCCCGCGGGCCGTAGGTTGCCAGTCCCTGTTTCAAACCATCATTATTTCAGTGGAACGTATTTCTAAATTTGCTGAGAGTACAATTTTTTCTTCATGTCACAAAGGGTAGGAACTGATTATTGTATAGTCTGCACAGGGACACTCTCTTTAAGAATCCTGGGAAATTAAGTCTTTCATTTTTGTGATTCCTACTGACAGGTTGGTAGAATTAAAGCCCTGATGGAGATTTAAAAGTTTTATTGCTTTGTTACATTTTCTAAGGAACTCATCTTGTAATGATTCTGAAATTTTCCTTTTAAAACATTTATTATTTACAGTGAAATGAGTTCTCCATCCAAAGTATTTTCCTTCTTAAAATTGTGATTTCCATTGGGTGTTTCATTTCAGGGTATCTTCCACAGTATCTTCAGTGTCTCCCCAATCCCATTCCAACAAGGACATCCGTTTCTGTGCTAACAATGTTCTTAGTGATAGTAGCCTTTCCCAATGTAACATGGTCTAGATATTTTGGACTGCAGGTCTATTCTGCTTCAAACAGGATGATCAATGGCCAGGCACGGTGTAGTCCCAAACATTGGGAGGTACCCAGATTAGGGATTTGATTAGGAATAAGCCCAAATGCCTTCAGATGGCTGTGAAAAGGACAGGTGGCTTGGTCTTCTTTTACAGACCAAGATTTACTCCAGATTGCCACAGTGACTGATGCTCTTTGGATTAGGATGCAAGTAAGAAACTCTTCTTTATGCCTGCTCAGAATATGAGTCTGGATGAAAAAATGACAAATGGTGAATTTGGGAAGGCAAATGTTTCAGAAATATGTGTTCCCTTCCCCTCCCATTTGGTTGCAGGGAATGGATTACTACAGTCTGTTGGGCATAGATATAAAAAGTAAGAAATACTTTGTCTCTTGTTTATGCAATCAGAAATTATTTCTGAAAAGGTCATTTTAGCGGGATTAGACTTGCAAGTTGTTTGTGTCATTGCAGCCCTTGTTAATCTGAGTTATTTTTATATAGATGCAGCTGTCTTGTGCCAGCTGTTTACTTGTTACCATCAGTGTATGGGAGTAGTAGCACATCCATGAAGGCTTGACGTGGGAGTAAGCGCTCCTTTGGTTCCAGTTCCTCCAGTGCAGTGCTCTCTGGGAATTGGCCTTTACGTCTTCAGTGCCTGTTGTCCATCCTTGAAAGGGCTCATGTGTGTTTTATGTCACCTATAGCAGTATTGCCATTCAGCCCTGTTTTGACTAGCCCTCTCATCAATTCCGACCTCAGAATTAAGGTCTGTGTTTTGGTCTCTCATGGAAGGCCCTCCTGGAAGTTTAAATCTGTCCTTTTCATACTGCTAGTTCATTTGTCTCATTAATAACCCTAGGAAGAAGCAGTAAATTGAATGCAGTTGAACAAGGATGAGGTGTACAAGAAGTCTTTGCTGGTCTTATTGATCCATAGTAACATAACGTTGTTTCTCCTGAGATTTGGGGAGCTGTTGGCTGAATCTCAGAAGCATGGGAGCCAAATTGAGTGGAAGCCTCTGAGTAATGAAAGAGCTGTCCTTGGCTGTAAACAGTGTCAGTTGCTACTTTCTGTTTTTCAGTATTGTAAATACTACAAAATAGACCCAGTTCACATGTAGTGAAACTATACATTTAGTTTTGCAAGGCAAGCATAAACCTTAAACTTCTGCACTTCCTGTATTGTTTCTCCCTTCTTTGTATTTGAGGGGAGAAATTTGAAACCATTTGAGATTTTAAATAAACAGCAGTGTCCTGTTATGTCCAAATGCAGGACTGGTGATGTGTTGAAACTTCAGTTAAACTATAGTTTAAGACCCTGCTCTGTGAATGACCTGTGGTTTGAATAAAGCCAAGCATTGATCCAGGCAACCAAACTTGGCTTACTAAGTGAGGAGATGCACAAGCTCTTTACATCCACATGGTGTTGGCTAGCGCTCCTCCCTTTGTGTGAATAAAGAAACTGGGATGCCCTTGTGAGCCTTCCCTTCTCATTGTGTATGAATTGGGAGCCATAGTTAATTGTTTTCCAGCAAGGCAGGACTCAAAACTCCACTTCTGAAGTTAGGATTTGTTTGTATAAACGTGGTATTGTTTCTGTGTTTGGATGAAATAGGAAAATAGCTTTTTAAAAATGTAATCAGAAACTTTAAATTTTGTCCCTAACACATAGTGTACAATCCCAAGTCTTGCACCAGCTTTTATTCCTTAATACTCAACCATGGTTTAGCATTATAGCTGAACTAGGCCTTTCTCTTTTTTGACTATTAATTGTAGACATCTCTTGACATGTGCTGAAAGGAGAGGTACATTTTGTGATTCTTTGAATTTTCATTCCTATTGATTCTGAAAATCTGAAACTGAATTAGAGACATTAATGTTTTGTCTATGAAGCTGATTAAGCTCAGGCTACTATAAAATTGCTAAATGCATCTTCTCCCAATGTCTGCTTTTAAAAAGCAACTAACTTTACTTTGCTCTAATTTTTCTATGTAGAAAGAGTCTTCAAGAGGAAGGCACAGAGGGAAGGAAGATATTAAAATTACAAAGGAGAGAACTCCAGAAAGTGAAGAAGAAAATCCTGACTGGGAAACAAATAGAGACGGTAGGTGAGATAGGCTATTAGATTCAAAATGTAAAAAATTGAAACATTTGAACTACAACAGAGAATAAGCATGTATTATGTAGCCTTTTATACAGAAAACGATATATTTTTAATTTATGGCCACTATATTTTCAATTCCCAGTCTAAATAAGATCAAGTGTGTAGTACCCAGAGAACCTCCCCTACAAATTTAAATAAACTCAGTGGTTGTTTGTTACCTTACTTGGAGAGGTGGAACTTGCTTCTGGGTAGTTGATTGCACAAATGTTTTAATTTGAACAACTTAACAAAGAAAAACCCTGTATAGAGTGAAGTGGACAAAGTGAGGCCTTCCTAAAGATGTGAAGACCCAGAGGAGCGGGATAGAAAAGTTGGGGAGGGGAACATTTTTTAAAAGAAAAGGGGGAAAGTATTGTGGAATACAGGTGGGGGAAAGTATTGTGGAATACTTTTTTTTAGATTGATGAATAAAATATTTAAGACAAGATTTTCATATATTTGCTCCTCCAAAAAATTATTTCTACAAACTACATAACAGAAAGTTTTTTAAAATGTAAGACAGTATGAAATTTTAAATCATTGTAGTTCAAGGTCATCACCTTTTATCAGTTTTTTATGGGAATGAATACTTTTTGCCTACTTGACACTACATAGAACTAGCAGAAACAAAATAATTTTCTTTGTTTTACTAACATTAACAGTGTCATCTATTTTTATTGGTTTTTGCCTGATCCTAATAAACTGGCAAAACCAAAGAGGTTTCTTATAGTTCAGAAACTTATAGCTCCATTTGCAACAATTTAAAAACAAACAGACAATCAAGTAAATCAAATTTGTTATTATTGTCTGATTAATTTGCATCAAACAGGATAATTTTAAGCTAAACCAGTTTATACATAATATATTTTATGTTTCTAAGGTAACCAAGTGACGTTCAGTCTGGAAAGTGTAATAATGCTGAATTCTTTTCAGTGTTTCTGAAAATCCACCTCGTCCCCTGGTGGTTTCAGAATTTTTGAAAATTTTATGTCTGCCTTCCAGATGTTGCTAAAGTACAGCTCCCAGCATTCTTCTCCATTGGCCAGGCTTGATATAGGGATGATTGGAATTGCAGTTCAGTAACTACTGGAAGGTTGCATTTTGTTCTCTCCAGACATGTAGAGCCTTATTTTTTGATATGTTATAATTCTGCTTAAAGTCAGGAATGACAAAGGTTTGGTGTTCACATGTTTTGTTCCACAATTCCCATCAGCCCTACCTAGGATATATAGTGTTAAGATATTGTGGAAGTTGTAGTGCAAAAGCTATGGATGATCAAAAGCTCCTCGCTTCTGTTTAAAGAAAGGCTGAAAGGAATATCAAAGATATATAATTCTTTTCTAATGGTATGAATTTCAAATCTAAAATAGTGCTGTATCAAATTAATACCCTTTAAAAATCCTTAATCTGTGAAGTGCACAACACAGGGCCCACATAAATTTGTCCCTGGCTTTTTGCAAGATCCTGAGGGCACACAAATATTTGTTCCTTGTAGCACATGCTCGTCTCTTTCAGGGTTCTTTCAGTGTCCATGGCAAGTGAGAATGGAGTAGTGCATTGCCATTTTTACACTGATTCTCTCTTTGGATTTAAAGATATGTGAATGCAACTACATACATATACCAAGTCAGATCCATTTAGTCTACCAACTTAAATATGCTTTTATAAAGTAAGCCCTTTTGAACATAAGACTTACTTTTGAATAAACACACACAGGATTTTTCTGTAAGTTTGGTATTATCCTTTCTGATAGTAGCATTCCATGGTCTCGCAAAAAGCCCTTTCCCAACCATGTTTGCCAAGACTCATTTAATTGGAGATGCTGGGATTTTAACCTAGGACTTTATGCATGCAAGGTATGTGCTGTAGCTCTTATGTATAGGCCTTTTCATAGAGATGGAATTGGTGACAGTCTGTGAATTCATCTAGCCCCACTCCATGGCTCATCTGAATCTGTAGCTTGGCTTGTGGGAATTGCTGGAAAAGTGAAAACCTTGTAAATTGTTACTGTTGTATTTGGCAAAGGAGCAGTAAAGTTGTGTGAAAACAGAAATGAAGCAAAATGGATTAAAGGAGATAATGTAGATAATGAGCTACAACAACATCTAAAAGCAGCCTCCATGTCTCCTG
>CM034701.1:232068350-232083808 GCA_020142125.1 Phrynosoma platyrhinos | reverse complement strand
GTTTGTTTGTTCATTATCTGATCAGTTGATCGTAAATAAATTTTGAATGATTAAAGGAGAAGAACAAGAAACTACGATATGGCATGAATTTTTAGGATAGGGAAACCACTGGAGATAGAGTACACAGAACAATGTAGTGAGGGAACAGAAAAAACAAGAGTGACAGGTAAACACAAACCAAAGACAGGGAGAGGGTGAAGAATGTTATGCTATCTGGAGAATAGACTGTAGATGAGAGTTGGTAACAGTGAAGGTTTCAGCGGAATTTGTGCTGCAGAGGTCAAAAAAAGTGGCAAACAACAATCCATGTAATGCTAGTCCAGTAGCCCCTTTAACACACTAGTGGAGTGCTTGGGAGCAGAGAAGAGGTGGAGAGGACACTGACTTCTTCTTCTGCCCTGCCTTTCTCAGTTCTGAGTCTCTTTCCTCTCCCATCCCATGGCTCTTCTCCCTCTGGGAATTTAAATCAAAATGTCAGACTTAGAAGGGCTTGTTAGGAGATAGAAGTGGCACAAAGAACAATGTATTGTGGGATAAAAATAAAATAAGGTAAAATAGATTCTGATATACAATAAATTTGGGCAGTGCCATTGCTGAATAATTTCCCTTTCCAAAAAATATATCCTCTTTTGTATTTGTATCAATGTTAAATTAATCAGTCTGGATCCTTATATGTTTATCTGATATATTATAGTCATCATACTTGTTTTATTTTTCTTTCTCCTTTTATTAATGAAGATTCTGATAACGGAGACGTTAACTACGATTATGATCATGAACTTTCTCTGGAAATGAAGCGCCAGAAGATTCAGAGAGAGTTAATGAAGCTTGAAGAGGAAAATATGGAGAAAAGGGAAGATATAGTAATTAAAAAGGAGGTTTGTATTTTCAAAACAAACACCAACTAGTCAGTAAAAGTAAAGAATTAATAACTGACCAGATCCTATGATCACTAGTTTCTTTGCTGCTGTTTGTGGCTGTCTCTGCTTGAGCTTCCTTTTCTTCCACAGTCAGCATAGGAGTCACAACAATTACTCTTTGACCTCCATCCCCCCTTGATTTAAATGTATTAGAATTAAGACTTTTAATGGGGCTGGCATTTCAGTGGCTATATTTTAAATATTCCACAGGGGCCTGTTTATTGCAGTTTAGGTTTAGTGAATGGCCTTTCATGAGCAAAGCTATTGTAACAAAATAGAATTTCATCTACGGTAGATGTCTCATTCATACTGACTGTTGGCACTTTGGCAATAGGAGAAGGTGGCACTTTAGTTCATGCTAGGTATGGAGTGTCACTAATTTATTCACACCCCGACCCCACCCCCAAGAATGTCAACTTTTTTTGGAGGCAGAATACCTACAAAATGAAGAAGGTGGCAGAAAAGATCCACTCTTTTATAGGATCTGAGCCATTAGATCCAGTGGGCAATTATCTTTCCATTACATTTACCGTATATACTTGTGTACAAGTCAACCTCAATAAGTCAAGGGAAGGTTTCAGGGTCAAAATCATGGATTTAATATGACCAGTGAATAAGTCAAGGGTAAAACTTAGGGGGCTATAACAAAGGATGGAAATGGGAAAACACCACTTCTGCCCCTCCTTCCCCCTTCTCTGGACCATCTGACACCACTTCCCTGGTATTGGAGGAGAGGTTTTAACATCAGGTTGGGGAGGAAAAGAAGTGGTGTTAAATAGTGTGTTTCTTTGATGGGAAGAGAAGGCTTTACAATTGAATTGGGAAGTGAAGGAAGTGGAGCTAAAGAGGGTGTTTCATTGACGGGAAGAGAAGGCTTTCAGATCAGACTGGGAAGGGAAAGAAGAGAGTGGAGATAAATCAGATTTGAGCAGGCAAAGAGAAGCCCTGGTAACATCCAGTCAGGATGGGTCCAGCACCAGCCCATTAGAGTGGAGTTAGGAGTAGGTATAAATAGAGCAGGAGGGAGGGGGATTTATTGAAGTTAGTGTTGTTAGTGGGTTAGTGACAGAACTCAAAGTGAGAGTTACTGTTTTAGTACAACCTGAAGGGTTGAAGACCCTGAGAGACTAGGTATTACTGCAGAGAAAGGCAGGTAAAAGTTTAAAAAGCCCCAAGAGAGGACTAGGAGTGTCCTGGGAAAAGTGTTAGTCTTTGAGGAGAATAGTAGTTAGTGAAAGGTAGCACAATCAGTTAATAAAAATGTAAGAAACAAGAGTATAATAAATATTAATGGTTTTGGGTTACTGTAACAAACAAGTATAAGGACAAGAAACCATGAATGTAACACAGTGTAGCAAATAAAGTATGCCAATTACTATCAACTGTGAACAACATCCCACACAAGTGATACTGTATTTAAGTTAACCTGCAAATAAACTTATAACATTGTTTCAATAAATGACTGTTTGGAGTGCTCTCAAAGAGACAGTCACATGCTACCAACATTGAGGAAAATATATTATTAGTAAGTCCCTTGAGTAATTTGGGGGAAAAGTAGGTCTTTGTCATAGAGGGGTGGCAACTGACACAAGGTGACACAGGAGTAAAAGGTGTTTTTAAAAAGGAAAATAAAAAAGTTTTGGGCAGTGCCACACTGTGTACTGTCACAAAGAGGAGCTAAAAGGGATGTTTCTTTGATGGGACTAGAAGGCTTTCAGATCGGACTGGGAACCTCTTTCTTACACACACAGACACACGCGCTCCTGCCTTGAGACATCAGGCAGTGCTTGTTACAGGACCTTTCTAAGCAGTATTAGTGTATTGACCCGTATATAGGTCGTCCCAGGATTTTAGGCTTAATTTTGGGGCATATATTTCTTGATTTATAGTCAAGTATATATGGTACTTGGTTTATAATGGATTTTTTCCAGACTTTTTCAGACAAAGTGCTTTTCCCACTTTGAATTGGAGTGCCCATTGTTGCAATTTTTCCTCTCTCCTTCCTGCTCTGAAATCTCACCTTTCAACTTCAGCGTAGTTGAGCTCCACTTTGTGTTACTTATTAGCAATTAAAATGTCTTGTCTTGAGCTTGCTAGATCAGAACAAAAGAACCTTACAAAAATAAAATATTGGATGAAATCAGAGCTGGTTTTGCTATTGTCTTTTAAAGTTACTGTAAGTAGTTCTAAAACTGATGATCCTTGCCAGCAGGGAAAGCAAGTGATTCCTGAATTAGCATTTACAAATACATTAACATGGGGGTTCACCCTTTCAGCTTTAAAGAATATTATGTTGCATCTTATTAGTTTAGACTACTTATGAAATATTCAAATAAATGCCAATGCCACTTGACTTTCTTGACTTTGACTTCACTTTGAGTTAAATACTCTAGTCATCAAGAACAGTAAGAATGTGGATCCTCTAACCTTCACCTAATCTGGCCTGTGTGTACCCGCTTTAGCCTAAAAAGTTGCCTCATCAATCCTGGGCTCCTAGAGGCTTCTGGGAAGGAAATGTCCACTCTGATCACTGATCAAACATAGTAGGAGGAATTCCATAAGCCAGCTGCACACTCATAGAGCACTTGCAGAAACTAGTTGAGTCCTGAGGTTGTTTTTCTGGCTTTACTCCTCCACCTCTTTCATTCCTCTTCTGTGTGTGGAAAATGTGAAGGATGAGTGAAGCCAACAAGCATTAGCAGAGTCTGCTGTCACCTTCACTCCTTCCATGTATGTGAGGAGACTAGAGGAGGAATGAAGTCTGATCCCTTGGGAACCTCTAACCCAGGGGTAGGCAACCTTTTTGAGCCAGGGGCCGGGTTGCTGTCCCTCAGACAATTGGGGGGCTGAAGCACCAAAAATAAAATAAATAAATTTAAATTTTAAAAAATATATGCATGCACACTCTTTCAGCCCCAGAAAAGCCATGGCAAAACCAGTGTGGAGATTTTGCCAAGAAAACCCCAAGAACAAGTAATAACAACAATAATCAGTATCATCATGGCAGGCGGGCGATGGCGGCAGCGGGAGGCGGCAGCAGCGGTGGCGGCGGCGGCAGGACCAGCCTGGGGCTGGTCCAGAGGCCTTGGGGGGGCCGCATCTGGCCCCTGAGCCTTAGCTTGCCTACCCCTGCTCTAACCAGTGCTTTGTCCTTGGATTTTATAACACCAGGAGCATAGCTTGTACAAGAGTTAGAGAGGGAAACTGTACTCTTTTTATCAAAAGTTTTGTTAATCATGTAGTAAAGATAATGTAGTTCATCTTACCCTGTCTCTTCAAAAAATTCACCATTTAACAAAATCTTACAAAATAATTACTTTATTGGGAAAATGTATTGAAAGTGAGCGTGTTTTGAATTGATGTGATTCAGCCTTCAGTGATACATATTTGCACATATCAAGATGCACATAGCAATGTAAAGCAAATTAACTGCAGCAGGACAAGATTAATTGATGCACTTTTTAAAAGATTTCTCCAGAGGCTGTTGGATCAAAGTTATCATCATCACCTTCACCAAGAAAATCTAGCAAATCTCCAAAACTAAGACTTAGCCCCAAATCTTCATCATCTACCAGTAAGAGGGAAAAGAAAACATCTGCAGTTTCTTCACCCCTCTTGGACCAACAGAGGTTAGTATATAGGGATGGGTTTGTGTTTTTTGTTTGTTTGTTTGTTTTAGATAAAATGGTTTGTTCTGCATTAATTAGTTTTGTGGTCCAAAGCTTATTTAAAGGTATAGATTCATGTGGCTTGGTTCCAGTAGGTGTGGCAAGTTGATTATTGCAGTTAGTCAGCAGTGTAGAGCTCCCATCTTACATGAAGTTTCCATGTGGCAGTAACATTGAAACAGCAGCCTTTAATCTGAATGAACATGATAGACTTTAGGTGAGAATCTAATCTGGGAAGAACAAATTGTATGTAATACTTTTTTTGGTAAATATTAAGAGAGCTACTGCAAAGGTTTAAAACACCTACATATTTCTATTCAGTGAGTAGTGTGATTAACCTATAAAATATTTATTTATTTACTGGATTGTTAGGAGTTCAAAAAACAACCACAATAAAAAGAAAGGCCCTCGTACACCTAGTCCACCTCCACCAGTGCAAGAGGAGACTGCACAAGCAAAAAAACATAAAGAAAAGCATAAAGTTAAAGAACGGTTGGAAGAGAAGCCAAAGGAGGTAAAAGAGAGAGGCCGTGACTTAGAAAGACATAATAAAGAAAAAAAGGAGAAGCAGAGGTATTTGCAAAATTATTGTTTTTGTATAGATTTTAGTTTGGCAATATCTGTAACATCTGTAATCCATAAACTACTAAAAATATAAGGGCTTATGTATGTCTGGTTTGCTGTTCTTCATATAAGAGGATGTATTTGATTATTCTGTATGCTTTTTGTCAGTGCACATAGACAAAAAATTGTGCATGTTCCTTTGTAATCGGAAAATAGGTCCACAGTAGGCCTGAATATTAAAAAATGAATAGCAGTCTTTGATGGGGTTTCTTTTAGTTAACTGTTGGACATTTAGAGCTCAAGTGACATTTCTTCCTAATCCCCCTCTCTTCATTTTCTGACGTGGCAGAACTGAGCATCACTCAGTCTGCTTGGATATGATCTTTTGCTGCTGCGAAACATTGAGGGTGATAATGAACATTTTGAAGGTGAACATCCACTGTCCTCATCTCTCTCCCCCTTACATCCACTCCTGAAGACCTGCTCTACTAGCCCACTAGATCAGAATGTGAAGATATGGGGTGCTATGAGGAGAGGTCTCCATCCCCAAGAAAATAATAAATCTCTCAGAGCTTATTATATTCACTGACATAGATATTGGTAGCATTACATTTTGGGTGGTCTCCCTCATCCCATACTTGTTAAAATGAGGGTAAGCCAGGTGGGACCCAGAGGCCTCCACAGGGGGAACATATGTAGGAGTTGACAAACAGTTAAAGTTTGCTACCATCAGTTATCTAATGGGTCCAGTAGCTTTTGCCAGTCTGTTGACCAGTGCAGAAAGTTCTGTGAAGAAGCATGTTTAACTCTAGGCGAGATCAGACTGATCAAAGCTACAAGCACTATCTCCCATTCCATCTTTGGTGATACCATATCTCTATTTATATGTTCTTCAGAGATCCCTCAGAAGGTTCTCATAGACAGAGACGTTCACCTAGTCCAGAAGAACATTCTGGAAGTAATTCTTCTCCTTCGAGAGAATATTCCCCTTCTACAAGGAGAAGGCAGACGTCTTGGGCTCTGACTAAGTCAAGCAGCCATAAACATTCCTTTTCACCATCTTGCAGGTAGAATAATTATATTTTGTTTAATATGTGGGCGGGGGCTAATTCATTTACAAGTATATCAAATAATTAGGATAATTTAATTTCACCTAGAAAACTATCTGAAAACAAGATACAGTGGGACACATTTACTTTATAAAAGAGCACTGCCAGTGATTGGAGAAAGATATTGGCCTCCATGGGACATGAAGGTTCATACACCCCCACCATGCCCCACTCTAAATTTTTATTTTTATCCCCTCCCCTCAAATGCCCAGGAGACAAAGGAAGCATGAGGGGCAAAAATGAAAAGAAATTGGGAGTATTGGGGGCCCTGGAAGTGTCAAGAACACCATTTGGTGGACATTTCCCCCACACCCCTATGATAACAGGATAGCACTTGGTAGAACAAGTCAGATGGTTTGTAGAATAAAGTCATGGGTCTTTTTGGGTAGTACTGTTGTCCATTCACATATGGTTAGCCCTCCATATCAATGGATATTTTTATCCACGGATTCAAGCATCCACTGCTTGAAAATGTTTAAAATATATATACATTCAGCAAAGCAACCCTTGATTTTGCCATTGTATAAAAGGGACACCATTTTACTATGCCACTGTATTTGATAGGACTTCAAAACATCCACAGATTTTGGTATCCATGGGGGTTCCAGGAATCAAACCCCAGTGGATACCAAGGACACATTGCACTTGATTAGGTTTCAAATTGGAGAGGTAGAAAGAGCAGAGCTTTCTGTAGCATCTGAGGAGATGTATGCATTCTTTCAGAAGAGCATCTTTTTGTTATAGTACATAAAGATGTTTAGGACTGACTAGCTTGTGTTGCATATAAAAAGTAGCTCTTTCCACACTGCCTCAAAACCTGAAACGTAGAAAACAATTAGAAGTATTCAGGAATGGCATATGCTTGCATCTTTCTTAATTTTCTGGATGTCCAGCATATTAACATAAAGTGATGAGGTTACTTTCACACTTAATTAAACAGCTGGCACTTGGTACACATTTAGTCTAAAGTGTCCAGTTTACAGAAGAATGTAAAAATACGACATCTATATGTATTATGCACAAAAATGGGAAGAGGGAAATAGTCCTTCCCCAGTAAGAGAGAAACTACTTTCCTTATTAACTATAGGCCTAAAACACACTACAGAAATAATCCAATTTGAGACCGCTTTAACTGCCCTGGATTAGTGCAAGGGAATTTTGGGAACTGTAGTTTTGTGAAACATTTATCGTTCTTTGTCAGAGAACTCTGGTGCCACAACAAACTACCATTCCCAGGATTCCCTAACGCTAAGCCAGGGCAGTTAAAGCAGTCTCAAACTGGATTATTTCTGCACTGTGTTTTGGACCACCGTGTTCTTGTGTACTTGTAGGATGAGAGAATTATCTGAACACTGTTGCTTGAAAGTGAGGAAATTCTGGCTCTTTAAGCTTCCTTAATACTATTTGGGAACCATACATGAGTTGGTCTGGGCTCTTACAAAGAAGAACAGAGGAACACAAGTAAACCTAATAGGCCAAGGCACATTTGACTTTTAGAAAAGTTTTTAAAAAGTGGGGGGGAACATAATTTTTCCCCCATTAAGTGGGGGACACAAAACTTTTCCACAAATAGCTATGTTACTTCCATTGTACATAGGCATGTATAATCTAATTGATATAAACTACCAATAGTTGGGGTTTTTTTGGGGGGGTTGTTATGGGTTGGTATATAAATATTGAAAATAAATAAAATATCTTATTTTCAGGTCACCAACCAAAACCTGGGACAGAATTCCTTATCCTAATACAGAGCAGATCTCAAGCAGGCAAAACTACACCAGGGGCATACTGGCTTATGAGACTGCCATTGCTCCCTTGACACATTTAATTTGGCCTTGAAGGAATTTCTAGTAGCATTCTGGAACATATATCTCTGCTTTCAGAAAATAAGAGACATAACAATTTCAGCAATTTCTCAAAGATGCAGTGCAATTTTTAATAAAATTTCTCCATATGTAGGTCTGCTTCACCACCAACTCAGCATCATTCCCCTGTATCTTCAAGACATCACTCCTCTTCATCTCAGTCGGGTTCTTCTATTCAGAGGCGTTCTCCTTCCCCACGTCACAAACGAACTCCTTCTCCCTCTTACAAAAGGACAGCTTCCCCACCTGTAGGCCGTTCCTCCTCCCCTTATCCTCACCGAGCTTCACCTTCTCAACAAAAGCAGACCCCTTCAAGGCATCGTTCACCAGTTAGAGAGAGAAATCGACATGACCGTGAGCGGATTTCCCAATCACATGATCGGCGCCATGAAAGAAGAGATGGTATGGATAAGTGTAAGAATGAAGACTGTATATTTGCAGGCCATATAAAATTTTTTAAAGTGATAAGAGGCTAAGGACTGTCTTTTTTCCAAAGGTTTCCAAACTCAGATCAGTCTGGAATTGTTTGCTGTAGGATTAAGTATAAAACATGAAGCAATGCTATCAGGTGTACTTACCAAAAGTCTTGGAGGGTGGAAAGAATTAATTGTCCTAACTCCAGACTCAGGTATATAGGTGGGAACAATTGCTAATGCTTGTAGGATAGTCTTTCCTAGAAAGAATCAGTCTGTGATTGCATATGAGTTAAATTACTCCTCACTACTATTCTACAGTTCTTTGAGAGTGTTACCTAGAATGTGATCAATTACTTAACTCAAAAAGCAGTATCTTTTTCTAAAGGCTGCTGAAGAAAATCACTGGACATAAGATGAAAACATGGAATAAAATATAAAACTGATAGAAGTATGTTATACTATACATTACTAGATTCTAGTAAAATGAGCAGTTTAGAATTTCCAAAGAAAATCTTAAAAATGAATAGCAGAAATGTGAAATTGTTACTATCAGAAACAAAACTTCTCATAACTCTTGCAGGTTCAGGGCAGAGGTCTTAAGGGCCATAATGTAAAGCTTGCTATGAATAGACTGTTCCTTGTGTTGCTGCAGGGTAAAGGAAAAGTAATTGTTATGTGCCATTGTTAATTCCCTACTTATGGCTGTTGGAATAGAGAGACATGCACACATGTTCTGTTATATTTTTATATAATTTTTGAAAATGTTTATTGGCTGGTGGTTGAAGAGATGAATATGCATGTGACAGTATTATTTTATTCTGGATAAGTTGACTGGCTTCTTGCACTTTGCACTTTGAAACCAGTTGGAATCAGCTTTAGCGAATATAAAGATGTAAATATTTTGACTAGTCAGCAAATTAGCTGACTGGACTTTAATAGCCTGCTATAATTTCTTGTAGCCAACTTTGACTCTCAACAATAAAAAAATGAGATTGGTTTAAAAATCCAACATCATAGACAGAGTTATATCAAAAAGGAAAGCTATTTTATTTGCACTCTATATCCTGTTTTATATTACACAAAATCAGGTCAGCCTACAAACTAAAACAATTTAAGCATTTTTAACAGTTTACTATCATATACACTACATATTCAAGCCAGAGTCCTTAGACCTCAGAGGCTTTTTAGCTTGGCACCAAAAGCTTGCAGTGGCTTCAGGTTGATTACATTTTAACTTATCATGACTGGCCTATCCATAAAGCTTTTGCTTTGGTAAGCAGATTACAGAGGTGGAGTCCATTTTTCTTCTTCCATTCTGTGTAATGTACAGTGGGCCTTCTGATCGTGAGGGTTTGGTTGCCCTGCACCACAGATGGGGAAAAAACATAGGAGCTCAAGCCCATATTAGTTGCTGAGTGGCAACGTACACACGGGCATGCCCACAGGCATACACTGCCATTGGTTATTGTGAGGCAGAAGCGCCAATCTGCAGAAGGCAAGTTTGCCAATATGGCAAGCTTACTGTATTAAACAAAATATATTCCACACCACTCACAAAGAGGAGAAAGTAGGGATGCATTTTTAGATAATTTAATTCTCACAGAGGGAAACAAATAATATATTCAATTTTCTCCCAGTTGCAAGAATGTCTTAGAAAATTTGAAGTTTTCGAAGACATTCTCACAGTGTGGAGAAAATTAATTTGCAAATTATTTAAGTCTTCCCCAGACTCTGAGAGACTGTTTTCTTGTGCTGTGTTGTGGCTGCTAGAGGGTCACCCCACCCCTATAGTACCCATTTTTAGCCATTTTAATTTTGAAATGTGCTGCTTCTTTAAGGTATATTTTATTTTCCCCAAACAGCCCATGAACCTTGCGAGTGATCTTTGGTTGGACCTGTTTTGCTGTGCCTGGGGAGGATGGGGGGAGTGGGCAGCCAAAGATTGTCCAGCTGTGTTACAATAGCCAGATGCATAATGATGCAAGCATTACCTGGGACCTCCTGGCATCATGGCTGTGTTGGGGGACACGAAGATGGTGAACCTTTGGGGTTAGGGAAAAGGAGATGTGGCATAATTATGCTATATCTCCTTTCTTTCAGTTTTTATTCCATTGATGTGTAACTGCAAATATGTTAAATGCATTTTCAGATACTAGAGGAAAAAGGGGGAGAGAAAGAGATAACAGAGATGAGCGCGATTATGACCAAGAACAGAGTACCCCAAGGGATCACAGAGATGATCGAGAATCTCGGGATGGGCGAGATCGAAGGGAAACCCGAGATAACAGAGACCGCAGGGATCTAAGAGAATCTCGGGACACTCGGGACTCACGGGAGATTACTCGGGATTCAAGGGACTGTAGCCGAGACACTAAAGAAAGTCGTGATCAGAGGGACCTGCGTTCCACACGAGACACAAATGACTACAGAGACAGAGAGAGTCGAGACACCCATAAAAAGGAAGAGCAATATTTGGAGGAATCACGTAGCTATGGAAGAAGCCATGGCAGAGAAGAGAGTTCTCGCGCTGAAACAAGGACAGACTCAAGGAATGAAGCTAGAAATGAATCCAGAACATCTGGAAGAAGTAGAGGAAGAGGTCCTGAATTATCGGACAAGGGTACAAAAAGCGAAATACTAAGTTTGCCATTGCATGATTCGCTACCTCAAGAACTGCTTAATCAATATGGTAGAAATTTAATTAAAATGGAACTCTTTGTCCTTTCGTGGTTTCCCCAAATTTAACTAGCTTGCTGCTTAATGAATCTGCAGCCTTTGTGTGTGCGTGTACATGCGCACACATGTGCTTTCAAGTAATTTCCAACTTATGGCAATGCTTAGGTGAACCTATCACGGGGTTTTCTGTGAGTGTGTGACTTGCCCAAGGTCACCCAGTGGGTTTCTGTGGCTGAGCAAGGAAACAAACATGGATCTCTAGTCAAACAGTTGACCCTCTGTATTGGCAGGGGTTGGTTCTGCCCCCCCCCATACCAAATATCGTGGGACCTCAAGTCCCATTATCGTCAATAGATGTTGACATGTGCATTGGGATGACTGCATGAATGTTCTGCCATTGACAGTCATGAGGCAGCACCATCTGCGAATACTTCAGTCCACAGACGGCTAGCCTGCCAATACAGAGATCCAACTGTATCACTACACCAAACAGGCTTCAGCCTATAGGTATTCAGAAAAGAAACCTGTGAAATACTGTGATGGACATGGGTAATGGGAAGATAAGAATCAACTGATTTTCTTCCTTTTATATACATTTGCTTCCTCGTGTCTTAAGAGATTAATGTTTAGCCTTTTTTCTATTATTGTTGCTAACTGCCAATCTTTCACCTACATCTTTCAATGTAGCAGATGGAAAGCTTTAAACTACTTAATCCAGGGGTAGGCAGCCTTTCCCCTTTAAGGGCCGAGGGACTTCATCTCCCAGAATCCCAGGAGCTATTGGCCAACATGGCTGAGGCTTCTGGGAGCTGAAGTCCCTCGGCCCTTAAAGGGGAAAGATTGCCTACCCCTAACTTAATCCATACAAAACATACAAATTTTTGTCATCAGTTTGAGCAATCTGTGAATGGCTATTAGTCCATTCATAAGGTCCAAACCTAGATGGACCTGTAATTACTTTGTAAGCTTCTAGATTTATGCTGCCACAGCTCTCTCCATGCAGTATTCTGTATTCTGAAGTTTGGACTAAGTTGCACATGGGTGATTTGTGGAAAAAAGTATTTTTGAACAGAGATTGGAGCAGAGAAACCTCATGTTTTTTTTTCCACAGCTTTGTTTCTTATTTTGGTCTTTTTTATGGCTGATTTTTCATTCTCAGGAATACAATTCTAACTCACCAGATTGCATACTGGAACAATGGTAAAACTATATTGTCTATCCATTTCTTAAAACTAACTTTTAGATTTATATTGTTTCTGCTAATTCTGTAATGGTTAAGTGTGATAGTGGAATTTCCCCCCATGTTTTCTATATGTACATTTTTATCAGGGAGTCGAGGAACAAGGGGATCTCAGGCTGATAGCCACAATACCAGTAGTAGCTACCATGACAGCTGGGAATCAAGAAGCAATTATCCTGAGAGGGATCGCTATGAAAGCCGGGAACATGCAAGGGATTCTTCCTTTGAGAGAAGACATGGAGAACGGGACAAACGTGACAACAGAGAAAGGGGTGAGTATCATTTGATTTTTTTTCGCCCTTAGCAGCTGGCTCACTGGACTGCTGAGCTTCTTGACACATTTTAAAAGGAATCTGTGGAAACTTTTTACCATTCAATCTGCTCCAGTATGAGCAAAGAAACAAAAAACCCAGCTTGGGGCTGACCGCAGAGGAAACAAATTTGATTCTTAATAATCAAATTGGTCCCTATTGGCAGGGACAAGGTTACAGCCCTTGACTGGCATACAATCTTATGTAGAAACACAACATTGTATTTTGATTTTGGGACTTTTTTTAATGACAAAAGAGAGGATTCCTGCAGTTAGGGTTTCATCTTCATTAGTCTTTAACACATTCATTTTGTTTTACACAGACCTCTTGGTATAATTAATGATGGGCATTTTGCTAATAAAGTAATAATCTGTTTTAAATTGTTTATGGAGTTCGCTGTTACTCATTTAGCCCAGTGTTATTTACTCTGTCTGACAACAGTTCTCCAAGGCGGCATTTCTCAACCTTTTAACTCTGGAAGAACCACTGAAATAATTTTGATAGCTCAGGGATCCCCTGCATAAAAACTATTATACCTACAGCTTTTTTAAAAAAAAGTTTTTGTTTTTCCCCAGTCATGATTCCTCACAGAGCCCAAGGTTTCCAAGAAACCTGGATGAAAAACCCTGCTCCAGGGACTCGGGCGGAGTAATTTCCACATCACCTGCTACTTGAAATCCTTTTAACTGGAGATACTAAAAGTTATTTTGGGACTTTTTGTTGTCTACCACTAAGCTATAGTCTCTCCCCTATCCTTCCATGGATTCCAATAGTTTGATAAACATACATAATCCCTGACAAATTTAAAAGTCATTGTCACTTTTGTTCAGCATCCCACAATTATAATTGCCACAGATGATTCTAGGAAGTCCCCTGCACAGTTTGAAATTAAAAAGAATTAATGTATACGAACATTGAGCAATTCACTAAATTATGTAATTCACCTTTCCATTTATACATGGTAATGAAATCCATCTCTTTTTACAGATCAGAGAGCAAGTTCACCAGTACGACATCAAGGAAGAAATGACGACCTTGAACGTGATGAAAGACTAGAAGAACGGAGAGCAGATAGGAGTGAAGATAGGAGAGATGAAAGGCCTAGAGACCGGGAGAGGGAACGGGAAAGAGATAGAGAAGCAGAACGTGATCGTGCCCGTGAACGAGAACGTGAAAGAGAAAGAGATAAAGACAGAGAACGGGAACGGGACAGGGACCATGATAGAGACAGGGAAAGAGAACGGGAAAGAGAACGAGAGAGGGAGAGGGAACGGGAGAGGGAACGAGAACGAGAACGGGAGAGAGGACGGGAAAGAGAAAAAGAAAGAGAACGACAGAGAGAATGGGATGAAAAAGAGAGAGGAAGAGAAGAACGCAGAGATAAGAGAGAAGATGTTCGGGAAGAAAGAACCATAAGAGATAGCCGTGAAGACAGAAAGTCAAAGTAAGTTCATTTTTTAAAAGAAAATAAACTAAAAGTTCATTATTTGTGTTGGTAGCCTTAGATGTGTGCATCTTGAGACAGTTTATAAAAAATCAATTGAATTGATTTGTTGATAGTTTATACATCATTCAAATGAAGTGTTTTAGGAAAGTGGAGCAAAGCATATTTCACTCTTCATAGTCTTTGTGAATCACATAAATGGGTTATCTGCACCTGTTCAATATATCATTCAGAACCTTCTGTGGTTGTTGTACAAGTTTTGGGGAGGTAAACCTGCCTACTCTCTAGGTACCTTTGCAGCACAGTTCTCTCCTAACCCCCCAGTTCCTTTTTAATAATAATAGTAATAAAATTTATTTATACCCCACCCCTCTGTTAAAAACAATCAGGGCGGCTTACAGCAATTAAGAATACACCAATTTACAAGCTAAAAACCCCAAAACCCACCCTCTCCATTTAAAAAGTATTAAACTAACATCAATAAAATCTACAAAAATCTTTTAAAAAAACCCAAAACCACATAGGGTATATTAAGCCAGCAGCAGACAGCCAAGAACTCAGAGAAGACAAGAGGCGCAGCTCATGAGGCCAGGATCTAATCAGGAAAGGGCTGCTGAAAGAGATCCGTCTTTACCGCCTTTTTAAAACTACTCAGGCTCATAATCTGACGGATCTCGTCCGGCAGGTCGTTCCATAATCTGGGGGCGATTACCGAAAATGCCCTCTGAGAGGTTGCAGACAGCCTAGATTTTTGTGGCAGAAGCAAATTCCTCTCAGAGGACCGGAGTGCACGGGGAGGATTATATGGGAGGAGGCGGTTCCGAAAATAAGTTGGGCCCAAGCCATTTAGGGCTTTAAAGGTAAAAACCAAAACCTTAGACTGGGCCAGGAAACTGATAGGCAGCCAGTGGAGAGATTTTAACACCCGGGTAATGTGATCTCTGCAAGATGTACCTGAGACCACTCTGGCTGCCATATTTTGTACTATCTGAAGTTTCCAGACCAAGCACGAGGATAGTCCATGTAGAACACATTACAGAAATCCAGACGAGAGGTTACCAGCGAGTATACAACAATTCCAAGGTCCCTTACTTCCAGAAAAGGGCACAGCTGGCATATCAGCCAAAGCTGATAACAGGCACTTCTGTCCATTGCATTTACCTGATTTGTCATCAGGAGCTACGAATCAAGAAGCACCTCCAGACTGCGAACACAGTCCTTTACGGAGAGTGTGACCCCATTCAG
>CM034701.1:232037277-232066591 GCA_020142125.1 Phrynosoma platyrhinos | reverse complement strand
CTAAGGTAGTATTAAAAACAGCAGAATGACAAAACATCAAATAATAAGTTCATAAACAAATAACAGCAGACAGTAGCGGCTAGGACTAAGGGAATGGGTTGACAAAGCCAAACCATCTTGAGAGGGAGCCGGGAGATTATTCCGGGAAGGCCTGCCGGAAGAGATCCGTCTTTACTGCTTTTTTGAAGCAGTCAAGTGTGGTGATAAGACGGATCTCATCCGGCAGGCCATTCCATAATCTTGGAGCAGCGGCAGAGAAGGCCCTTTGGGAGGTCTGCCCCTCCTGCTCTCGCTTGACATTTTTTGACATCAGAGGACTCCGATTTGGGCTGTTCCTCTACATCTTCAGATAAGCTGCCCATGTGTTTGTCTTGGTGTGTTTTGTTTGAATTTGACTATGGTTCCATGACTGATTATATTCATGCTTGCACAGAACAGATGAAGCATGTGCTAGAGCTGAAGATAAAGCAACCAGAGGCAAAACCCTCTGACAGAGTTTATAAGAGTATTCAGGGTAAGATTACAACAGTGGTTACCAACAACTTAATGGTAATGTGTTACCTGAAAAAGTAAGATGGAACTTTGCCTCACACTCCATATTTGGGACCAGTGCTTTGGCAGAGGTATCTCTGTGTCGGTTGGTGAGCAGTCTTCTAGGAGAGGAGAGCATCCTTGGAGGTTCCCTGAGCAGGACCTCAGATTCATGCCACGAATGGAGGCTCCATCCTGACACAATACAAATTATCTTCAAATAATGGGGAACTCCAGAAATGGATCTCTTTGCTTTACCTAAGAACACCCACTGTCAGACATCTGTGCCTTCAAGTAGCACAGCTTCCATGATCCAGATGATACTGCACTGCAGTGCCCAGATTTCTCAGCATTGACTACACCAGTAGTAGTTTAACAATAGCTGGGGGCCATATGTTATAATAAAATTTAAGTAAATTTAATTTAAGCATGGTAACCACTATGCCGGACTTTATTTTGTGTGTGTGTTAGCTGATCGAAATAAGCTGGGCATTACAGTATGCTCTGGAGAGAAGGGAAAAGAGAGAATTAGAGCTTGGAAAAGTTTTGGGCAACAACACCTACATATAAAACCACCCAGCTATGGATCTGTAATCCAGAAATGGCAATGTTTCCAAGTTCTGACAGATAAGTAACAATACAGCTGAATGAATATTTGTAGTCTCTTCAGGGAACTGCCTCTGAGTACCATTGTGTGTGTGTTTCTTGAGCTACATAAGAGCACTTCTTGTTTGGAATGCAACACATTAGGAGCTGAAATGGAAAACTGATTCCATCATGTCTTTACTTTATTGTTATAAACTATACCTCCCCATAAAAGATACCTCCCCATAAAATATACTCTTCCCCACCCCACCCCCGTCTTTGTGTTACATTTTCTGTTTTAGGGTTGATAAATTTGAATCCAGTCATTTGCAAAAACAACACTGAATGTCAACATCTCATTGTCAATGTGTATGTACTAGTCTGCCTTTATTATGATCTAAGATGGCCCCAAAAAACACCAGGCAATGGCAAATCCCCTCTGAATAAATCCTGCCAGGAAAATCCTGTAACAGGTTTGCAATATGGTCATCAAAAGTCAGAAATGACTTGAAGGAATGTAACAAGAGTCATTTGAACCCTGCTGTTTAACTGTTTAACTTAGTACTGAGGCAATAAAGCCATCCATAACATTTAATTTTAAATGAAAATTCCCATGCCTGTGAGAGATGAAACATTTTAATTTTCTTATGCTTCACCTGCAAAGAGAACAGTAAATATATTTCTTACCCTTCTCCAGGGACAAGGATTTTGACAAACTATTTCCATCATTACACTTGGCTTATGCACCGATCTAAAGGGCCCCTCCAGTTTCTGTTCACGCAATGAACATATCACCTGCCTTTTGGTATGCCCTTGGAAGATGTGTGTAGGGTGACTACTTGGTTGCAGCCTTTGACCTTCATCTCTCACTATAGATTAGATGCAAGATCCAGAGCTGATGCTACCTTCAGGAAGGCTTAGTTCCTGTTGGGCATGACTCTCAAAGAATTATATCTGTTTCTAGGGTAGTATGACACTCCTGCCTCCTGTGGTTAGTAGCTTGCTAGTCTCCAGTTGTGTGAGTCACAAAGACCATGAGGAGGACAGGTTATGTACCTGTAACTAGTTCTTCACATGGTAATCTGTAAACTCATACAACCCCACTTGTTCTCCCCTTGTTGTGTGTTGTCTTCCTTAACTACTTGGCTGCTACTTCAGCATCCATAGAAATGAGAGTTTAGATAAGAACCATACTGCTAAGGCTCCTACTGCCAAAACGTTTGTACAGTCAGCCCTTGGTAAATGTGGACTTGCCATCTTTGGATTTAAGCATCCGCGGATGGCAAGCCATGTTGGAAGAGGCAGTTTTGGTAGCAGCTAATGGCTGGGGATTGGGGGGGGATGATTTTTATGCTTTTATGGGGTGTTGTATATTTTATGGTTGTAAGCCGCCCTGATTGGATTACCACTGGGTGGGATATAAATAAAATTTTATTATATTATTATTATCAATCACCGAGGGAGGAGGATCAGGTGATTGATAGCTTCCTCTGACCAGTAGCTGATGAGAAAGTGGAAGAGGCAGGGCGGATACAGCCTGGCAGGCCCCAAGTTAACTTTTTGTGTTCCGGCCAGGGGTAGTTTCTCTGGCTTCCTGAGCCCTCGGCCGGCAGGCAGATAAGAAGCCTTGTTCTTCCTAATGGTGGTGTGGCCACGTGGCTGCGCCACCATTGGGAACAAGGGGACTTGAGCATCCACAGATTTTGGTAACTGCAAGGTATCCCTGTGGATACCGAGGGCCAACTGTGTAACAGTTTTAGAAGGTTCTGAACGATGTACTGCACATGTACAGATCACAAATAGCCATATGAAGACCTACAGTTGTGAGTATGCAGCCTGTCCATTCAGGCGCTGAAATTTAGTTTAGCTTGCTTTGTTTGTTATGTTTCATGAGATTTCCTGCAACCCAAGTGCATAGGATTTGATGACATTCTCTCTCTCTCTCTCTCTCTCTCTCTCTCTGGCCCATTCTAGAAAACGTCATAGAAATGAAAGTAGCCCCAGCCCACGCAAGTCCCCCAAGCGTCGCCGTGAACATTCACATGACAGTGATACCTACAACAGTGGAGATGATCAAAGTAAGCAAAAGCAGTTAGATTCCATGCTAGCTTGTATGTTATTAATAATGCCACTGTTTTGGTAGCTGAATTAAAAAAAAAGGCAAGGTTTTGTTTTATTAAGTAAAGGTTCTCCTTTTTTTGGTAAAAGGTCTTTCTTGCAGAGTAATGATTTCCTGGATATAGCATTTTTTTGGTATATTATTTTTAAGCAGTTTTAATGTAGTCAATCTACTTCACAATCAATATAAACATTCAGAGAAAAAATGAAAAAAATAGAAAGATGAAAATATAAATATATACTTGTATACAGATATGTGTATATATAGGGATGTGTGTGTATAGCCAATATTAAAACTAAACTAGAATTACAATACCTTACTAAAACTATACTAAAACACAGACTAATACCTTCAACACTAGATAAATAAAATTAAAACACAAAAGGACTCTGATACTGTTCCAAACTGTAATAAACAAAATAAAAAAGAATGTAGTGTTCTACCATTACAGATCCATCTGACTAAATTTGATAATTATTATTTTGTTAGAATTGTTATTGCTTATAAAGTCCATAATGGTTTCCAGTCTTTCAAATAATCTTCCCTTGGTTTATCATTTAAAATTCATGTTAATTTGACAGTTTGGGCTAGCTCAGCAACCTTTGCTATTCTTCTGTTGTTGGTGCTTTGGTCCATTTCCATGTCTTGAGTGTACAGTATTTTTTGCCACTGTTACCATATATCTAAGAAATGAATATTTACTATCCAATTATTTACCTTTAATACTTAACAAAAACTTTTATAGTGTCATTGCAAACTGTATCTTTAAAATTTTTTGAATTAACATATAAATTTTAGATCAATAACTTTTTGCTTTCTCACTTGACCGCCACATATGAAAAAAGACTTAACAATCATATCATTGATTAGAAACATGCTTAGACATTTTGACAGCTTATTTAGAATTTATACCAGTTATACATCATCTTATACATATTTTCTTTTAAATTACCACACAATGTAAATTTTATCTTTGGTCCGTATTTTGTCCCATCCCTCCATTTTGGACATTCTGCCCAAATTTTTGGGCCCTGTCAGCCTATAATATTTTACTGGTCTTTCTTCTCTAATTTCAAAAAATATTTATTAACTTTTTTGTTTACATGATCATTATCTTTACACAATTCTGTATAAAGCTCATTTTCTCCAGCCTCTGTGGTCAGATCTCTCTTATCTTGATGAAATCTCCCCTTAGGTTTCCTGTAGGCAAACCAGTTAATTCTTTGCCTTCTTTAAGGAGTATCTCCCTTGACTTGAATTCTCAATTGTCATGTTCCCAATACGAAAGCTCACCATAAGATACCAATTTTGACTTTTAACCCATTCTTTTCTGAAGAAAAGCTTCTTGTGATGAAGTAGCTAATATTAGCTTGGGAAAAGACTCTGCTTATATTTATATTTATATCAAACCCACCAAAGGGTTTTTCTAGTACAATGGTGTATAAATCCAGCATGTGCCAAATCTTAAATCGTGACTTTCAAGTTCCAAAAATCTCTCATCTCCGAGCAATGTCCATTTCTTTAACCATACAGAACAAGAAGCCTTATAGTACAATCAAATATTAGAAAGCCTCAGGCCACCTTTCTCTTAAGCATCATATAATATTTTAAATTTTATTCAGCGTTTCTTTCCCTGCCAGATAAAACTGCAAATTTCCTTCTGCCATTGGAAAAGAGTATTCTGTTTCTCAAAATGGGGGCCATTTGAAAATAAAATAATCTGACAACATATTTGACTTTGCTGCAGTTCTTACCATTAGGGATAGATTTAATTTTCCCATTTTTCTAAATCAGCCCAGGGTGGGGACTCCTGCCATAATCTTTTCCAACAGAGCCTACATTGAATCTGAAAGATTTTGTATCATTATCATAAAATCATCCACATAAACCCTCAGTTTATGCTCTTCTTTTATCCTCGTGTTGCATATTTTATCATCTTGTCTAATACCTTTCAATAAAGTCTCCAACACTAAAACAAAAAGCAAAGGTGAAAGGGGATATACTTGTCTCATTCCTTTCTGTATCTCCATTGGTGAAGTGTCGTTACCAAGATCTGAGCTTTTTGAACTGAATATATTGCCTTTATAGCCTGAACAATATTTTCTTCAAAGTCCATTGTCTCCAAAATCTGAAATGAGTAATTCCAGGAAACTGTCAAAGACTTTCTTGGATCTAAAAAGATCAAGGCTGCCTTTTTGTCATTGTGATATTCCAAATATTCAATAATGTTCAAAACTGTTCTTATATTCATTGTTCAGTATTTCTGTCCTTAAAAGTAAGTATTAATTTAATCTCCTCCACCTAAACTGTGTTTGTTCCAAGTTCAATGAAATCATGATGACGCTATGACCTGAAAACATTGTTGGCAAAATGTCCATATGCTTTACTAATTTAACCATATTTTTAGAAATCCAAAGCATATCTATTCTGAAGAAAGTTTCATGTTGATTTGAGAAAAAGATATAGGCTTTGGAGTTTGGCTGCAAATATCTCCAAGCATCTATTAAATCAAAGTGTTCATTATATTTAAAAAAGGGTTTGGGTACATTAAATCCTTTACTGGAATGTTTGTCTAGATTAAGTTGAACAACTCCATTCCAGTCCCCCATGCAAATCAGATTTTGTAAATCTGGTTCTGATGTCTGTTTTGGTAGACTTTCATAAAGCTTTGCTTTCTCATTATTTTTAGTATAAATTCTCATTATATAATCTTACCATTTCAGTTAATTTCCATGATTAGACATCTCCCTTGTTCATCTTGAAATATCAGTTTGGGTTGAAATTTTTGCTTTGTAAAAATGACTCCATTTCTTTTATTCTTATTTGTAGACAAATTGCAGTCCTAATCCCTTGTTCTATAAAAATTTTAAAGTTTCTCTATCTCAGATGGGTCTCCTAATCTTATTCTTAACAAATTTTTAATTCGGATTTTTAATGCCATTTTTTCCTTTTCTGTGGTGAATTTAAACCATTCACATTCCATGAAATCATTTTCAAATTCATTTTATTTATATATATTTTTTGTTTGTTAACTGCCTTTGCGTCGATCTTGACCCATGGCAACCCTACAGATGAGACATCTCCAGGTCCCCCTGTCCTCTACTGCTCTGCCCAGCTCCTGCAAACTCATATTTGTGGTCTCTTTAATAAAGTCCATCCATCTAACATGTGGCCTTCCTCTCTTTCTATTTCCCTCCACCATTCTTAACATTATTGTCTTTTCCAATGATTCATGCCTACTCATGATGTGTCCAAAGTATGACAGTCTCTTGTCATCTTGACTTCTAGGGATATCTCTGGCTTGATCTGTTCTAGGACCCATTTGTTTGTCCTTTTGGCTGTCCATGGGATCCTCAGCACTCCTCTCTAGCACCACATCTCAAATGAGTTGATTTTCCTCCTATCTTCTTTCTTGACTGTCCTCGAGTTTTTTGATTTTCTTGACTGTATTATTTATATAACAGTATTTAAAAATAAGAAAAGGATCTGTTTTTGTTATTGATCTTTTTTCTTCTTAGCAGCACTCAGTTGTTTGATCAAACCTTCTGGTGCTAGCAATGAAAAGCTATATCTCTCATGCTGAGCAACTCCACCAAAAACATGTATTCTCTATGCTTCTTCACCATTCCTTCTGGTATTTTTTAAAACTTAATTATTTTTTTTGGATTTATTTTAAACCTATTCTTGTAATGTGCTCCCAGTATTTCATCTCTGATTTTTTTCCACATCCCTAGGAAGGTTTTCCTTGTGCATAAACAGAGTTCTGTCAGTATTAGGATTAATCTGCAATTCCACCTATTCTGAAGAGATGTTAATTAACTGCGTCATCACTTCTCCAATTGTCTACCTTAAGTCAGCCACCTTTTCTGGCACACATCATAATCTAATCACCCTTTTCCTTTCCCAATGGAACTCCCAACAGAGTTTAACAGCCCTAACTTTAAGATCTTCATTTAAAACAAATTTAGCTGTTGAGGAATAATTATAGGATTATGAAAAGAGAATATGTGTATATCAATGAGCTTTTCTGTGATCAACTTCCAGATCAGTGATCCTAACTGATACATGTATGGATATTTTTAGTATATGAATTTTAAAAGGCAACCTCCCACTTCTTTGGGGACAAATGAGAAACCCTAAATGCTGGGACTATACATGACAACATTTGGTTTAAGTGATTGAACTAATTGTAAAGGCCAATTCAGAAATGAAGTATTCTGACATGTTTTGCATCTTTCGTAGATGAAAAGCGCAGACTACCAAGTCAGGTTGTACGACCTCAAGAATCACGCTCACTTAGTCCTACACACCTTTCAGAAGACAAGCAGAGCCGATGGAAAGACAGTGACCGAAAGTCAGAGAGAAAGGACAGCTCCAGACATTATGAAGAAAGTGAGTTCAAAGAACGAGGGACTTCTGGGGAGAAACCACGTGAGCAACGAGAGATCAATGAAAGTTCAAGAAGTAGGGGCCAAGAGACTGTGAGTAACTGGGCTTCTGAAGAACGAGAGCCCGCTGATCATTTGCATGAGGATAAGAAGAAAGCTAAAGTGCAGAAAAAGACTACAAAAAAGAAGAAAGAGGATGATGTTGGAATAGAGCGCTATGTCAGTGAACCAGCTCCAGAGAAGACCCAAGTCTTTTCTCCCAAGAAAGTTCAGAAAAAGAAAAACACTGAAAAAAAGCGCAAGAGATCAAAAGGAGATTCTGAAGCTTCTGAAGAAGACAATGGCTCACATCAGAAAAAGAAAAAAGGCCCAAGGACACCACCCGTAACCACAAGAGAGGAGTTGGTAGAAGTTGTGCCTGAGAAAGCTGTGGTAGTAGAAGTTCCTCCTAAAAGAGAAGACACCACGTTCAGTGACTGGTCAGATGAAGATGTTCCTGAGCGTGGAGAACCTATTCTGGAAAGAAGTACTGAGGAACCCCATAGAAGTAGCCACCGCACTAGAGCTGAAAATGTGGAAACACCTCATGTTGTTGAAGATACCCCACGCGTCAAACCTGCTGAACAGAAGCGGAGCAGCAGTCTTTGCAGCAATCGAAGCCACACCTCAAGTAGACTCCGGTCACCCTCCAATGATTCTGCACATCGCAGTGGAGATGACCAGATTGGTTTGAAAAAGATCTTGCATAGCAGCTCCAGCGACAGAGAGAAAAGGTGTCTTGAAATTGCTGGAGAGCGGAAATCAAGAATTGATCAGCTAAAACGAGGTGTTCCTAGTCGCAGCACTTCTTCAGGTAGTTCAGGTTGCAATATTCTGTTTGTACATGCTATATCTGCTGATTTCTTCTGATTCCCTGCTCTGACTACAGACCCCCCCCCCCCCAATATTTCAAAGCTTTCTTAATCCCCAGGATATACTTTAGGGCCGAGACTTACAGTGACGGAGATACAGAGAAGTGTATACAACTATCTGATTCAGACTGTGGTCTTTAGCCTACTAAAGTTTTCCCTTTTCAGATTTTACCATAAAGTGAAATAAATTATAAAGTGTAAAATAAAATAAACACATTTTAAAATAATTTATAAAGCATAAAAGAAATTAAAAAGAAATTATAAAGTGTTTCCTAACCAGGACAACATATGATTAGAGCAGCAGTGGCAACTGTTGCCCACACAGGGCTATCCACACAGACAGCAATGTCCATTCCTTGATTTTGCTCTCATATGCTATGATCAGGTTTCATAACAAGTTTCATCTGCTTGTTGGAATATTTTCTGATTGCTGCAAGGGAGAATGTCATGGCAGTGGAGGGGGAAATTAAGTCTCCTTGCAGGCTGTGACAGCTTCCCCCCATCCCCACAAATAGCTTATTTGAACACCCAGTAACAAGGCTTTCAGAAAATAAATGGTGTTACAGTACAGGGTGAGGAGAGACAGCAGGTGGAGAGAAAAAAGAAAATGAGAGAGAGAAGGTTTTGCAGAGAGAAAGAGATAGAGAAAAAGGGGAAAGAGATAGGAGTTGTTGGCTAGGGGGCGAATGAATGGTGAGAAAGGGGGCCCCTGGCTCCCTCTGGGACATAGGTCTCGTAGATTTCTCCTGGGCTTTCATTCCACTCCCCCACAGACTGCCTCTGTTGTCCCAACTGTTTGAATCCTCAAGAGTGTAATCTGTATTCCAAAGGAATATTGTTCCAAAAATTCCCTGCACCATATGATTATCTTACTCACAGGGGTCAAAAAGTTCCCTTCAACTGTTTGAGGTTAAATATACATGTGCAGCTACAACAGTGGTTTTCTTCCCATTTTGGATGTTCCTTTCCAGCTTGATTGAGTGTACTTACAAATTAAAATTAATTCATTAAAATTAATCTGTTTCTCATAATTTGTTTTTATAATTTTAATTATACAGTTGTCCCTCCACGTTCACAGACTTTGAGTCTGCAATCCCGCTCTTTGCAGGAGGGACAAGCAAGGAGGGATATAATGGCAGCATGCATGCCATTATTTTCAATGGGGCTCGAATATTTGTGAGCTGCCATTTTCACAGGTGGTTTGGAACAGATCCCCCAAGAATTGGGAGGGGCCACTGTAATTTTAAAAGCTGATTCATGTTACTTTGATTTGTTAAATTTGGAATAATGTGATCCTCATTTAAGTGATCCTCCTTATTTAAAAGTTATGTGTCACTGACCTGCTAGTAACAGTTAGTGTGAAACTAATAGCATGTCAGTGATACATTCCTACCAAAGCTTTAACACTCATATTTCTGAGCTATTAAACTTGCTGAGGAAGACTTCCACTTGGTCCTGAAATCCTTATTTGAAGGAGTTAAGGAACATGTTTTAGGCTATACAGGATGATATAATGATGTGTAAACAGTACTTAAATAATAGTTTCCCATGTCAGATGTCATGGGAAATTGTGGTTTAACAAGCGAACTAGTCCCCAAGCTAAGAATAGAAGTAGAATAAGGGAAGAGCAAGAAGGGCAAGGGTCCATGCCTAATTTATAGGCTTAGTAAGATTTTGACATCTGACGTAAGATTTCATATTGGTTGGAAAGCTTTGTTCTTAAGTTTTAATTTCAAGTTAAAGCTATATTGAATGATGTAAGGCTGTTCTAATGTAGTTAATCATGCCTTCCACTGATCTGCAACATGAGTCATGCTTTGTCTTAATATTTCATATAGATCGACAGGATTCAAGAAGCCACAGTTCAAGGCGAAGTTCTCCAGAGTCAGATCGTCAAGGCCATTCCCGATCTGGGTCCTTTGATAGTAGGGAGCGAGTTCAGGACAGAGACAGACATGACCATGATCGTGAACGGGACCGGGAAAGACGAGATGGTAGGACAAGAGATTGGGACCGAGATACAGCTAAAGACTGGTTGAGGAGCAGAGACCGGGACAGAATACGGGAACGTGACAGACAGCGGGAAAAACGGAGAGATACAGACCGTGAAAAGGAGAGGCCTCTTCCTGAGAACTCTGAAAGAGACCGAGGTGTCAGCACTTCCTCTCAAGTAGAGTTATCCAAGCACAGTGAAACAAAACAAGTCAAAGAACGTCAAGAGTTTGAGGCGATCTGTCTGGACTCAACTTCCCTAGAGAAAGAGAGGCTGGATAAAGACATGGGACCTTTGCAAGGCTTTGAAGATGTAGTTGAAGCAGAGAAGCCAGAAAATGTAGAAGGTGAAACATTTGAGGGAGGGGAGAGATGTAGTCCATTTAATTTTTCTACTTTTAAAACAAAACACCAAATACCTAATGGAGTGGTCTTGGTGGAAGCATTTCATTTTCTCTAGTTTGGTTGTTCTGAGCCTGGGCCTGCTTCAGTTTTTATCCTAGTAGAGCAGGGGTTGGCAACGTTGACGTACCCGGGGCCGGTCGCTTCTCCCCAGGTCTTCCAGGGAGGGGAATGGCGTTGTGTGTGTGTGCACTCACGCTCCACCCGCCCCTGCCGCACATGTTGCGGCCGCCATTTTGTTTGCTAAAATGGCGGCCGCGACTCATTTGCACATGCGCAGGCAAACAAAATGGCGGCTGCGATGCGCGCGGCGGCGGGGGCCAGTCAGCGGGAGTCGGCGGGCTGGGAGCGGCCCTCGGGCGTAGGTTACCGACCCCTGTAGTAGAGTGTTTGCTGTCAGGAATATGGAAAATGTGGGTGCTTGCATGAAAGAACATTTGACTTTTTCTTTCCATGACTCCTTACACCCATTACACTTATCCAGCTTTTTATCTCCATAGTAGAGGGTAGAGATGGAAGCAGTATGTGTATCAGACTTTCTCCTTCTAAGCCATTGTCCCAATAAAAATGCATTTTATTCTCTTTGAAAGAGTTTTAAGAGACGTTTTGCCACATTTCTCTCTTTCTTTAGGTGGAGATGATGAAGCCAAAATAGATGATATGCAGTCAATGGGATCTGGTGCTGGAGAATATGAGCCGATCAGTGATGATGAACTGGATGAAATTTTGGCAGGGGATGCTGAAAAAAGGGAAGATCAGCAGGATGAGGAGAAAATGCCAGGTAAGCATGACAGATCCCTTTTTGGCAGGGCTATTTTGGAACAGCCTTCTGTTCCAAAATGACATTGATCCTGGGCTGAGAAGATTTGAACTCTGCACTTTGCATAAATTTCACATATAAATGTGGTCATGTGGGCTTGGTAGTTTTGCATAATATCCCCTCTACTTGTCATGGGAAAGGTGAAGACTATTTTCTGGGCCCTAAGATTGTTGTATCCTGACCTGACCCCTGGAAATCTTAAAAACAGCCCACTGTAAAAACAGTAAATGTTTAAAAATATAGTCTCTATTTGATATGCTCATTTGTAAAGAGTGCTTAAGCTGCATCTTTCTGGTTCATACATCATGGGAAACTGTGTGTTGTAAAACCAGGATGGTTGATTGGTTGTGTGCCTTCAAGTTGTTTCTGACTTATGGTGAGCCTACCATGGAGTTTTCTTGGTAAGATTTGTTCAGAGGAGGTTTGCCATTGCCTTTCCCTGAGGCTGAGAGAGTGTGACTTGCCCAAAGTCACCCAGTGGGTTTCATGGTTGAGTGGGGAATCAAACCCTGGTCTCCAGAGTTGTAGTCCAACACTCAAATCATTACACCACACTACCTATATGAAATCTGGGTGCATCAAGGGAGAGAGAACACAAGTCTTATTTTTTTAACTGGAATCATGAGATCTTAATTTGGCCAGGCTTTATTTTCTAAGTGGAGGTTTGAAAATGGGGCATAGTTTTTGAATTTATACCTAAAATCCATTTGTTGTATGGTAAAAAAGGTATACTGATAAATTCGTCTGTGGTGGGTCAAGAGTATGATATTCCGTTCCAGACCTCCCCCCCCCACACACATAAGGGAAATTACCGCGGGACCTCAAGGCCTGTTGATTTTAATGGTGGCACACTCCTGCGCATTGTGTGTGTGTGCGCGTCGTGGGTGCGCGCGCACCATTAAGAGCCTGCGTATGGTGTGGGCATGCTATCTTTGGTTTTGTTTCATTCTACCCTTCCAAGTGGGCAGTTTTGTTACCATGATCTTTTCCCATCTGTTTGCAAGGAAAAAATGTGGAATCATAAAGAATGTTTGTTCCATCTTCCCTTTCCCTTCACTAGGTTTGAACTGGGAACGTGGAATGATGCAGTGACTATGGTTACAAAACTCTTTATGCTGTTTTGCTGCTTGATATCTTTCCTTAAAACCTTTGTACAGATTAGCTCTATTTGAACTACAGAATGTTATAAATACTGTATGCATACCAAATTTAATTTTATTATTTTTGTATACAAGGCTAACTGCTTTGTTATCAACTCATCTTCCAGCTCTCCCTTAAAAAGGGCATATGAGACTAAACTTGAGCCACCAAAATACAGGTTGTGGGTCATTTTGCAGTCTCAGTAGCTGAGGGAAGTGCCTCATTTCAAACAAATGACGACTCCATGAGAATGCTATGTTTTGCAATTTGTCAGAGCTGAAGCACCTGTTAATGAATGTCCATGTGACTCATAGAGAGGAAGAGGGGTCATTGTACAGCCCTTCAAAATCACATAAGCACTCTATGTTCCTTACTCAATTGCTACATAATTTAAAGGGACTGCCAAAGGATGCCCTACTCACAAGTAAGTTGAATAGCCAAGAAAACTAGAAGGAAAGGAAAATGTCTTGCAAGTTGTGTGAAAAACAAAATGGTTGCTACATATCATGCAGGGTACTTCCTGTACTCCTAGATGTAGTTTGTCAGTGTGTTAACACTTATGCTGACTTTGACATGACTTAATTCTCTCCTTGATTAACTTTAAGGATGAAAACTCAAAAGGGCTCTGCTCTTTTCCTTGCTTTGTGCTGTACTGAAACCAGCAACAGTCTCTTTGTTAATTCAGAAATGATGTCTGAGGAATTTTAGACTCCCAGGCTCCTAACTATTGAAATGACTGTGATATCAATGTGGTAGGTTATTTAGCACCATCTTTGGGGTCTTCTGTGCCTTGCCTTGCCCTCTGTGCAGAGTGATTATTTCATCTTTATATGTGTTTTGCAGATCCTGTTGATGTCATAGATGTAGACTGGTCCAGTCTTATGCCAAAGCAACCAAAAGAGCCACGAGAGGCTGGAGCTGCTCTTTTAAAATTTACTCCAGGTGCTGTCATGTTGAGAGTGGGCATTTCCAAACAATTGGCTGGCCCTTCCCTCTTCACCAAAATTAAGGAGACCTGCCAGAGAACGCTGGAGAAACCAAAAGGTAATTACTCCTGGGAGTGAGCCGGAAGACATTTCAGGATTGCATTACTTGTGAAGAGGAAGAATGTATATCACACTGAAGAAGCTTCATCAAGTCAGCTCTGTGGAATGGCTGTTCATAATTCTGGTTGCAACAGGATGATTTCTGTTGTGTTTACAAGTAGACTAGGGTTTCTATATATTATATATACTGCTCTGTGGAAAGACTGCATTCTACCCATCCCAAAAAATCCCCAAACCCTTCCAGCTTTCATAATAATAATAATAATAATAATAATAATAATAATAATAATAATAATAATAATAATAATAATATGATTTATTTATATTTCCCACCTCTCCCTGCAGATCAAGGTGGGAGCACAAGGATAAAATAGAAGGAAAAATACAGCAAGGCTAAAGCACAGCAAAATAAAGTGATTAAAACACTAAAAAACAACAGTGATAATTAATACAATTGAATTTTTAAAATTACAGTTAAAAAATTACAAATTACAAATACAAATCTGTGCCATGGGTGGTGATGATCTTCCTTCACCCAGAAGGTCCTGAATCTTATGTTCAATTAGGGAGATCAGGTGGGTGGGCCCGCCGGAAGAGCTCCGTCTTGAGTGCCTTCTTGAAGGCCTCTAGCATAGGAATAATACGGATCTCTTCCGGCAGGCTGTTCCATAATTTAGGGGCCGCAGCCGTGAATGGTTTTTGGGAAGTGGATGTCAGTTTAGTGTTATGGTAATTTAGTAAATTCTTCCCTGATGTTCTAAGAGTGCGAGGTGGATTGTGTGGGGAGAGGCATTCCTTCAAGTAACTCGGACCCAAGCCATATAGGGCTTTATAGGTAATGACCAACACTTTGTACTGTGCCCGGAAGCTAATGTCAGTAACTGCCTAGTTCCAAGGCTGGAAGGTGGGATTTATCTGTCTGTAGGAGTGGAGATGCTACTGGGGAACTGCATGGACATGTTCTCTCCTTGTGATGAAGCAAGCTTTACTCTCTGTGCCACCGCCTCTTTTCATCTACCCATCCTGTAGTCTGTTTCTTGGTCACATGGGAATTGATGGACTACTGAAATCTTTTCTGTGTGCCATTTAGCATTTAGTAGAGCCTCATTAACAGTACAGTTGGATTTTGGTTGCTTTGCCCTGGGATATATGTGGGATAACTGGAGACAGAGAGCAGATTCATTTAATTGCTCTCCAGAAGCTGTATACTCCATCAGTCTCTATGATCAGGTTATCCTTTCCCTTTGCATGTACATAACATGCAGCCGTGCAGCATAGACATATACTCAACTCCTAGAATACTTACCCCTCAAAAAAAATATCATGCTCTGAGTCACTGATTGAATCGTGCAATAGGTAGTGATGGGAGAAAGTAGCATGTATGGCCCACCACATGCGCAGAACTTCCAGGCAAAGACTGCACAAGCAGAACCTGATATGTACATGAAACAGAAAATAGTACAGTGAGTTCAAAATCTTGTTCATGTTTCCATATTTGTGTTTATTTATTTATTTTTTTAAAACCCTCATGCCTTTACAATCCATGGTCTCAATTATTCTTGGAATATGAAATGTGTATATTTCCTGTTCCATTCATTCCCTGTGTGGGGTGAGATTTTGTTTTCTTATTGCAGTGCACTATAAAAAGTGTTGGCTTTCCTTGCTTCACTCAGATTAGGAAAAATTAGTCTCATCAAGGAATTATGTTGTGGTCTTGAGCCATGCTCAGATTTTGTAATTCCCCAATTGAGAGAGGACCGATCATTTGAGATACTTCTGTGTTCTCAACCTGGACTAGCAGGAAGAAATCCAACAAACATATTTCAATTGCATCACTGTTTATATTGTTGTTGTTTTTAATTCTGTAGAAGCAAATACCTGTTAAAGTTAGTAGTTAAAGCCCCCAATTCAGGACTTATTCAAATGTTTCATTTATGACAGGAGCAGAAAGGTGCATGGGGTCGGTTTCCTTCCTGCCACACTAGTGTGTCCCAGAAGTGAAACTACACTGGATGTGGCTGAAATGGGGCAATTTGATTTCCAGAAATGTTGGGGGGGGGTGTCACATGGTTTTTTAAACAATATTTTTATTCAAAAATTGGGGTTAGCACCATTTGTATCATTTACCTATTCCCCATCCCCATTTTTTCCTAGTTTTATTCTGAGTCTTCACATCTTCACAGTTTTTGGTGATTTTTCTCTCTAAAAAACAGTCTTAAAAAGGAAAGAAAAATTTGGAGAACTACCAATGGGATGTAGGGGCCACCAAAGTGGGGGTTACAGGTGGCACTTTCCCCACCCTGATTTATAATTTATGACTCCTTCTCTTTATAACTGAGATGGATGTCTTAGAAACAAAACTTTTTCGTTAGAAGCCTTCATGATATTAAAGGTTTCATTTTAGTGTGCATCATTTTTAACTTGTTTTCTTTTTTTATCGGTGCAGCAATCATATACAGATTTGTTTTAACATCTCCATCAATTCAAGAAGACCGGAGAGACACATAATCAGTTTTTCATATGTCCATCACATCCTTTTCTGTGATTGTTCTTCTATACTCTTTATTTCTCTGTTTAAGCCCAAGAGCCCGTTGGATTATTTCTGTCCAACGAAGATCCACTTTTCTAGACTAAAACCTCCATTCTGTCCATTAATTTGTTCAAATTCTTCCTCTTCTTTTCCCATTTTTTCCTCTTATAAACAGCAAGAATTACCCCCCCCCCAAAAAAAAATCTTACATATCTCACATGGTCTTTTCTGCCTTTCCCTTATGACCCCTCTAAGCATTGAAGCTTGCAAATGGGGCCTGATTTGAATTTGCTTTTTTTCCCCATGTTTGTTTTAGCTTTGGTGTTTCTAGACAGTGGAGGATTGTATCATTTTGACTTTTTCCTCTTTTAAAAAATACATATTTTTGTTAATTAAGTGCAAATGTATCAGGATAACTGTATAATGTATTTTTTACCCATTTTAAAAGAATGTGAGTTATATTGTTACATATCTTTTTTATGCTGCCTTTCTGCAGATGTTGAGAACCTATTTGAACATGAATTTGGAGCCCTCAACATGGCTGCCTTACTGCGAAAGGAGGAGCGAGCTGGTCTGCTATGCAACCTTGGCCCTTGTTGCAAAGCCCTGTGCTTCAGGAGAGATTCTGCAATTCGCAGGCAGCTAGTGAAAAATGAAAAGGCAAGTGTATGTGGCATGCCACTGCAACACAAAAACGCCTGTGTAACACTCAGAAAATCCAGGATGACTCCTAACTTTGAGATGGGTTTCTTGCTAAATCCTTCAGTTATCCAACCACAACATATTTCATAAGCCATCTAATCAAGCTTCTACTCTAGTGGGTTTTGCCCATTTATATTGAAAACCTTTTTTCTTTTATAAAACCAATGGGAATTTAATAATCTGGTTCAATCCAACAATTGGGTTGCTTAAGAACACTGCATATTCTCCTGAAACAATATGCAGTGTTTATTTCTGGAGACTAAAATGTTTGTGAAAAATGCCAGCTGGCATTCTGTTCATGAATTACAGTGATGTAAATTGGACTTACTACCCTCTCAACACTTTGCCTGTTGCAGTGAATCCAGCTACAGGGAAATAGCTGGATGCTTCCCTACTAATCCCCCTGCTTTCTGACAACACAGACATAGCTGTCTTGTGCAGGAAGCTGCACTACTTACAAAATGGATTGAGGGTATAGTATTGGAAGGTGTAGTTATGGAGATATAAGTATGTGATAACACATTAATCTCTGGATGCTAGTCTTCTCTCTGCCACCATTTTCCTAGCTGTTCTGTTCTTTTTGTGTAATTGTGATTTTATTTTACTTGGCCTGAATAGAGTTTTTCCATTTCATTTACATGTCCAAAGGTTCTAAGTATATATCTGTAGCTTTGTATTTCTCGCATCCAGTGAACTGGGTGGTGTACACCGTTTTCAAGGCTAACAGATATTGCTTCACAAATGTTAGTGTGGGCTAACATCATTAAATTTGTGGAGTTACAACATCTGAATTCACAATGCAGCCATAACTAACTTGCATTTATTCCCAAACAGGGCACAACAAAACAAACGTATACAAATCCCCCAGTAGTGGACAATGAGTTACTGCGGTTGAGTCTACGGTTGTTCAAACGCAAGACTATGCATCAAGTTTCTGGACAAGAAAAAACAGAGGACTCTAAACTTTCACAACCATATGTTCCAGAAACATGCATGTCCTGAGCCATCCCCTTTGGTCTTTTCACTGTTTGATAGTATTGAAGTGTACATCGTTGTTCCTTTCAAGTAGGACAGTGCTGGAAGAGGAAAATACATTATTTATGTATGGGACAGTTCAATTGCAATGAGTCATTTTTCCCCCAAGTGTCAGGAATGAGCAGGGATGTTACCAATGGGAGCAGTTAAATAAGCAGGGTAAGCTATCTCTGTGGTTTGTTTACTTTTATATCCAAATTGGGGACCCCCTGGCTTACTGGCCTCCTAACAACCAAGAATCATAAGCTACAGTTTGTTCTTTGCTCGAGATTCTGACTTTTTCGGAGAGCAAAAAGTCAGGGTTACTGGTTTGGACCTAACACGAAACAAACTAGAAATAGAGTTCCCTAGTTTATTTAACATCTTCCCTCTGGCAAGAGGAGCCAAACAAAAGCTATCAGGTAGCAAGCATAAGGATATCTGCTTGTTGCTGCTAAGCCAGAATTCTGAAGTATTTTGCTATCATTGCATCCAAACTGGGCCAGTGGGTTGATTGTGAGATGGGCTATCAAAGAACGTATTCAGTACAAAAGTTTGAAGAGCAGTCTGTCTGTTCAGCTGCATGTTTTATAAGTGAGTTCTAACCATGGATCCTATTGAATAACTTACTCATATGTAAGTGTGAAAATGTCAGTTTTTGGAGATATGTTTTATCACCTGCTATTAAATTTTTAAGAAGAAAACAGTTCTGATTTTTGTCTGACTTAAAAAAAATTAAATTTTTAATCTGTAAATAGGCTTATCAATAAGATATTACATGTATTGCTACGCTAAATGTCGGGCTGTTGTGTTGGTTTTCACACCTTGTAATGGTCATTCTTCTGCCTCCATTCATTCCCTAAATATACTGGAGTTTTATCACTTTTTTCTTGGTTGAAGTGTAACTGTGGTGTGAGCATAGGTAAAAAGAAAGAAAGAAGATTGGAAATGTAATGCGAGAATGAGCAAGAGGAAATCTTCTAGCAAAGGTCATCTCTCTGCCATTCAACATGTGATCAGAGGGACTGCGCAGTAGTTACAGGAGAACCCAAGACAATCAAAACGGAAGGCTTGGAGATTTATCCTTGTCTATATTGGAAACTACTAGGACCAAAAACAGACATACTGTCTTGGGTTTTAAATATGTGGCTAGACCTGGAAATTCACAAGAAACAGACTGAGACAAGAGTCATGTCATTTAATTTTTTTTTTAAATCCTAATAAGAACAGATGCACCACCTCCCATCAAATCCCAAGGTATTTAGTTAGTTTGGATGATGCCACAGTCTCTGTCTACCTCATTCAGAAATATTCATGTGAAAAACAGAATTCAGGCTAACCACAAAACTTCTCATTTTCTTGATGAATGAACATAGTGGGTTGGAACTAAAACAAAGGAAAAAGTTCAGTATTTATTAAAATTAAAATGCCAAGCAAATTGTATTTGTCTAACTATGTAAGCTGACTGACTAGAATGTTGTACATTGTTAAATGGAATAGTGTTTTACATATTTTTAATAACATGTGAAGCTATTATTTTGATTCCAGTGAGTGTTTCATAGCAAGTTGGTTTAATGAGGTGCTGAGGCAGCAAGAATCCGTATCTTCCTTTGTCTCGAAGTTCAAAAGTGAAAGAATACTTTATACCAAGATCATAAGCCCAGTCGTCTGAACCTCCTGGAGCTAAATCTATGGGATAAAACCAGAAACATTATCATGCCCAGATGATCGACCTTATCTGAGCAGTGGCTAATTCGGAAACAAATGTGTCTTAATGTTCTTATTGTGCTACTTACAGATTGTTTGTGCACCAGAGCCTGCCTGGTAGTGATTTTGATATCCAACTTTTATAGCATTAGCTACTTTGTTTGCTACTAGTTGCTGAAAAATAAGAGAAAAAATATTAGTTTTTAGTGTGTATTTATGTTTATTTCTTTCAGTGCTTACAGGTTTACTTCTTTCAATTTTTATGGAGCTTTAATATGCAGGTGTTATTATTTGCATTCTTGCAAGACCTGCTCTGCTCCTTTAATTCAAGACTAAATCCTTGACTCAAATATCATTTTGGAAAAACACCTAATGGAGGCATGAGCAGAGCAGATTGTGGGTCCCTATTGCATTCTCTGTTGCCCTCACTGCAGTCAATGGTCCATCTTTCCCCAAAACATCTCAACTGTGCCCTCTGGGGATATGAGCAGCAGTTTTACCCTATGCTTCCCTCTCTTAGATTCATAGAAATCTTTCCATAAAACTAGACAATTGCCTGTCTTTGTGGCCATGTGAACACTGAATTTAATAGTCTGCTAATTCCTTGTCACTTTTCTTCATCACTAAATGGTGATAATACAGGTCGAGTCTCCCTTATCCAAAATGTTTGGGACCAGGACTGTTTTGGATTTTGGATTTTAAAAAAAATATTTAGGGACCCAAGTTGAAACTAAAATTCATTTATGTTTCATATACATCTTATACATATAGCCTAAGGTAATTTTATTAAATATTCTTAATAACTTTGTGCATGAAACAGAGTTTGTGTACACTGAACCAGCAGAAAGCAAAGGTGTCACTATCTTAGCCACCCGTGAAAGAAGTTTTGGGCTTTGGAATATTTTGGATTTTGGAATGCTGGTTAAGGGAGACTGAACCTGTACCTTTTTCATAGAGATATAAGATCTGCATTAGTCTTAATGACAGATGTATTAGATTTCTTATTAGCTATACTGCTTTTATACTCCACCTGATTAGATGTCCCCATCTAGTAGCACAACAATTACAATATGCTCTGTAAATCTGCACATAGTTTATTCAATGAAAGAAAAGACATTAGGTTATTAAGCAGAGGTGTCTGGAAAGCCACAGAACCCTTTGAGGTTAAAGCCTCCAACCCCAGGTCTCTGCAGGCTGAATAGAGAACAGCCCAAACCCTTTGGTTGCATGCTCTCTCAGAGCATGAGTGATATTCAAGTAAGCTTTCCTGCTAGTGTAACAGTATTCATCAGTGGACTGGGGAAGGAAGATCGATTCTCCTTCCCACCTTTAACCTCTTTCACTTCCTCAAAATATGTTTGCAAGAAACAGTGGGTGGAAAGTCTTGTTGCTCATATAATGTTGAATATTGGTCCATATTTCCTGTCTCTGCTGTATAATGCAATATGAGCTATCCTCTTTGTGCCATAAACTACAGTATGCTGCCTAGACCTATGGGAAGAATCCAAAATATTCTAGAGGTCTGGAGCTTCTGTGTGTTTTATTTCCAATAATTATGGTTTCTCAGATACAGTTTATCTGGAATATTTTGTGCTCCACCCATATCTGAAACATAACTTCACGATCTGAATTACAAGAAATGAATCCCACAGTGGTCTGAATATTTCAGTACTCTTCCTAAGCACCTAAGATTAGAAAATAAGGCAGCTCTGTCCTCATTCAGATGCTCCAGGTCCATTTAGATGGACTGACACAGGAGAACAGCAAACCACAAGTAGAAGAAAGGAGGAGACAGAAACATGTAAGCATGGCAGCAACAAAAACAACAGTGGTGTGACAAAGTTACATGTCTAAAACCATGTGGGAACAAAATTCCTTTACTGGTGTAAAGAGTAACATTTTATAGCTGTTTTTTTTTTAAAAAACAGTTAACCTTTTCTTTATTTTTATGTCATCCTCTTACCCAGGGGTAGGCAACCTTTTTTGGTCCTGGGCCGGTCCCCCGAAGTCCTCGTCTCTGCTGGTCTGAGGGGGGGGGAATGGCAGTGCGTGCGCACCCCCCATCACCACGTGCGTCACGGCCGCCATTTTGATTTTCAAAATGGCGGCCGTGGTGCACACGGCTGCATGGAGGAGAAAACGCGCTGCGGTGGCGGCAGCAGCAGGGATCGGCCTGGGCCGGTAAGTCCGGCGACCTGGGGCGGAACCCTCCAGGGGGCCGTAGGTTGCTGACCCCTGCTCTTACCAATGCTAAGGTGATTCTCCTTATACAAAAAGGAATAAAAATAATATAAAAATAATGAAGTTACTATTTTGATATCATTGTCAGTAATGACAATGAATTACCCGTTATATACTATAACAAGTAATGGGAATAAATTAATTTTAAAAGTAACTTTCACACAATATCGAACCATGGTTTGTCAATGTCTCTGAACTGAGTCTGTGAGCAAACAATTCAACATTTAGCCCTTTATTTGATAAAGGAAATCTTTTGTGCACTACCCAGGAAAAAGGAAGGGGGAAAAACATGCCCCCTACCAAATGCAACATGGCAGTTCTTTAGGGTTGGATTAAGCTTAAATAGTAGGATTCTTACCAGCTCATCATGATCTCTACTTTTATTTTTAGTATAAGAATATGGAAACAGAACCATCTGGGAGTAAGAGTGCATTGATATATATGCCTTAATACGATCCTTGTGCTTTCTGAGAAAATTAGCTACAGCTTTTACTTCTGGTTCAGACTCAGGGTATGGTCCACAATATATCTCTTCACAGTCATTATTAGATGCACCTTTGCCTTTATTTAAAAAAGAAAATAAAGATAGTTAATATAAAACTGTATACTTTTAGAAATGTTGGATCCAGTGGGCTACAACCTTAGGAACATTTTTCATTCTGTATTTTCACTAGCTATTTGGAGCTGAAGTAAATACCCATATGTATGACCACCTTCTATCAAAAATTTTCAGATTGTGAAGTACTGTACATCTAATCTTGTATGTGACTGTTTTTCCAGAAAGATCAAGACAAAGAAAAATATTCTGATTTTCCTTTCAGCAATATGGATGCTATTTCTCATGAGATTTTGTTGATTGTCACAGTTTAAGAAAAGGAAATTGGTCTCAGGCACGAAAGAAGGGCAGCCTGTAAAGCTTGTCTCATCTCCTTCTTGCTAGGGACTTGGATTCACATCATGGGAAGGGAGAAAATCTTTCTTCCTCAGAAACAAAAGAAATCCTGAAAGATCAGGGCATCCTCAGGAGTTCCCTCATAATCTTCCTAGAACTGCTATGTATGTAAGCATTGTAGAGTGCTACCTCCTTGAAGTGACAAATGGAAAAGAGGAGAGAAGCCATCACTGACTGACTGCAGAAGATTTCACTTCAGTCCATAGCATCACTCCCAATTTTTGTAGTTTTTTCCTGTAAGAAATTTAATGAACACCCACACAAGAATTTGCAGTATAGATAACATTTCCATCTGCATTTCTTCTTGGTACTTTAGGTTCAGAATGGCTCTCTAGACAAATATATACAGGTAGGGAGAAGGAATATACAGTATCTATTTTCAGATTGGAAATTTGGGGAGATTTGGATGTCACTTCCTGTCTAAGATTCAGGATTACTAAATTAAATGTATACATACGCAACTTTTATTTTTACTTGATTTCCTCCCACTTTTGCAGGCTTAAGGTAGGCAGGGGGCTTTGGGACATTTGAGTTTCTTTTCACATCAGAGGGTTTTTGTTTGTTTGTGTCCATTAGTGAACATACAGACAAAGTGGCCTTTGCTATGCTTGGAGTTGGACTCATTGAAACCACATCACAAAGTGGCATCCACGTATATTTGGAGGATGAATATACATGTGTGTGCACATCCATATGTGTATGTTTTATACAAATGCTTACAAAGCAGTCCTGTGCATGTCTGCAGACATAAATCACACTGAGGTCAATGGCATTTACTCCCAGACAAGAAAGTCGAAGTTTGTGTCTTTAAATAGTAATGGACTGGATGAGGGCAAACAAATTGAAACGTAATCCAGACAACGCAGAGGTGCTCCTGGTCAATCAAAAGGCAGATTAGGGAAAACGAACTTTGATGTGTTGGATGGGAATCTCAGGCTCATAGGTTGGGGGGTCCCCCTGGACTCAACTGAGCCTAGATGCCCAGGTTTCAGCAGTGGCTAAGAGTGCATTTGCACAACTAAAATTAGTGCACCAGCTGCACCCATTTCTTCAGATGTCAGATCTCACTATGGTGATACGTGCCTTGATTACATCCCATTTGGACTACTATAACACACTATGTGGGGCTGTTTTTGGAAACTGTTCAGAAACTTCTGCGGGTCTAAAATGCAGAGGCCAGAATGCAGACCAGGGCCAGTCCCAGGGAGCAAATATCTCCCTTGTTGAAACAGCTCCACTGGCTACCAGTTCAATTCAAAGTGCTGGTCATGACCTATAAAGCCCTACATGGCTTAGGTCCAGACTGCTTGAAAGGCTGCATCTCCCCATACAAACCTGCAAGGGTCCTAAGATCTTATGGGGAAGACTTTCTCTCAGTCCCACCACCATCACAGGTTTGGTTGATGAGGATATGAGAGAGCGCCTTCTCAGTGGCTGCTCCGACCCTTTGGGACTCCCTTTTTCAGGAGGCTAACCTGGTCTAGCCCCCTCCCTGCTTTCCTTTCACCGGCAGGCCAAGATGTTTTTATTCACACAGGCTTTTAATATATAATCATTGTCAGGGAGGCTTTTATATGGAGTGTGTGCTCTATGTTTTAAACTTTTGTATGTTTTGTGTTATTTTCTATGGTTTAAGCAAGGTGATATTGTTTTTAAATGTTTATTGTAAAGTTTTAAAAGGGATACAGTGGCTCAAGTGGTTAAGGCACTGACTCTGTTGATTGCAAGATCGGCAGGTTGGCAGTTCGAGGCCGGGGTACTGCATGATGGGGTGAACTCCTGTCACTAGTCCCAGCTTCTGCCAACCTAGCAGTTCAAAAGCATGCAAATGCAAGTAGATAAATAGGTACCACTTCAGTGGGAAGGTAAACAGCTTTCTGTGCAGTCTTGCTGGCCACATGATCACAGAGTAGTCTCTGACAATGCTGGCTCTTTGACTTAGTAACAGATGACCACCGCCCCCTATGGTCAGACACGACTTGACAACCTTGTCAACGGGGAATACTTTTACCTTTAAAGTTTTAAAACTATTTTATCTGTGAGCTGCTTTGGGTTCCTTTCTGGGAGAAAGGCAGAATATAAAATAAATACATCAAATGACAAATACCATCAAGATATACATGCATATTAAAAAGTGGGGGCAAGATCATGCATGAGCCATATAGGCTCAACTCTTCATTGCACTGCAGCTTTGGGGTGGTGGTGGATGCATTAACCCTCAGAGCCTTGCTCACCAGTACCACAGAACCTCTTTGCTTGGTACAAATACCTGGCTTTTAAGGTAATGATAATGATCCAGTGGAGGACTGGTTAGAGTATAGGACTATGACTCTGGAGATCAGGGTTTGAATCCCAACTCAGCCATGGAAACCCATTGGGTGGCCTTGGGCAAGTCACACTCTCTCAGCCTTAGGAGAAGGCAACGGCAAACCTCTGAACAAATCTTGCCAAGAAAACCCTGTGATAGGTTCATCTTAGGGTCACCATAAGTCAGAATCGACTTGAAGGCAAACAACAACAAAATGATGCAGTGACTATAAACATTAAAAAAGAGATAGAAGGTCCTAAGTCTACTTTATGACATCGTAACTGTCTAACAAGAAGCCAGCCACCAAATACAAAATTGAATCTTACCACACCATCCTGCATCAAAATTTCGGTTCAAGTCTGTCCCGATGCACCTGTTGCTGCCATGCATTGACCGGCTTTTCCGCCACATTCGATTCTGTAGATGTACACATGCACATGTATATTTAATAAATATCCTCAGGTTATTAGCATTATATAGTTTTGAACAGAAAACCAAACCTCTAACTCAGGATCACACTTCTGGAAAGACTATCTAGTTCAGGAGGCTCCCTCAGAACCTTTAAGCAATTTACATAGTCAAACTCAATATGAAGAAAGGACATGAGCATTGTTAAGTACTCATGTATTTATGTGCTGTCCTGAAAACTAGTTTTCTCTGAAATTGACCTGAGTGCTTCCAGATTTACTTTGTCCTCTTAAGTTTACTTCCACAAAGAAGAAAAATATCACAAAATTTCTTGGAGTTCTGAGGAATAAGGTTATAACAGAATAGCTGCATTTCCTTCTGACGCCTTGTTTGTGGAATAATGCAAAGAAGTATGAAAGCCAGTATGCTGTAATGGTTTGGGTGTTAGACTGTGCCTCTGGAGACCAGGGTTTGAATCCCTCTTGGCCATGGAAACCCACTGGGTAGGTCACACTTTCACAGCTTCAGAAGAAGGAAAAGGCAAATCCCATCTGAACAAATCTTGCCAATAAAACCCTGTGATAAGTGTGCCTTTGGGTTGCTTGGAGATAAGTGGTATGCTCTGGTGTTGTTGCAATAAAATATATTTTTTTCTATATTTGTTAAGCTGTTGTTTATAATAAAACTTTCTTTTATTCAATTTTGTTTTATTGAACAACACTGGAGTATATCTCTCATCTCCAAGTATTTTACATTTTCCCCCCTTCATTTTCTCATGCAACTTAGGGTTGCCATAAGTTGCAAACAACTTGAAGGCTCACAACAAGAACAAAAAATGTCCTTTGGACATTGTAAGAAAGACTGCAGTCTTGTCTCTAATATGAATATACTTATTAGAAACTGATCTATGTTACTAAAGTTTTTTCTGCAATGCCAGTAAGTAGAAAGAACCTATTAGATAAACAGAAGGGAGATAAGAATAAATTAATGAAGAGAAAGAAAAGTGTTCAAGAAGATGAATGCTCCTTCTGAATTACTGAGGAGATGTTCACTTGGTTTGGCTAAATCTGCAAAAAGAAATGCAGGAGAATCTTGTCAAAGTACCCAGTTATAATTAATATTCCAACAGAGTAAATTAAACTATCCATTTGCTAGAACACAGGAAATTGCTTTTTACTGAATTCATCTAGTTCAGTATTGGCATGGACTGGAATCAGCTCAAGCTTCCTGGAAATTTTATTTCTTAGCTCTAGTTGAAGCCAGGGATTGAACCTGGGACCTATAGCATATACTGTGCTGAAATCAATGGGCTTCAGATAAAATAACGGGTATCAGAATAAATGTTTACATTGATTATGAATGTTTCCTTGGAATCTGGACACACTTAACTCTGAAGTCTCCTTCCTTGGAGGTCTTTAAGCAGAGGCTGGATGGCCATCTGTCAGGGATGCTTTGATTGGGAGTTCCTGCATGGCAGGGGGGTTGGACTGGATGGCCCTTGTGGTCTCTTCCAACTCTATGATTCTATGATTCTATGAACTAGATTGTGTCATAAAGTTCAAAGCCTTGTAGTGAAATGGGGAAAAAATAGACAAACAAAGCCCAGATTGCATCTTGTATGAGTGATGCTGTAGACAACCTACATTTTATATAATGGAAGCATTTAAAGATCTAGGCTACACTCTAAAAACAGAATGAAATATGTCCATAACTATTTATTTCAATAATGTGTTTGACATAGATCATAACTTTCGTGGGGCGCCTCCAGGAAATGGAACCAGCAGTCACTTAAGATCTCACAGTAGGATTTTTAAAAACTGTTGAGATTCCCAAATCTCTGGATCAGATTCGATAAAACAGATGGAAGACTTGCACTTACGGTAGTCCATGTGTACTCATAGCCATCCACATTCATTACTGGCAAGACATAGAAATCAAGGTGCTGTAGAAGCCTCTGCAGTAAGGAATCTCTATTTAGGGAATGAGTTGCCTATACAGAATGCAAGAACAAGATTTAATGAAAGGATCAAATGAGGAGAACCAAATTTTCTCATTGTTGTTACTTGCGCTTAAGCCGGCTCTGACTTTTGGTGAAGTTAGGAATGACAGGTCTTAATGAACTCTTATCTATCTCAAAGTCCTGCTGCATGTTTGTCTCAAAATCCTGTTTATCTCACAAAATCCTGCTGATCCTGCTGATCAGCCCTGTTAAAATATTAATATGTGTAACATTCATCAGCCCTTACTGGTAAGGTCATGGGGGGGGTATCAGTGTACACTGCTCCCCCTACTTTGGTCTTAGGTCTGGTGCCAGCAACTGGTACTCTTTTAATAATTACAAAGCCTCTGATATCCTGGCAAAGCCCCCTCCCTCTCCAACACTTGATTTAAACCTACCTTATTTTTTTATAATATGTTTTTTAAAAATCTGACCCAGGAGATGATCAGTACTGAGTGTCTATTTTTGTTTTCCATTTTTGTTATTAATTCCATATCAATATATTCTCTCTAGGAATCTCTAGGTCCCCCAGTGTGACTCTGCTGGAAGTTGACCATAAAGTCGTACTGGAGGACCTAGAGATTCCTAGGGAAAAAAAATACTTCTCTGAGCATCTGTAGGACCTCCAGTGCAAGGCTATGATCCCCTTCCACTCAATGTTGACCATAGATTTGCTCTGGAAGACCTAGAGATTCCAGGAGAGGTGTCTACTCAGATAAAAATATAGTGGGGTTTTTATTTGTGGTTTCTCCACTTTCGTGGGGGTCCTGTGTCCCTAACCCCAGTGAATGTGGAGGACCTACTGTAATTGATGGTGGGATAAATCAACATTTTAATTCACTGTTACTGTACCATCCTCTTGGGCCTGAAAATACCATGACCCAGTATCATGATGACTCTCATTTCACCTCTATTCTGTCTTGCTTACTCCCCTCCTCAATGGAAGTGATTATCTTTCTGAATACACCTATGGCACCACCTCTCTTCATCCAGCTTTTCTCTTCAAAAGCCAATTCCTTTATGAGTCTGTGTGCTAAAATACATCACTATGTAAACTGGTGGGCTTTTGGTGTGTGTGTGTGTGTGTGTGTGTGTGTGTGTGTGTATAACAATTGATGCTGAGAGAATATGTCATCTACTTACATGTCCTATGAACCAGACACAAAAAGCAGGAGAAATCCATTCCCGAGCATGGATACCACAATCTATCCAAATGCCATTTTTGGGTGTTCCCCCTCCATTTGAAAGCTAAGAGAAGAATGAACAGAAATCTTAGTTGCATAATGGGAGTACACAACCTTTTTAGTCCTGATGGACATATTTGCATGGCACACATCCACATAGACATGCACTTTTTGTCAATTTTATCATTTTCCTACCAGCATGTGAAATTTCACACATATCAACTGAGAGGGGGGTCCTTGTTGAAAAAAATGTGTTGATGCTGAATATACAGCTTACAGTCTTTGAGGTCAAGTCATCAAGACATCCAGATCTTCATGCAAGCTTTCTTTTATTG
>CM034701.1:231983799-232000674 GCA_020142125.1 Phrynosoma platyrhinos | reverse complement strand
GGATCCCTAAGGTATGAAGAGATGAGGATCAGAGCCAAGGTAGTGCAGAGTAGGGTTGTTGGATTTAGGGGTTTTTTTTTTGGAAATGGGAATCCTCTTACCCTTGATGACCCATTCTGATTTTTGTTAAGCCACTGGTCATTATAGACCAGGGGTGGTCAATCACAAGCCACATACGGCTCTTTGACATATAATGTGCGTCTCACAGAAATATGTTGGCTGAGCTCCTTTTTGCATTATAATTCACATAAAAGGTAAAAAGAAAATTCAAGCCTTATTATTATTTACCAGACCTTACAACTATTTAAACTGGGAGTCCACTGGATTAAAATGTAAGTTCATGATGGGTAAATATATTTAAGAATGTAAATCCTAATTTTAATGCTAAATTTGCATAGGGATATGAGTCCGGGATTAAGACAAACAAATATTAAGATATATAAATATCATTAAAATATCTATTTTTACCTTTTTTATTTTTATTTTTGGCAATCTCACTTAATGTTAATGAAATACAAATGTGCATATTTTTCTTAGCTGTTTCTATAGTTTCTTACCGTATTAAATATGCTCAGTATAGTTAACACACTAATCAATCAGGATTTTGAAAACATTTGGTATATGTGTGTGTGTGTGCGCACGCATATTTTGTGATAATGGAAACCCATACAAATAGATTAAAAACTACGTGAATAAATATTACGTACATATATTTCTTAATGCTTATTATATAAATATTGTAACAAGATGTGCATATAACAATAGAAACATATATGTAATATTTGTTCCTGATTTGCAGCTCTGAAACATCTGAATTTTATTGTATGTGGCTCTTACATTAAGCACGTTTGGCTACTCTTGGTATAGTTTAACGGTGAGATCCATTTTCTGCCTATAGAAAGGAATGGCAAGGATAAACCATGTGAATGGTCTGTTCCTTTGGTTTCCTGTTATAGGAAATCAAAGGCATAATTACGGTACCGGTATTCACATGGCTTATCTTCCCAAGAGCGCCCCCCCCACTCCGCTTTTGTCTATCCTGGAAGCCTAGAAATTTTTAAAGGAGTTAGGAGAGTCCAATATTAAAATAAATATTAAATTCAGTGGGATCACAACTATTTTGAAAAGATACAATTCATGGCTGTTGCAGAATGGCAGAATAATCAGCCTCAGTGCTTCTACACTTTCTTCATATTGGCTCAGCGTCATCTGTCAGCTCGGTTTCTTCCTCCGCGGCTCAGCTCCCAAGGCAGTGTAGTCAGCCAGTGTATCACACTGAGTTGTTGGGCTGCATCTCTCCCTCTTCTTAATCAGCTACCTAATCTTTGGCTATAATTGTTCCGATTATATTTACTTTATCATTCTGAGAAGTGTGCCCTTCCCTGGCCAATCTTGACAGGCACTCCCTCTTCTTGAATCTGCCAGGGCTGAGGGATTGCCTTGCAGCTTCAGTCCATGCTGATGAATAAGTCACATTTTCTAACAGAGTCCCCCTTTGTGCATGCTCATGCATCCTGGTGAACCTTCATTTCTCAGCTCTCATGTCTATTAACCTTTCTTTTTTTCAATTGTGCAGAGGAGATCTATGGCAACTGGACATTACCATTGAACACATCTCATATATGGCAACCGAGGATAAGAGAAGTAGGTGGAACCAAACCTTTAGGCTTCCAAGGCATGATCCAAATCCAACACAGCAACTCTTCTTGAGCCTCCCTTTTCATTCCTCCCCTACACTCTTCCTCTGCCTCTTCCCCCCACTGGACCCTGGCACTCCTTTCCCCTCCACCACTTTTTTCTTCCCTTCCACTCTTTCTGTGCTCTCCTCAGCCCTATAAACTCACCAGGCAGCAGCAATCTCCTCTCTCTCTTGAATTTTAGAAGGATTGAGGTGTCCCATGCCTGTGGGTCTATGTAGGGCAATGTAGGATGGGGTGTACACTGGCCAGAATACTTTGGGCTGCTTCTGGAGTATTCTGGCTCTGAATTCGCCCCTTACCTGCTCTCTTTTGCTTTTCACGCAAACTATAGGCGGCTGTCTTTCCACATGGTCCCCATTCATCACCCAGCATCACTGCTGAGGTCAGAACAAGGCACCCAGCCATGTTATCTATGGACCTTATCACACAGAGGCAAATTGCTTAAATCCCGTGCAGAAACTAGATTTAAAAATCTGGGAAAACCCCTGCAAAAGCGTTTTTTTCAGACGTATTTGTGTAAAGGAGAAATAACGTGACATTAACCCAAATGGAAAGTCGCCAAAACCCACTCTTTTTTTACTTTCAGAAATTCCTGAAAGTAAAAAGAAGCAGGTTTTGTTAGCTTTCCATTCGGCTTATTTTCACATTATTTCTCTTTCACGCAAGCGTCATCTGAAAAACAATCCGCAATTGTGAGTTTTGTCTACTTTCTGTTTGGGTTAATCCTGAACGTCATGTGAAAAACAACCCACAAAAGTGGGTTGTTTTCACTTTAAATCTAGTTTCTGCAAGGGATTCATCCTGTGTGATAAACTCCAATGCTGGGCACCTCATCCTGACTTTAGAGCAACTCACACCTGCAGTAGCATCACTGGGTGATTTGCAGGAAATGTGAGAGAAGGCAGTCACTGTAGTTCCTGGGAAGAGAGCCCAAAACCTGCAGTGTAAAATGAGTTGTGTAAATGCAAGTTAGGGGGAGGAAGCTCCAAATCAAGTATAGAAGTTGTGAAGACAGTCTGCACCCAATTTGGAGTTCCGGCCCTGCATCGTGTAAACAGGACACAGCAAAAAAATGTGATAAGAAAAAGTTTTTTTAAATTTTTGTAATGTGTAACTATGGGGGGTTGCAGACTGCCAGAAATAGTGCAAATTGAGTCCACTTTTAGGGTTAGGGTTAGTGCTAGGGAAGCATGGGAATTAGTTTTTTTCTGAGACATTGAGCCTTCTCTGTCAGAAAGCTCTGGTGCCACAATAAACTACAGTTTCCATAATTCCCTAACCCTAACCCTAAATGTGGACTCAATTTGCACTATTTCTGCAACCCCCCTATGTCATAAAAATGAAGTAACTTAATAAAAATTAAAATTAAAAAAAAAGTTAAAGGGAAGTGGCAGGGAGTAGAAAGAAGGGGAAAATGTTGTTGCTGTCTGAGGGGGAAATGAGTGAGATGAAAGCAAGTGCAGTGCAGTACAGGGATGGGGATTTCACTTCATGGCCCTCTGGGTTCTGGGGCCCAGTCCTTTACCCAACTGTTAAGCCCTAGTTATGCCCTTGCATACCCTGGGAATCCTGTTCCATGCTTTTCTTCCAGAGGAGTGCTCCGGAAAGGATCCTACTGGTGTGTACATGGGGAAACGTGTTAAATGTATACAGAGCTGCATAATAGTTGTGCGTCCTATGGATATATGTATGTTTCAGCACACATTTGAAAATAGTTACCATAATTTAAATAGAAATAGAAGGCCTCTCACTATAGCAGGGTCCTTTCACACTGTGCAGCCATAGCACTGTGATTTTAACTTCCATGACTGCGTTCTGTGGAGCCCTGGAATCTGTAGTTTAAAGAGGCGCTAAAGTGACTGAGGACTTTATCACACGGAGGAAATCCCGTGCAGAAACTGGGTTTTAAATAGGGAAAAACCTGTAAAGGCGGGTAGATTTTCAGACGATGTTGCTTTTAAATTGTGCTTAACCTGAATGGAAAGTAGTCAAAAGCTGCTTCTTTTTTACTTTTGGAAAATCCTGAAAGTAAAAAGGAGCAGCTTTTGACTACTTTCCGTTCAGGTTAAGCACCGTTTAAAAGCGATGTGTGTGAAAATCTACCCACTTTTGCGGGTTTTCCCCACTTTTTGAATCCCATTTCTGCACAGGATTTCCCCAGTGTGATAAGGTCCTCAGAATTTTAAATGCACCTTTCCTACATTGCAAATCCAAGGAAAGCAAAAGTGGAATCATAGCACTATAATTCAGCAGTGGGAATGGTCCCCATGTGAACAGTGTGTCTCCTTAGTCTGCTGTCCAATTGCTAAGCGTAGATGGGTCACTTTACAGCCTTAAAGATTCTCCTTCCTTATGGTTCTTTTATCTGTATGGGCTGGGGCTGGGACAGACCTTGCAGTAAAGCAGTATTTCAAAAAGTGGATAGTCATCCTCTGTGAAGTGGGATGATGCATGGTCACTCTATCACAAACATAAGGAATTTTCATGATACTTGATCTTACTGATGCTGGTTAACTATCCCACATTTCCTCACTATCTGTTTAACATAATCTTCCCCCCATTTCATTCTACCATAGATCCAAGGAGCAATCATCGTTTCCAGCCTAGTGGAAGTGGTAATTGGGTTGGTAGGCTTGCCTGGGGCCCTGCTGAGCTACATTGGACCGCTCACAGTCACACCGACTGTCTCCTTAATAGGCCTCTCTGTCTTCCAAGCGGCAGGGGACAGAGCTGGATCACACTGGGGCATTGCAGCATTGTAAGCGCTACTTTTTTTGTACTGCCGAATTGTAGATAGAGGCAAGAGATAAAGGTAGTGGTGGTGGTGGTGGTGGTGGGGAGCCCTGTACTGATGTGGAGAACTTCTGCAGAATTTCAAAGGAATGAACTGCAGAGGTACAAGCCAGCTAGAAACTCACATGCTTCCTTCTCATCTCACTCCACTACCAGATGTACACAAGTGAAGCAGTGTGCAAAATTTTAAATAATAGTTCTTCAGTTCAGATCTTTATAAAGTGTGTGCATGCGTGCATTGCACCTGCCCTTCTGTATATTTGGAGAGGAAAACTGCACATGACTCCTATATCAGCTGGTGAATCCACTTTGCATTTTAGCCCATGCTTTAAAGGAGCTATCTTTTAAACAAAAACAGATCCAAACACCACCCTGCAAAATGAAAGCCACAAGTGGTTGGAGCATAGTGTTGTAGTCATATCAATTAAACTTACTAGAGGAGTTTTCTATGGAGTTAGAAAGAATGGGTCTGTGGCATGGTGAGAACATTGCTAGCAATGGGTCTGTTTCCATTCTCATGGGGTTGCAGCTTTGCAGTCCTGTGCCCATACAAACAGCCTTTTCTACATGAAGGCATGGTCTGTTGGCTCATTTAACTGCAATCACTGGGACTCACACCCTTGAGAGTGTGCTAAGTGAAATACCTGTGATTCATAGCTTAAAGGATGTGTGCAGCTCTTCATGTACATACATATGTGCGTATGTGCACATTTGTAGACATTGAACTGAGAATTACAAGTCACCCAGCCCACGTTCAGTTGTGTGTACTCACTGCACTCCAAAAAAGTAACCTTTGCTATTTTTACAAGAAGGTGCATTAAGGTCTGCATGTAGACTCTGAACTGCAAAATTGTGGAGCGGGGGGGGGGGGGAAACCAATTTGTAAAAGAACTGAAAGCTCAACTCTACAGCTGGAGTTACTAAGCACAAATCACTTCAGAAAATGGGGCCAAATCCTCTCCGATATTGTTAAACATCTCTGCCCAGCCCGGCTAAGATCAGATTTAGGGCCAATTCATGGGACACCCTGCCTTTGCGTGAATTTGCTCTGAAATGTGCAGAATGAAAAAATTGCCTAGATACCATTAGGTTAATTTTGCCACTCTTAGCAATAGCAAAAGAAAAGTGTTTCTGTACTCAAGTTGTTCTTACAAAGTCTTTTTCCTCCCTCTTGTAAACAGGTCAATTGTTTTAATCATTGTGTTTGCTCAATACCTACGCGATGTGTCTTTTCTTTTCCCGGGCTACAAATTTGGAAAAGGGTGCACTTTTTTCCGGCTACAGATCTTCAAGATGTTTCCAGTAAGGAGGGTCCTTTTTATTTGATGGCTGGTTGTGAAATCATCCCATGGTCACAGTTCAGTCAGATATAGATGGCTTGACTTTGCTATTTGAAATTTATTATATTTTTATTCCTCTTTCTGTAATGATATCAGGGTGGTAAGAAATTCCAAGCCACCACCATAACCTGTGGGCTGAGAATAAGTTCAGACTTTCAGGTGCTAATTGGAGATTGGAATTCAGTCTCCCCATTGTTATCCAACATTTCATTCATCAGGAGCAGGCAGACTTCAGAATTGCAACAAGTCACATTACACAGTTTTAGCACTATGATTCCACTTTAACTGCCATAACAATATCCTATGGAATCCTGAGATTTGCAGTTTAGGGACGTGTACTTAGAATTCTCAGCCAGAGAGTTCTAGTGCCTCACTAAGGGGGGATGCAGACGGGTGGCCCTGGGCCACCCCGGGAAACAGAGGATTGAAGCTGAGGCTGCTGGACGCATTGGCCCCGATTCTCCAGTTTTTCGCCTCCGAAAGGAGCGCCAAAATGACGCTTCTTTCACAGGCGGCAAATAGGCCGCCCCAAGAGCCGCTGCATGGCTCTTCTGTGCCCCTTCCGGCACAGCGTGTCAAGATGCTGCGCCGGGAGGACGTTCTGACGGCACGCACCATGCGTAATGGCGTGCGCCATCAGAACATCCTCGGGGGGGTTGGGGCGGCCAGCGTGCAGCTGCCCCTCTCCTTCCCTGCCTCCAAGATGGCGCAAAGAGCCATCTGTAGAGGCCCTAAATGAATCCCAGGATTATGTATGATGGAACTATGGCAGTTACAGTGGAATAAAAGTGCCTTAACTACACAGTGTGAAAGGGCACTAAGTGGGTTTCTCTTTTGGTGGGGGAAGTTTGTCTCTTTCCTTCTTTTTCATATCTGATGTGTTTGGTGTAGGTGTATGTATTATTTGAAAAGGTGCTGGAGGTGAAGATTTAGCTTTGCCCTCCACTCCCATGGTATTTTGTTGTGCCTTCAAGTTGTTTCCAGTTTACGGTGACCCTAAGACAAACCTATCATGGGGTTTTCTTGGCAAGATTTGTTCAGAGAGGGGTTGCCTTTGCTTTCCTCTAAAGCTGAGAGAGTGTGATTTGCCCAAGGTCACCCAATTGGTTTCTGTGGCTGATTGGGGATTTGAACCCTGCTCTACAGTCAGAGTCCAGCACTCAAACCACTACACCATGCTGGCTCTCAGTAGTGGCCCCTATCCAAATTGCCCTCCTATGGTTATTGTGTGCTTCCAAGTCATTTTTGGCCTATGGCAACCTTAAGGCGAACCAAATCATAGGCAAGTTTCTTCATGGGGGATTTGGCATTTCCATCCTCTGCAGCTGAGAGAGTGTGACTTGCCCAGGGTCACCCAGTGAGTTTTTATATGTGAGCAGGGAATGCAACCCTCATCTCCAGAGTCATAGTCCAACATTCAAACTACTACACCATGCTGGCTCTTACTTGTGATTAAAAAAGAAATTCTCTCACAGCTAGATATACACCTTTTGCGTATTATCTCATTTGGCCCTAAATTCCACTCAGCCCAACAGCACTTGGAAAAGACTTAAAGGTTCACTACAGGCTAAATGAAAATATAGGGCCATGAGTGTGATAAATGTAAAATGAATGATATATTCACTAGTGTGTGTTTTAGAAAGGTTTACTCTCCCATCTTGCAGTTCCTCTCTTCTTTCAGATGTTAACAAATCGATAATAATATATGGACGATAATGGGACTGTTTGCACTCTTCTGTGTCATCTCTTTAGATCATTCTGGCCATTATGGTGGTCTGGCTGCTGTGTTATATTCTGACAATCACTGATGTATTTCCTCGCGATACAAATGCCTATGGATTCAAAGCCAGGACAGATGCTAGAGGTGAAATCATATCAATTGCACCGTGGTTCCGTTTCCCCTACCCATGTAAGTACATATTTGGTATTTTCTATTAGCTCCTTTCAGTGTGTTTTATTTTCACTGCAACCCTGTGTGGTAGGTGATACTGAGATACAGCAGCTGGCAAGGCTAAGTGGGGATGTTGAGTCTTTACCCAAAAGAAGTATGCCACACTGGCTGTCTCTTCGGCTACTGGTCCAGAATAAAAGCAGGATGACATACCTGAACCAACTATGTGCTGCTTTTCATTGATCTCCATGTTCTCAGCTCAAGGTTTGAGCCTCTTGTTTCTGGCTAGGAGCTTGGGAAAATTACATTATGGACTACAGCTCCCAAGATCTCCCATCCAGCATGGCCATTGAGTATTCTGGGAGTTGTACTACAAAAAAAATAATAATTAAATCACAATTTTGTCTTGCTCTAATCTAAATTGGGTTTAAAGATCACAGGATGTGGAGAAAAGGGAATAGAACGAGGCTGTTATCTTTATCTGGTTTTAGGGAACATGCAGCTCTTCAGAAGTGATTGGACTACAAGTTCCATCAACCCAAGACCACAATAACAAAAGTGGGCTGTCGTGAAGGTTGCAGTCCAAGAAAACCTGGAGTGGCTGCATTGTCTCAATCATTGTCCCTTCCTCCCATCTCTCTGTTAATCTCCTAGCTTTAATTGTTTCCATTTAGCTTCATGCTGGAACAGGAGCTGATTTTAATCTTTCATTCAGCTATATGACTCATGATGATAAACTCTAGCACCTTAGAAAATAAATCTCAAAATGTGACAAGCTGAGATCATAATTTTTTTTGGTGAAAAGTAGTGGCACACTCTATAAATTCAAGGATTGCATGGAAGTGCATAAAAATATTCTATGAGAGAGAGAGACAGAGCTGCTGTGAGTTTCTCAAGGGTACAGATGAAGAATAAGTCCTGGCTTTGAAGACTGGGCTAAAAAACCCCACAAAGACAGCCAGAGTAGGGTAGTGTAGTGGTTAGAGTGCTGAGAGATCAAAGAGCTCTTTTACACTACACAATTATAGCACTATTATTTCATTTAAACTGCCATGGCTGCATCTTATGCAATCCTGGAATTTGTAGTTTGGCCAAAAGCACCAAAGGAACTCCCTGGCTGAGAACTCTCAAAGCCTGTCCCCTAAACTGACAATCCCAGGGCTCCACAGGATAAAACCATGAGAGTTAAAGTAGAATCATAACTGCATGGTCTGAAAGGGCCCCTGGGTTGATGATGATGATGATGATAAATTATTTGTATCCCGCCTCTGTGTAACACAACCAGGGCAGCTTACATGCTAAAACATACAATCCCGTCTCCCAACAACCCCCCCCATATGATTAAGCAGTCATAATTTAAAACATACTTTAAAATAACAAATAAACAACAAATAACAAATAATTAAAATAGCTGTAACAGAAATCAGGGCTGTAACAGGCATTTAAATTTCAGGCCAGTCGCTCTCTTTTTCTGAGCTTGACCTGCCTCTCAGATTTGTTGACTGCTGCATCCGCACGGCAGAAATAATCCGGTTTTGATGATGGATCTCCGCTCTGGTGCCACAACAAACTACAGTTCCCAGAATACCATAGCATTGAGCTATGGCAGTTAAAGTGGTGTCAAACCGGATTATTTCTGCTGTGCGGATGCAGTCATAACTAACTGCAGAGGGAGAAGTGCCATCATGCTTGCTGCCTTGAGTTTTGTGTAGCAAAGAAATAAAGAAATAACAATGCTTTCAAACTTGGACCACTGAAAGTGTGTTCTGTGAGCCGTTTGCTTGAGATAAGTCAAGATCCAAGAGTTTCAGTGCACTCTTATCCTCTTTCTAGGCCAGTGGGGGCTTCCCACAGTAACAGCTGCGGCCGTGCTGGGGATGTTCAGCGCTACCTTGGCTGGGATCATTGAGTCTATCGGGGATTACTATTCCTGTGCCAGGCTGGCAGGAGCTCCCCCGCCACCTGTGCATGCCATCAACAGGTAAGAGGTATGCCACTTCCTCTCACACGCCTCAGATATCATCTGCATGGTTCTGGAGAGCAATGTGAGAGGTTGGTAGTTCACTGGGGGGCAGGGGTGAAATTGATTCTGGATTGGTATTTTGTGATGCCAAAAATATTCTCCCAGACCATATGGGTGTATGTGTGTGGGAGGGGGTGAGAGCCAGCCTGGCGTAGTGATTTGAGTGTTTGACTAGGACTCTGGAGATCAGGGTTCAGTATCCCACTTAGCAGTGAAATCCATTGGTTGACCTAAGGCAAGTCACTCTCTCTCAGCCTCATGGGAAGGCAATGGCAAGCCTCCTCTGTACAACTCTTGTCAAGAAAACCCCATGATAAGTTTGCCTTAGGGTTGCCATAAGTCAGAAATGATTTGAAGGCGCACAACAAGAACAACCTGTGGGGGTGGGTGGGAGCCTCTTACACTGGGAGGACATAGGGAGAATTTTTGGGGAAGAACCATGGAAAAACCTCATGCCATAGTTGGGGTTCTTTCTCTCTTTCTTTCTTTTATCCCCTCCTTTTCTCTTAGGGGCATTTTTACCGAGGGAATCTCTTGTATAATTGCCGGATTGCTGGGCACTGGCAATGGTTCTACTTCCTCCAGCCCTAACATTGGAGTCTTGGGCATCACCAAGGTACTACCCTGCCATGTTTGATGAGAGTATGTTTCTGTTTCTAGGATCTTATCCAGGGCTAGCCCAAGACATTTTGCTGGCTGAGGTGGAACAGAAAATGGTAACCCTGCAAGTCCAGGTACCCAAGGCCAAGCAAATCATTTTTGGCCCTTGAGGCAGAAAATCCCACAAACATATTTTTCTGTCTCTGGAAGTAAAAGCAGAATCACCAATAACAGTTGATTCTCTACCTTTGTGTGATACCTACAATTGAAGGCAGATATGTCACCTTGGTTAATGGTGGGATCCACCTTGCTCTTGCTAGATTCCAACTAATCATAGTTTATGGGGCTAAGTGACCTGCTTCTCTCCTGTGCTCAAGGAACAGATGGGCAAAATCAGAGCTCGGGATAGTCAATGTCTTGGACTACAGCCCCCAGAATCCCCAAGCTCATGTGGCCATTGGCCGGGGACTCTTGGAGCTGTTGTCTGAAAAAGAAACTCTTTTCTAAAGTCTGTCCTTGATTCTTCCTTCAGAGGCTGACCAATGAAGCTGGACTGTTTGTTTTTGAGAGATACCAGTCAGCTGAGAGATCCAGCCCAAGCACATAGCACTTTCAAATGTGTATTGAATTCATTGGGAGATATTTAGGCCTATATTGAATTTTCCCATGGAAATGAATAAAATGTGGAAGCCCAGGTGCTTCTTCCATGTCAGCAGGGAGGGGATTTCACTCTGGGTGAACTTTATAGGAGCAATCTGAGGTGCTGAATCTTATCTTCAAATTAGGATTGACATCTCGCTTTACTCCTTTAAAGTTCAGATTGAACCCTAAACAGATTTGCTACCTTAGTGATATGGAAGCCACCAGCAGCCACAGTTTTAAGTGTAGCTGGATTGTGCCTGCGACAGTGATGTGCGTTCTTGAGGATCACTGGTCCAAAACACACTGCAGAAATAATCCTGTTTGAGACTGCTTTAACTGCCCTGGCTCAGTGCTAGGGAATCCTGGAAATTGTAGTTTATTGTGGCACCAGAGCTGTCTGACAGAGAAGGCTAAATATCTTGCAAAATTACTGTTACCAAGATTCCCTAGCATTGAGCCATGGCAGATAAAGCAGTCTCAAACTGGATTATTTTTGTGACGTCAAAGGCTTTCATGGCCGGCATCCATACTTTTCTGTGGGTTTTTCAGGCTGTGTGGTCATGTTCTAGAAGAGTTTCTTTCTGATGTTTCGCCAGCATCTGAAGATGCCAGCCACAGATGCTGGTGAAACATCAGAAAGAAACTCTTCTAGAACATGGCCACACAGCCCGAAAAACCTGCAGAAAACTATGGATTATTTTTGCAGTGTGTTTTGGACCACTGTCAGGTTTTGAAAAGAATAGTTAAGAAAGCAGACCTGTATGCATTTACATGGAGGAAGCCCACTGCACTCAGTGGACCTGTGCAGATAGAGATGGGATTTCACTTTAAGGAATCCATTTTGCCTTTGAGAAGAATGTGGATGTTTATCTTTATGACAGTTCAAAACTCTGCCTACAGTCCAGAACAGCCTATGTATAATAAATGGTTACAGGGAACATATAACTCCCTTATTGAAACACCTCCACTGGCTGCTGGTCCATTTCCAGGCACAATTGAAAATATGACTGTATCCTCTTATATGAGTTTGTGAGAGTTAAGATCCTTGAGGTAGGGTTCTTCTGGCCCAACCATCATGACAGGCGTATTTAGTGAGGACACAAGGGAGGGCCTTCTTGGTGGCTGCTCCCATTCTCTGGAACCCTCTATCATAGGATACTAGGCTGGCCTCCTGCTTGCTCTTTTTTCATCATCAGGTAAAAACCTATTTGAAAAAGCATTTAACATCTAAATACAGAAACGTCTTTCATAGTCTCTGTGTTCTGCACTTTTATTGTTACCATGTTTTTACATTATTTTCTGTTTTTAAAATATCAGTGTTTTAATATGGAGGTTTATTTTAAAAATATATTTATTGTTAGATATTAATTCATGTACCTTCCTTTGAGTGTTGGACTACAACTCTGGAGACCAGAGTTCAATTGCCAGCTTGGCCATGAAACCCACTGGGTGACTTTGGGCATGTTACACTCTCTCAGCCTCAGGGGAAGACAATGGCAAACCTCCTCTGAACAACTGCTGCCAAGAAAACCTCATGATAGGTTTGCCTTAAGATTGCCATAAATTGGAAGCAACTTGAAGGCATACCACCACCACTACCACAACAAAAGAAAATCTTTTAATTCATGCTGTGAGCCAGTTTAGGTCCCATTCTGGAGACAGGTGGAATGCAAGTTAAATAAATAAACGAGAAAGAAGTGGTAGGGGAGGGGGGAAATCATTCTTTCCTGATGGGTTAGAGTCTACCCACAGTACAACAGCCAATAAGTAGATGCCAGAGAAACAGATAGTCTGTGGGAAGCAGAGGTCTATAGAGCTGAAGGATAAGAAAGATGTGAAAGAGCAGTAGATGAGTAATTGGCTGTCTCTTGTGTGGCTGGCTTCCCTATATAGGTGGGCAGCAGGAAAGTGGTGCAGTACGGTGCTGGGATCATGCTTATTTTGGGAACCATTGGCAAGTTTACAGCTCTCTTTGCTTCTTTCCCTGACCCCATTCTTGGAGGGATGTTCTGCACATTGTTTGGTAAGTTACCATTTTATGATATTGCTGCACTAATTAAGAGAAACATGGGATGAGATCCTGCTTGATGCTGCCCAAGTGTTAAGCTCCACCGGCATACTTATACGAAGCTCTGGGAAGGTGAAAGTTGCAAGAAAGTTGGTAGTGTGATGATGTTCCCTCACTACACCTCTTGGCCAGTCAGTGCCCGCTTTTGTGGAAAGAACTCCTGGATGGCTGCTTGTGCAATGTTTAACACAACCTTGGGTTACACTTGTGATTAATGGATCTGCAAAATGACAGCTGCCATCGTGTTCAGTAATTACTGAAGGTTGTAAGGTGGACTTGTGACCCCAAAACTGCTGGAGATTCTACACACATTAATGCCCAAACATGACCCCCAAACCCTACCTTTGGTTGGCAGCATTCCAGCCAAAGGGTTTCCAACACTCAGATCAGGGCACTGGGATGATGGCAATGATGATGATGTTGTTGTTGTTGTGAGCCAGCATCATGTAATGGTTTGAGCATTGAACTATGACTCTGGAGACCAGGGTTTGAATCCTAGCTCAGCCATGGAAACCCATTAGGTAACCTTGGGCAAGTCGTACTCTCTCAGAAGATGTCAATGGCAAACCTCCTCTGAAGAAACTTGACAAGAAAACCCTATGATAGGCTTGCCTTAGGGTTGCCACAAATTTGAAACAACTTGAAGGCGCACAACAACAACAACTGCTATTACTATAGCAATAAATAATAAAAAGCATTACAATTAGGAGCATACAAAAAATCAACTATAAAACTGAATAAAACTACTGTACTACTGACCATATTAAAAACATACACTTCAAAAAAAAGATTTTTAAAATTAAACAATGCAGTTTAAAACAATTCAGCTCTTACAGCCCTTTCCTTAAAAGCCATAAATTCTAAAAACCTTGTTTGAATTTTTTTTTTTAAAAAAAGTCTTTACCTGCCAATGTCAGACAGCAAGGAGACCACCCATTGCAGCCTCCTTAAGTCTAGGGGCAGCCACTGAGAAGGCCCTCTCTTGTGTCCCCATCAACTCTTCCTGCGGGTTTTTTGTGGGTTTTTTCGGGCTGTGTGGCCATGTTCTGGAAGAGTTTCTTTCTGACGTTTCGCCAGCATCTATGGCTAGCATCTTCAGACTCTCTGAAGATGCTAGCCATAGATGCTGGCGAAACGTCAGAAAGAAACTCTTCTAGAACATGGCCACACAGCCCGAAAAAACCCACAAAAAACCTATGGATGCCGGCCATGAAAGCCTACGTCTTCCTGCGGGATTGAGAAAAGGGCTTCTCCGGTGGATCTCACAGTCCAGACAGGATCATATGGAGAGATATGGCCTGTTAGATTGCCTGGACCTAAGCTGTATGGGGTTTTATATATGTATACATCTAAGACTCTTTCAGTCTTAGAGTATGTTGGGGACAGGTAGTTGGAAAGACCCTTGCCTCAACTCCTTTTCCCAATGTGCCCCATGACCAGGATGGTACTGCAGGCATCAGCTCTAAGATCCAGATCTGCAATATATCAGAAACCTTGTGGTTGGGGTGCTGCCAGGCTGAAAAGGTAGTTTTTTTGGGGGGTGGCATCATTAGACATAGCTATGATGATGGGATAATGTAGTTAGATTTGATGGTGCAGGATTTGACTGAGGGATGTGGGAGTTTGGCTTCTTTTGAATGGCAGAGAACCATAGCAGCTCATCACAGCAGCTCTGCTGAAAATCCATTACTTCTTTGAGACAGGATGTCATAGGTTGATTCTCCTCTCATCTTCTTACCAACAGCTTTTTTTTCTCCTTATAGAAGAATCTCTTCATTTGCTTACTTTTACTAGTTTACTAGTTTATTGCTGTTATGACGGCATTTCTTTAAAAATAAACCATTAAAAAAATTAAGTGGAAAATTTACGCCTTCGTAACTACCCAACAGGATTCTGGCCACAGTAATTTAGCTATATGATGAAAAGTTGATATTTTATTTTATTATATTTTAGATTGCATCTTAATGAAGGTTTTAGAGATGACTGCATTAAGAGGATTCAATTAATTGGTAGAGTGAAATCTGATTAGCAAAGTTACTGACAAAAGGCACTGTTTTAGCAGTTTTTGGATTTCCCAGAGGGAAAAAAAATGTGAAAGCATTAAAAAAAAAAAGACTGAAATAGTAAATTCTTTTCCTTGGGGAGAAATCCCATTGGGCTAATTGGAGCTTTCTTCTGAATAATCACATTTATAATTGCATTGTAAAGGAAATGTGTCCAAATTACTTCCAAATACCCTCTTTCTCAGAATTCACTCAGCTAAAGATTTCTGCAAGAGCTAGCATGGTGTAGTGGTTTGAGTGTTGGAGTACAACTCTGGAGATCAGGGTTTGATTCCTTGCTCAGCCATGGAAATCCACAGGGTGACCTTATGCGAGTTACACACTTCCAGCCCCAGAAAACTCCTTAGAGTCACCATAAGTCAGAAACAACTTAAAGGCACACAACGACAACAACAACAGCTTTCTGTATCTGCCATTAGTTTATTTTGTCAAATGTCTAGTGATAGGCAAAACGTCTCCTTAGGCCAACCCCCTCCCCAACACCTCATTGAAATAAAATAGTATTTGCAGATGAAGAATCATCAGTTTCGTCCCCATAGCTCTCCACTCCCAAGTTAATTAATTTCTGCATCCAAATTTTGCATCTGAAGATGCCAGCCACAGATGCTGGCAAAACGTCAGGAATAAACTCTTCTAGAACACGGCCACAGAGCCCCCAAAACCCACAAAAAACTATGAATGTTGGCCACGAAAGCCTTCGACTTGACTGTAGAGTGATGGCAGACAGCATATAATCTGAATGTCAGCTCAGTTTTCTATGAACAGGAAAAAGAAAAGAAAAGAATGGAACAGCCTCATGATTACAATTCAAGCATCCCATCTAACCTGGAACCCACTTGTTAATTCTTAAGAAGAAGAGTTCCAAGGTTCAAACTTGCTTAGACCTCCAATTTAGAAGCCGTGAACTTTGCTCTTGAGGCTGGGCCTCTGCCACTCACTTTGAAAGATTGAAGTTTGCTAACTGTGCATAACATGGCAGATCTTTCTTTCTTTCTTTCAAAAAAGCAAAGCAGCTTTGGGAAGTAGAAATTGAGAGTGAAAAGGTGGTGTGTGTTCTGTTGTTGTTGTTGTGCCTTCAATTCATTTCGGACCTATGCTTACCATTTCCTCCCTCCAAATGCGACCCATTCCCAGCAGCTTCATCCCTTTCAGTGAGGACTGAAACAAACTACCGTATTTACTGTCACAACCATGTCATGAAAGTGATGGAGAAGCTGTGAGGGGGTGATTTGACAAGGATTCATCCCCTTTTCTTCCCCTGCAGCGTCCCCACTCTAAATTCCCTCCTTCCAAAGAGCCTTTGATTCCCCCCCCCCAGACTTACACTGTTTCATGAATCATTGTATAGTATGCAATTTGCTTTGTAGCCAGATCTTTAAAACATTACTTTTTTGGAGGTATGACTCTCAGAAGCCTCTAGCCAGCATTGTCAGATGTGCACAGACTTGTGTTCAAATAATGCAACTTTTTTAAAAGGGAGAAGCAGTGCAGACAAAGTAATGAAGACACAGGGCCCTTTATTTTGAACTTTCTAGGGACCATCCCTCCTTTCAAATGAAACCTTGATTTCGATCCCAGCACCGCCAGGAAATTCAGGTTGGAGCCTTGGTGAGCTCTGCTAGTAGTTGAGTTTTTTTCCAGGGTCATGCAGCAGTGGCAAGGGAAGGCAGGCCAAATCTGCTAGCGCTGAGCAGCCTAATTCTTCAATATCAAATCAAATCATTTTATTACAGCCGTTCGGCCAGTATAAAAACA
>CM034701.1:231962959-231983699 GCA_020142125.1 Phrynosoma platyrhinos | reverse complement strand
AACACATAATTACCTGCTGAAGCTTGAGCCTTAATTCTCTGCTGTTGGTCCCAGATGTTCAACAAACATTTATTTATTTTTTCAATCACATGTTCTTTTTCATTCTCTCTCCACCCCAGGTATGATCACAGCAGTGGGGCTTTCCAACCTACAGTTTGTGGACATGAACTCGTCCCGCAACCTGTTTGTCCTGGGCTTTTCAATGTTTTTTGGACTCACCCTTCCAAGCTACTTAGATTCACATCCAGATGCCATCGACACAGGTATAGAAATGAAAAGCCACTGAGGCCTTAGCTTAGCCACAGAGATATGAGACCACTGGGGAATTATTGCTGCATTGGTCTATGCCCAACCTGTGAACATAATGGTGTGGTCATCTTAGTCATTAGATGCTGGGGATGGTACTAGTAACCCCCTTGGCTCTTCCTCTTAGGCTCTTGGCCATTTCCATCCTTTCAGGCTAGAGCCCCAATAGTCACTAAACTTGCCAAGTGCAAATTTGCAGATGACATGAAATTGGAAGGAATAACTAATCCCATAAAGGACAGAATCACCATTCATTGCATGCTGAAATTCAACAGTCCTCCATTTAATTTTGCCCCTCCCCAAAATCAAAGGCATAAGCATAGATTTGGGGAAATCTGGTTTGACAGCCCAAGATCTTAGTGTTTTGGTTGGTTACAAGTTGGCCAGGAGCCAGTAGTGTGGTGTGGTTGCTAAAATGCTGCTGAAATTTTAGGTTGCATTAAAAGAAATGTAAGGTTGTACCTGTATAGAAAATTCCAACACAGTCCAAGCCTAAACTCAATTACTAAACTAGACCCACTTTATCAATTGTTGAATTTATAAGTCTATATTTACATAATCTCGTTGATTCGGTGGGTCTGCTGTAGTTGGGGCTAGCAATTGCATTCAGGCCGCCATCTGCTTCTGTGCATGGGATAGGAAGCGGGTGTTTTGTTTTTTCTTAGATGTGATCTCTGTTGCTCTACAGGGCAGAACTAGAATCAAGGGGAAACATGGCAGGAGAGTAGATTTCAGTTGAAAGTTAAGAAGACCCTCCTAATAGTAACCACTCTGAATGTGGAATAGGCTGCCTTAGGAAATGCTGGAGATGTTTAAGCAGTGGCTGTATGGTCCTCTTCCCTGGATGCTTAGCAAGATCCTGCTCTGCGTAGCGGATGAGTACTAGATGAGTCACTTGCAACTCTTATGATTGTGAAACATAGGTTACTGTAGGTGTGGGCAGGATAGCCAGTCACAAGGAAAGCTTGCACACTTTTCTCCTTTCCCTAGTGAGGTTTATGAGGGAAGAATGGGCAGTTGATGCTTGGTCAGTCTCAAATCATTATAAGGAAGAACAGCCAAAGAAAGTCCTGAAAGTAAGGTTTGTTTTTTTTTAATTAAAAAAAAATGTTATTTCCAGGCATAATATTTCTAGGGAATGGATTTAGAGTTAGAAAATGGGATTCCCAACTTCACGGAAGAAGCGAAATTACTTTGGGGAGCAACATTATATGCAAAAATACAAACAATCGATTGGAACAAACCAAGACCAAAAGTCCAAAAGTGTTTTAATGCAAAAGTATAAACGCTGGAGTTGAACATTTTTGTACCTTAATAGTGAGTTAATTTTCTGTTTGCATGCTCTCAATTGCTTATAGGAATTGCTGAAGTGGACCAAATATTAAGAGTGCTGTTGACCACAGAAATGTTTGTTGGAGGAGGCATAGCGTTCTTGTTGGACAATACTATCCCAGGTATATTTCTTTCATTACCTTGCTCTCTTCTGGAGCTGCTTGCATTTTGTGTCTCAAGTGCCTGGAGTCAGGAATCCAAAGTGGGGCTGAAACAGTGGAAACCAGAGGAAAACTACTTCATTGTAGAACTAGAGTCAGCGTTTCAGTTACCAGAAGTAACTTGCACTTGGCATCAGTGCTCCCACTGAAGTGATAGACTCTTACATCAGTGTGGTGGCAAAATATATATATTAGATAGATAGATAGATGTGCAGCTGTCCCTTTTTTTCTCCCAGACACCACAAGGAGGCAGATTACTCCAGAAATTTGAAGTCCATACTAGGACAATACCTTTATTAGGCCAGCCAAATTGCGGAAGATTTTAAGACTTCTTTCTTCCCTAGGCAAAAACATTTTTTTAAATCCCAGGTAGGGAAAAGGGACAGTGACACTATAAGAGATTTGTGTTTGCCTGCATGTGAATAGGACAATACAGGTTGCTTAAGGCAGTCACTGCTCCCTTCCTGCAAATGGACCTCTGAATTTCATAGCAGATAGACAGGATTCAAGGGATCCTCACTATTCTCTAATGAAAAATCAAATTCTATCGCTCTGCTTTCATTGCCTTTGTTCCTATAAATACCAGGGCCATTGGGAACAAATGGTTTGATGCCTAATTTGGTAGTCTGCAGTCCCTTTCCCCAAGCCATCCAAACAGAATGCTTAATGAAGATACTGTATTTGCACAGTAATGGTTGTCTTATGAGAGCCAGCATAGTGTAGTGGTTTGTAGTGTTTTAACTGACTCTGGAGATCAGGGTTTGAATCCTGGCTCAGCTGTGTAAGCCCACTGGGTGACCTTGGGCAAGTCACACTTTCTCAGACTCAGATGGCAGTTGCAAACCCTCTCTGAAGAAACTTGTCAAGAAAATCCCGCAATAAGTCTATCTTATCGGAAATGACTTGAAGGCATAGAACAACAAATTGTTGTCTTCTACTTAATATGGCTGCTCCCCCACAATTCTAGAATGTATAGTTTTTGCCAAGTTGTAGGCTAGTCCCACCAAGAAATTTAGCTAGTCTGACAAAGGCATTGAACAGTGTGCAGAGGGACCTAAAATACCTACAATGTGATCCTGCTGGCTTGATGCCCTCCACCATTTTCAAAGCCCAGCTGATAGGTTGGTTGTTAGAAAGAAATGGTATTTGCGAGTTTGATTTTATTTCTTGACAGTGGAAGAGAAGAGAGTGGTGTAGTGGTTTGAGCATTGGACTATGACTGTATAGATCAGGGTTCAAATCCCTCCTAGACCATGAAACCTCACTGGGTAACCTTGTGCAAATCATGTTTTCTCAGCCTCAGAAGGGGCAAACCCCCTTTGAACCAGTCTTGCCCAGAAAACTCCATGATAGTTTGCCTTTGGGTCGCTGTAAGTAGGAAATGAGTTGAAGGCATACAACAACAAACATGGAGGAGAAATCACTAAGAGAAGATCTAGAGCTGAGCTAAATGCTCCCCAATGTTGAAGGCATGGTCTGGAAGGGCTTGGGACCCTGCAATCCCAGCATATTCCCCATTTCATGTGCCTGATCCTCCTCCCTTCTCTTTCTGATATTGGAGAAGTGAGCAATGATTGCTTCTTCTATAGGGAGGAGGAACCAATCTCAGAGTAGGATTTCCAATTTAGTCCTGGTCCCATAGGTCTGAAATGCCTTCCTAACATTTTCACCAAAGAATGACATGTACTTCAAATGTATCAGGTGTATTTGTGCTTTAATCAGCAAATATGCCTTAACTATTAGCAAATTTCTTATAGTATAAGCTTTTGTGGGTCAAAATTAATTTCATTAGATTTCTGCTACAACAAATGCATTTGCTTTAAAGTACCACAAGTATTTAACAAGACATCTAACATGGCCTAATAAAATTATCGCTGGTTTGTGGATTATAGCTACCCATGTTTTCTGAAAAAGTGTATTTTGATAAAACTCTAGTCACGCACTCTTCACTTGCTGAATGTTTGGTTATTACTCTTCTGCTCAATGAACAATACATGCTGCAGGTTTTGAGAGGAAACTATCTTTTACAGTACTTTTATTAACCATTTGAAATTAACCAAACATTGATTTGTTTTGCGGGGAGGTAGGCAAGCTATGGGCTTCCAGATGTTGGACTGCAAGTCCCACCAGTCCTGGGCAGCATAGGCCATGATGATCTGTAGCCATCCCTGATCCATCAGATTGACTATACAAAGAGGACTCAGTTCCTTTAACTATTGTCTGACTCAGCATAGCCAAGATTATTATGCTCACTATTGGAAAAAGCAGTTTCATTTCTTTTAGATAGTCTATTCTCATACCATTAATCTCTGCATTTTGGAGTAAATTTGGTGGTCCTAACCTTTGTGCCAAACCTCTCTGATTATTATTAATCTGTACTTCCTCTCAGGGACTGAAGAAGAACGTGGACTAATCCAGTGGAAGGCTGGAGCACATGGAAACAGTAATACATCTGCAGATCTGAAGAGTTATGACTTTCCTTTTGGGATGAATGTGATTAGAAGGACCCGGTGGTTGAAATATGTGCCAGTGTGCCCAGTTTTCAGGGGGTTTAACTTCAGGGCAAAGAGGGATCCAGATATATTAGAACAGACACCAAGTATGATACCTATCCCAGCTATATGCACAAAGGTCTGAAGAGACTTCCATGAAGCATTGTGGAAGGTTGGAGAACCACATTTCATTGCAGAGGACTGTGTGATGTTCCAGTGCGTTTAAATCACAACTCAGTGGAATTGCCTCAGGTAAAGAAGGTTCAGTGATTGAATTCTGTGGTAGGTCAGGCATGGCTGGTTAAAGTTCACTTTTCATATGTGTCCCCCCCCCCCCATTAGTAGTTAAAATTTCACCCAGAAAGCTCCCATAATCACAGCAGTATGGGGACATACACATTTACAGACCTTGTTCCCTACTCTGCTCCCTTTTCCATGCCCATTATGAGCGTAGAAGTAGGAGGCATACTGGTGGTATGGGTTACTATTTGAAATGCATCTGCAAGTATACCTGTTTTCCAATTTTGAAAAGGTAAAATTTTCAGTAACAAATTTAAACCCGTTGTGTATATGATTCACATTTCAGTAATTAGAACTTTTCTTGGGCAAGAAATATGCAAGAGATGGAAGATATTCTTCTGATGCATTTTTAAGTTTTTATTTACAACTATGAGGAGTGGAGCTTTAAGTAGATATTCCTCAGGGCACCAACTTATGCTTTGGATACACATTAATGTGAAGTACTGTCAAAACTCAAGAGGTTTTACACAATTATTGGCAGAACCTTGTTGTTAATACTGCAAGCTAATGAAGACCCAGCCCTAAACCGTATTGTTCTGAACACATTTTCCTGGATGCCCGAACATTTTACCTTCTTCCAGAACAAATACTGTACCATCTGTTATGATAGACATAGAATTCTAAGGTTTTGGATTGTTAATATTGAACAGTTTCATTGATGTTAATGGATGTTATGACAGTAAAGTTTTTCATTCTTCAGAAACTGTTTTGCATTCTGTATAATGACAATGAGGTCTGAGGCTGCAATCCAGTATCCCTTTAGCTTAGCGTAAACACATGCATGTGGAGATATGCTAGTCGAACACTATACAACTATGCAAAATAGCAGCATTGATTAACACATGTAAGTGACAGCGTGCAATGCACAACCACAATGCACAAGATTGCTGTATGGGCAACTCTGCTTCCACTGTTGTCAGTAGAATGTCTGTTGTGCCGTGATGAGTAAGTAATTCACCCTACTTGCATATGTCACTAACAGAATGCCAGCCTGAGCCAAACTTGAGTATTCAAGGGTCTCTGACTAGCAAAATCAATTATAGCTGCACGATGAAAGGCAACTGTTGAGAAATACAAGTTACACAACAACCTGCATTCCTCCATTCTGGCCCCCGAGAAGGGATCAGGTTTTGTTAACTAGCTACACTAATTTATTCTTACCAATTTTGAATGCTGACATCTTTGTGTACCTTAAAACAGCCAAATGACTGGTGCTAATCAATAGAACTCAAAGGGAAAGGTTGTTATCAAGCTGAATGTCTACTGATGGTAATACAGGACATCAGAAATTACCCTCTATCCCGTTACATGAGGATGTGCCAGTGATTTCAATACTTTCTTTTTGTTTGACTGCAACTGGGTATAAAGGGGGTAGCCACTTTCAGACACAAAGAAGTCAAGACTGAAAATTTCACAAACTGGCTTCACATGTAGGCACGTGATGCACCAAAACAATGACCATGATCCTGCAGCAGACACATAGTCACAATGTCATGGCTACACTCCAGCTCCTGATCTGACCCCTGAAACCCACCTTAAAATCCAGCTAGCTGCACTGAGGGATAAGAATTCTACAATGATTGTCAGCTGGACATTGAAAGATAGACCCCTGCTACCAGAGGATCAATCCTGAACCAAAAATAATCTGGATTCCTTGCCCAGTTCCTCAGTACACCACCAATTCCTGACAGGATATGTCATCTTTTAGCTCCCCACTCACCATTGCAACAAATTCCATCCTTTCGTGTGGATGGATAGAATTTAAACTGGCTTTTGGAGACATTTATGATCATGGCTATCATATGTGATCATAAATGTGAATAGGAAATTGTTCCAAGGTTGTAAGGATGTTAGCTTATGTTTGAAAAGAGCCAGATTTAACTCAAGCCCATTTCTCTCCGTGTCTGCTTCAGTTTACACAGAAGCGGTTTCCAAACTTTGGTCCTTCAGATGTCTTGGACTTCAGCTCCCAAATTCCTGACCGTTGGCCAAGGTTTCTGGGAGTTGAAGTCCAAAACACCTGTAGGATTAAAGTTTGGGAATCACTGATTTACAGTAAACAAATGTATTCCACCCTTCTCGGAGGTGAAACCTATTACCTTTTCCCACAAAGGCATACCACAAGTTCTAAACAAGACGAACACTCAAGAGATCATCACAATGTCATTTCTACTATTATTTATTTTTTTAAATATTTTTGAAAAAATATAATTTTTTTACAATATTTTCAACTTAAACACTATTCACACTGAACACGTATGGCAGCTGAAAAGCTACCCAAATATGAAGTTTAAGAAGCCAAAACAGTTCTAGTTGTATTAAAAAAAAAGTTGTGCTGTAGACTATTGTGTAGTGATGATTAAACAAAGCAAGGGAAAAGCACCACTCAAATCACTAATGCTAAAGTTTTACAGGTAAACCCAACTCTTAAGGTTGTAGAATTTTACATAGGCAGTGCCATGTTTCTGGATTCCTGGAAGAAATTGTGATGTACAACTTCACATCACTTTAAATATAAGTTCAGAAGTGGGACAAACATTCAAACATGATAACTTGCCATAAATACAATTCATCTGCCAGTCTTTTTCTCCCCCTTCCACCAGATCTGTAGCCAAGATAAAGGACTCTGTACAGGTCTGTAAAAGTAATCCAGGTATAATACATAATTCACACTTTTCTCAAAAAAGAAGAGTATGAAGTAAAGTTTTGATTGATAATGGGAAGAGTTAGTAGCAGTACTGAAATCCAGCTAATCTGCATAATCAGATGAACCTTGCTTTTATTTTCATGTTAAGGCATTATCAGGTGTGTATCAACACCAACTCTTATGTTTTAGTTAAAACAGACCACTCTTTGTCAAAGTCTGAATCCTCCTTAAAAACAGAATTGCGAGAGTTTCTCAGAAATTTGCTACTTTTCTCAACTTGACTGGTGCTTCCTACCTCACTGTCTCCTTCACAAAATGCCTGGGTCCAATTGGTTTTCTTTTCCTTTCCATTTCATTAACCTCTGACAGCAGTTGACTTAATAACAGTCTCAGCACTTTTATTAAGCATGCAAGACTAACAAAACTTTGGCAATGCGTAAGTGTAACACAGTGACAAGAAGAGAGAGCGCTTTAACAATTAAATCTTCTAATACTGGCTTCACAGTGTGGAAATTGTGCTACATCCACCAAAAGAGGGCCCAGTCTACTCATATATTTAGTACTTCACCCCAGGAACAAACTCCTTTGCGTTTGGATTCAGATTACTCTTCACCTGGAAGATAAGTAGATATTAAAAACGTAAATTATGAGGGAAGAATCTGCACAAGATTATTTATTTACAGCAGTTATTTACAATGAAAAAGACAGCAAGAGCAGTCTTTTTCAAGCTGCAGTCATGAAGGAACATTAGACAACACAAGGCAGTCTTCTAATAAAATCATACAAGCAATCGTACAACAGATCAGACTACTGATCCATCTAAGCCAAGACCATATTTCCCCTATCATCTACTTAGTTGAAACTACTACTACAATTTGAGCCCAAGCACCAAGTGTGTAAGCTAGATACCATTTGTCAAAACAGTTTTTTTGCTCTCACATGTAGTGCCTAGAAGATTCATGGGTGCTCCATCTCCCAGCTTTAATGAAGCTGTATTAAGACCACAGGCAAAATCCAACTGTCAGTCCTAGCAAGCACAGACCCACCGAATAAATGAGACTTGTTAAGTCAATGTGCATATGAGACCCACAGATAATGCAGTATGTGTACCTGTTGATCCATCCCCACTACTTATTAATGTAGTTTGTAAGAGTGTTTAACAATTTGTAGTGTCCTGATACGCTCTGTACAAGACAGCTTGCATATAAATAAAAGCTGTGCCTGCAACCCACAGCCTTGTGCGGAGCATGTACTGCCATTAACATCCTAAACTGTGTGTCAATTAGTTTTCTGTGTACTCTCAGTAACTGGTAACATGCTGAATTAATAGTTAAATATACAGTTTGAGTCTCCCTTATCTGAAATGCTTGGGACCAGAAGTGTTTTGGATTTTTTGGGATTTTGGGATACCTGTACTTGCATACACGTACATAATGGGATATCTGGACCCAAGTCTAAACTCAAATTTCATTTCTTTCATAAATACCTTATATACACATAACCTGAAGATAATTTTACATATTTTTTAAAATAACTTGGTGCATGAAATAGTTTGTTTGCACTGAAGCATAAAAGAACAAAGATGTCACTAGCTAACCTACCCATGGAAAAAAGTTTTGGTTTTTGAAGTATTTCTGGACAAGGGAATTGCTAGTTTCTCAAGCTTTTAGTTCATCCTAGCACAGTAACACTGCATTCTCAAATATAGTTAATTTCCATTGTGTTCAGTGGAAAGACAGCCTAAATAACCAAATGGCACCAGATCCTGCTGGATCTGAGAAACTAAGGAGAGTCAGGCCTGATTAGTATTTGGATGGGAGATTGCCATGGGACACTGGGTGCTGCAGACTGTATTCAGAGGAAGGCAACGACAAACCTCCCATGAATAAATCTTGCCAAGAACACACTAGGATGGGGCGCCTCAGCACTTGAAGGCACCTAACAACAACATTATGTGCATTTAGGATTTGACTTGTTACAAATATGCTCCCATAATTTACACTATGACTGCATCCGCACTGCAGAAATAATCCCGTTTGATACCGCTAAAACAGCAGCGCTTCAGCTTGTACATGGCTCAAGGCTAGGGAATTCTGGGAAAGGTAGTTTGTTGAGGCACCAGAGCTTCACCCAATTACAGACTGAAGATATAAATCAATGTAAATAGAAATAAAACTGTAGTTTGAGGGAGGGAAACACAGGTTTTTTTTTTGTTTATAATACACATACTTAGTTGCAGAAAGCACCATGTATATGGTATCTTATATGGCCTCAGGCATTTGAGGCCATCTTATAAGAGGTACTCTCTATTATGGTGCCTTCTGCAACTAAGTACACTCATCCCGCACCATTCGTGGTCTTGCTGTTCGTATCCCTCACTCCTTCACGGATGACAAGCTGTAAGGGACAAAATGGTGTGTGCACACCATGCTGCGTGCAGGAGTGCCCCCCACTGGAATCAATGGGGTTCCATACTGGCAATTTTCCCTATTCGCAGGGGGTTTGAAACAGATCCCCTGCAAATTGAGAGGGGCGACTATATATGCATCATGTACAAACTGGGTCTCCCTTCCTCAAACTACAGTTTTATTCCTATTTACATTAATATATATTTAATTGATCAATCCTACTCGTAACAAAGAAATAGGATTTTAAAAAATCATATAACACTTTAATAAGAACAGTAACTGGTGAAATAGAGTATACATATTAAAAATACAGTACTTATTGAATGTCACTTTTGTAGTTGGTGACCATATGTATGTACACTAATTGTGAAAGAGCTCAGGATGCAGATTTTTGTTTATTTTGAAACAGACATGGAAAGTGGGATTTTTTTGGGGAGGGGGAAGTGGGGAATACTTTATACAATTACAAATTGATTAGTTTTTAAATTTGATTTTATGATCAAAGCTGAATGACCAGGTCACTTCTATATCTGCCAGAGATTTACTTTTTTAATAAAAAAATTACACAGTAGGACCTCGATATCCGTGGACTTGCCATCTCTGCAGTATGGCAGCACATGCATGTGGCTGCATGTGTGCACACACTGCCACTGGGGACAATGGGGGCTGTCCCTAATGGCGGTATGGTCATGTGTATGTGGAGCAATTGGGGACAACATGGGCTTGAGCATCTGGAGATTTTGGTATCCAGGGAGGGGGGGGGGAGATCCCTGCGGATGCCAAAGTCCCACTGTACTGTTCAAGTGATATTCTCAAGGGAATATGGGATTAGCTGTACACCACCACCAGGCTTTGTCACATGGCAAGTGTTACAATGCTAATGTTCTTTATTAGAGATGCTGAGCCAGCACTGTTACTGAATGCAAGAGAAGTCTGCAATAGTACAGTCCCCTTCCTGACCACACAGCCCCAGTCTCTTAAGACTCACAAATGCTTGCATGCCATCCTTGTCTCTCTGCTCTTTTCAATACACACATTATATTCTAAAGGGAGTGAATTCTTATAGCTTACACAAGAAAAGGTGGAGGGAAGAAGGATAAAATTAAGGAGACAATCCTAGTATGGCTATGCAGCAGTTGGACTGTGCCAGGAACAATGTGAAGGAGGCCCTGCTTTGGTTATATCCCTGACGAAATGCAGAGCAAGGTATACCAGTTGTCTTTGAGGAAAGGTGTTCAGCTAAAATAAAAGTCGACTTTAAAATCTAGACACTTACCACCAGATCTTCCAGTGACGAGCCATCACTGATGACAAGATCGTTAAACTGGTCCTGAATTTGATCCATCGTTTGCGGGAGATCTCTGGCTGGAATAAACCACTCATGTTCCTCCTCTTCTTCCAGCATTTCTTGGAAGCAACGTTCAATAAATTCTTCTTCCCACAATTCCTCTTCAATCTGTAATTGGGACAGGAGCATTATCACCAACCTTAAGGATCCTTTGCAGAGATCAAACAAAGAAAATACTGTAGTGATACACTGCTCAGCTACTTACTTGGCAGTATTTTCATCTCAGAAAACAGCCTTTTTTGTAATCCAAACTGTGTTACCCAGAAGCTTGTAGAAAATACTTTTCCATATTTTTTTAATTTTGCACATTTATTTTGCACATACTTTGTATGCTCTAATAAGAATGATGAAATCTCTATTTTTCTCTTTCTATACTGCACTGTTTAAAACAAGGATGTAAACTGAGACTTCTCAACAGGCATTGTCCAACACACCTGGTCATTTTCCAGCCTTATGCTTATTTGAATAGTTACAACACATTCCATTCTGAATGTCAGTCAAACATCCCTCCATTTATATCACTCCCAGTTTCTAATAAAATATATTTGAAGTAGATTTGCCTCCTGTGTCCCACCTGTGGGAGCAATAAATGTGTGAGGAAGTGGGAAAGGGCCCTCTCTGCTTTGGCACCTGGCTACTTTTAAGTGTCAGGTTAAATATTGCTTTTAATCAAAGCCTTTGGAATCTAATAATTTTGCCCAAGTCTATACAAGTTTTAGGATATTTAAATTTATTTTAACTGTCAATTTTAAAAATGTTTTAATTGGTATGCTGTTTAAGCTGCTTTTAGATTTTTAAAATTATTCTTCAATGTTTAATTTATATTCTGCCTAGAATCACATAATGGGAGAAAGGTGGGATATAAATAAATAAATAAATAAATAAATTTTAAGTTTTCTAAATTGACTTTCTGCCCAAGCTGCCTTCACATCTTGTGACAAATTGCAGGACCTAAATATCTTAAACAAACAAATCCCTTCCTTAGGGATACTTGATCAGGGAGGCCACTGGCCTCAGCCTGCAGAATCCAAGCAAATAAGCTGAAGACGGGGGATCTTGGAGATGTCTCATTCACAGGATCACCACAAATCAAGGGTCTAAAACACACTGCAGAAATAATCCAGTTTGAAACTGCTTTAAGTGTCCTGGCTCAGTGCCAGGGAATTCTGGGAATTGTAGTTTTGTGTGACATTTAGCCTTCTGTCAGAGAGAAACTACAATTCCCAGGATTCCCTAGCACTGAGCTAGGGCAGTTAAAGTGATTTCTAACTGGATTATTTCTGCAGTGTGTTTTTGACCAATGTCGACTTGAGAGCAGTTAACAACAATTCTATATGCTAACCCACCTGCCTGTTGAACTCCTCCTCATTTTCCATCCACATGTACTCAGCAAATGGATTATCATCTTCATGAGAGTGACCATTCATGATCACATCTTCATTGATAATGCTTGGACTAGTACTCCTGCGACTTGGATCTTTCATGATTGCACTTGTGAGCTTAAGCCTGAAAGAAAGAAAAAAAAATAGTGATCCAAGTTTTTTGATGGAATTTGTGTATGTGTGTGTATAATGCAGGCAGATTCAAATTAATTTGCATCCTTACAGCATAGTTCTCTCAGCTATTTTATATAGTTCTCAGGTTATGCTGCAGTGAAAATTTTTGCTAAGGAGTAGAAAAAGGTGAAGGGAGGAAGCATATGGGCACAAGTAGAGAACCTTACATCATTCCACAGTCTGTAAAAACTAGAATAGGCAAATTGTGTTTGGAGACTGCTCTTGTTTAAAAGCTTATATCTGGCTCCTGAAACAGAGATATGGACTCGCATGTACATGCAGTGTGAGATATCAAGTTGGAGACTTGAATTTGGCCAGTGGCAACTGAATGTTCTATCCTTCAAAAGGAGCCAGACAGCTAACGTATCAGGCATTAATCTCTCCTTCTGCTACACTGAATCTGCAGGCTTGTTCTAGGGGTTCAATAACTTCATACACACACACACACACAGAGAGAGAGAGAGAGAGAGAGAGAGAGAGAGAGAGAGAGAGAGCGAGAAAGAAATCCTCTAAGAAAACAGATTGTGCCAATCCCTTTGCTGAAGCTAGCATCAGTCCTGTCCAACCCACTAAATTCCCTTCTTCTGCAGCCATTCAAATGAGACCCATGTAGCCCCTGGTTAGTCTCTCTCTTCCTGTGGACAGTGATAAATAGGTATTAAAACCAGGGATAACCGAACCACTTTTTCCTTTACAGAGGCTCTAACTCAGGGGTAGGCAACCTTTCCCCTTTAAGGGCCGAGGGACTTCATCTCCCAGAATCCCAGGAGCTATTGGCCAACATGGGACTATTGGCCAACATGGCTGAGGCTTCTGGGAGCTGAAGTCCCTCGGCCCTTAAAGGGGAAAGGTTGCCTACCCCTGCTCTAACTCCTACCTAGTGAATTCCAACGGAAGCAGCACTGGAATCTCAATCCACTATGTTTGACAAGAGTAAGACAAGAAAACAAGCCATAGCTGGGGGAGAAAGAAAAGATAGGAACTGTACTCCTAAAGCCTTCCTTACTATCCCTCCTTTCTCATTTATATGAAGCAGATGTTATGTATGCCACTTTTCCTACACACTAACTTGCTAAACAGCGGCTGGATATGACTGAAGAGGGAAAGTTACAGAAGACAAATAAAGTAAGACAGTAATTTTTATACACCTTGCACAAAGGAACAGTCAATGTCTATTCACAACCTGTACTTCAACAAGAACAAGATTAAGATTAGCGGGATGTCTCTAACCTGCCTTGTAGGAGTCATTATACAGGAAAGATAGCTATGTCTGTACAGGAAAACTCTACATATGACTATTCATCCTGCACACATCAAGAATTCCAAGGGAGAAAACTCTATTGTCCAACATAAGTGGAAAATATCAATAAACTTCTTTGTTATATGTCCCTAAGTTTTACCCCTGACTTATCCATGGGTACTATCAAAATCCAAATTTTTGACTGCCAAAGTTGCCCTCGACTTAAACATGAGGTTATACGATACACTGCTTTGTTTCAATGTTTCAACCTCTCGTTCAAAACTATGGTTAAGTTTTCTAGAAAGGCTGAAACAAAATTTGGATCAAGACTTGTACTCCTCCAGCCCAGTGTTTCTCAGGTTATTTGAGGCAGGAGACCACCAATGAGTGTTATCCGGTGTGCCAAGGACCGACACCATATTTGTGCCCAATGGCTATAAGTGATTATCTCTTTCCTGGAAACTCTCCAGGGACAAGCGGCCAATGCATCAGTGAAGGCATCAGTCAAGGACCATCACTTTGAGTACCATTGCTCCATATGAAGAACTGCAGCTCCCAGCATTCCTCACAACTGCTTATGCCTGCTACAGATGCACACAAAGGCCATTTAGAAACATCTGAAGGACTGCACTTTGTTCATGTCTGGATTGAGATCCGTCAATTGACACCTTTGGACAGCTTTAAAAAGGCTGTCAAGACGGATCTCTTACGGCAGGCCTTTCTGGGATAGATAACCCCGGCCTCAGGAATCCCTCCTTCAGACGATTCTAGGGCTATATTTTTAAAAGCAATAAAGAACATTTCGCTGGAAATGTTTTTTAAAAAATTATTGTTGTATTGTATTCTGTTTTTAACTGGAATTGATTTAATAACTTTTTAAGGGGGGGAGGGAATTAGATTTGTTTGTTTTATGTATCGTTTTATTGTTGTTAGCCGCCCCAATTGACCTCAAAGGGGTGGGATATAAATAAATTTTATTATTATTATTATTAGAATAATAATAATTTATTTTTAGGCTAATGAAGGCAATGTAGGCCAACAAGGCTTCATCCTGAACTAGAAAATAGGCTAATTCAGTACAGAGCCAGAATCTGAAGCTCCAAAAACACAAGCACGCCCTATTTATTTAAATTGTTCTTAATGAAGGTGCGCTTCAAGTTATCCAGGCAAACCATTGTCAGCAGAACCGCAGCTGTTCCTAGGGGTAAAGAAGCTCTTAGTTGGGAGAAACCCGTGGTGGGTTAGGGGTGAGACCACATTATACACAGATGGTTGGATCTCTTAAGCTTATGGTTTAGCCCAGGGGTAGGCAACCTTTCCCCTTTAAGGGCCGAGGGACTTCAGCTCCCAGAAGCCTCAGCCATGTTGGCTAATAGCTCCAGGGATTCTGGGAGCTGAAGTCCCTCGGCCCTTGAAGGGGACAGGTTGCCTACCCCTGGTTTAGCCCATGCCAAAATAACATCTAGTTTGGGCAGACTTTTCTGTTAGTTACTAATCTTTTAAGGCTTCCCATTCTGAGGGACACTATGGTACAAAATGAGGTGATTATTCTCCTGATTGTATAACAAACAGGTCTGTTATGTATAGTGATGGAAATTTGCTGGAAATATTTGATTCAATTTTTTTTAGCGCTGTAAATTTAATGGGATATTATTTTAGCATTATTATTTAGTTGAATGCAATGCAATGTTTGATCAGGAAAAAGGATAAAAAATAAATTTAACATAATTTATAGAATTATAAGAATTATTCAAACAAACTGAGACTGTTATTAAAATTCTGTTCAGTAGCATACATTGTTAACATTTATGGAAAAACATGCAAGAAACCTAGAGAGAAAGGCACCTAATATAACAAAGGAGCAGTGGTGTAATATTTCTCAGAAATGCCAACATTTATTAAGTTGTCATGTTTCAGAAAACAAAAACTTCCTTTCTTACAAATAATTGGCAACTTGAAAGAATGAACAGCAGCGCTGGAGAAGGGTTTTTGTTTTCTGAAACACTGGGTTTTAATAAATGTCAGTACTCCTAACAAATTTTTATTTCCTGCTCATTTAGTAAAAAAAACAACAACCCCTCAGCATATAATTTAGCATGCTTGAAGAGCGAAACACATGATATGCTACTGCTCTCTATATAATCTACTTGAATAGAGGCTGAGTTTCACTGAGGGAATCCTCAGCTTCTGTTACCAAGTGTAAAGGGTAAACTGAGCAATAGTTCCTTTCACTAAAGAATGGTGGTACCAACAAGGCTGCACAGGCAAATTACTGTACACTCCATCCTCTACACTAGTTATGCTGTGATTGATGTAACTTTGGTTTGGCTGTCTATCTACTGCCAACAGACTTTAACACTTTCACTGAAGTCACTGGGACACCTTCAGTTTGTCACTGTCTCCAGGATGATTTAGTGCAGGGGTAGGCAACCTTTCCCCTTTAAGTGCCGAGGGACTTCAGCTCCCAGAAGCCTCAGCCATGTTGGCCAATAGTCCCATGTTGGCCAATAGCTCCTGGGATTCTGGGAGCTGAAGTCCCTCGGCCCTTAAAGGGGAAAGGTTGCCTACCCCTGCTTTAGTGGCATGGGCTATACAAACCTTAGAATCCTCTGTTTTATCTTATTTTCCATCTGAGAGTGCACTCTTGGTAGTAACAAACATGTGGCACATAAGGAACTGAGCATGACTACCCTTCAGCTGATGGCTTTTCACCCTTGCAGTTTATCAGAGCCAGAATGTTTTCTTGAAATATGACAAGACTTTCCTGACAAGATGACAGAAGAATTCTGATTCCTAAATATTTTTCTTTTCAGTCTAAAAACAACTGAAAGAAATTAAAATACTTCCAATTACAACCCATAGATCTAGATGAACCACTAGGCACAGCCACTGGAATAAGGGACATGTATTTTAGATTGTTTATACCTGCAGCCACTCTGAAAAGCTGCTCCAGATAGTTTGGAAATGACGTGGATTGTGGCAGGAGAAGAATCAACAAAATTCCCCTCCCCATTTTCCAGCAAGAGATTCTGCTGGATCTTTTGTTCAGATAAAAAAAAAAAAACACCTGTGCATCTCACCTACATAAAATATAAAAAAATATCATATTTAGGTTTGCATTGGAGGAATCCAGATATTGTCCTGCCAACATGCTGAAATGATGAGTTTTGCATTTTAAAAAGGCAGTATTTGAGAGAAAATGTTACTTAAGTCTTTAAGTCAATGCATTTATTACAGTTATTGTTGGAAACCACTCAAGTTAGATTTTTCTTTTTAAAAAATCAAGGTTAGGGATCTTACACTACTTTGTTAAGATGTTACTGCTTTCATTTCACTTTATTAAAAAAACCCTGCAAATTAGATATTTGTTAAAAACTCTTGAGAGAGTTCTGACAAAGCCTTTCAGAAACCACCAATTACAAGCACAATGTCATAATTACTGTAACATGCAATTTAAAATCCACATTTCCCACAGTTCCCATTCATGTGAACACATAAGCAAAACCAGTTTGTAATGATGCAGCATTCTGCTGCTGCCAAAAACACATTGAAAATATTATGTCAAAAGGTTAAAATAAAAAAAAAATTGCACAATATTCCAGGCTCTGATCACAATTTCTATGACCATAACATTCAAACAAATTATTATGTTTACCTCCATTTTTAAACGCATACAGATTCTATGATTTAGCCTGGGAATCTAGACCACTAGTCACCTTAGAAATTTCATCATGTTTCTTTCTCCATTTGCAACATTCAAAGGAAGCTGTGTTTAAGTACAGACTTCCCTCTGGCAGCTCTATGCCTCTTCCTACTGGATCCAGCTATACAGTAATTCACAGGACCTTGATGTCAAATGAGATTGTGACCTCACAAACCTCACCTGTGAGAGATGATGTAAAATAAGAGGAAATACTATACTTGTATAACTTTGCTCTAAAAGAATAGGTTCCCCATTTACCTTGCAATATTGTGTACTACTGGTTTTAGTTTACTATGACAATAAAAATGTGTACAATGAGTTGAGAATAAAACAGTGCTAAGATACGAAAGTGGATAAAATCCCATTGTATCTTTAATCTTAACTCTATACTTACCCTACTTTCTCTGAGAGGCATAGAACAAATTATATATGGCTCCCAGAGGGTGCCACTGCTTTCCTTTTACAGAACATCTAAAATAAGTGTGCTCTTTCAGTATGTAGAAAGGAATGTCAGTAGATGCAGCTTTTCTTCACACTTGTCCACAACTGTTTTTTCACACAGGAATATGGCTTCATTTGAAAGTCCCAGATAAGTGGTTTCAAACAATGTTCAAAAGAAACATGAGTCTCTTTAGAACCTTGACAGTTTGTTTTAGTGAGAAAATCAGGGATAGCAAATAAGGCTCACTGGAAGTAAAACATGTCCAACATCCCTAACATAAGCTGAGTGCCGTAATTCATGTTCCAAAATTTTTCACAATATGATGGGATTGCATAGCAGATGTGCAGTAAGCCCTGAGGTGATGTGGAAGATGTCCCCTAAAAGTGAAAAGCCTGAATAGCATTGCCCCAGATCAACAGAGATCAGAGGCCTCTTCAGCAACGTATTCTGTACGGAATGGGGGAGAAATCGGTATGATTGTGCAGCACTTTTATTTGCTTTTAAACTCAAATAATTTCTGGGGAACTGTTTGCAAGCCTGGAAGATACATGTGTCAGTTCTACTCCTTTCAAAAGATAAAGGTAAAGGTATTCCCTGTGGACAAGGTTGTCAAGTCGTCTCCGACCGTAGAGGGCGGTGCTCATCTCCATTACTAAGTCAAAGAGCCAACGTTGTCAGAGACTACACTGTGATCATGTGGCCAGCAGGATTGTTTACCTTCCCACTAAGAAGTGGTACCAATTTATCTACTTGCATTTGCATGCTTTTGAACTGCTAGGTTGGCAGAAGCTGGGACTAGTGACAGGAGCTCATCCCATCATGAAGCACCTGGACCTCAAACTGCCAACCTGCCGATCTTGCAATCAACAGAGTCAGCATCTTAACCACTTGAGCCACTGCATCCCATCCTTTCAAAACATATATACAATTAAGAGACAGTAACAACGAAAGCAACAACAAAAAGGGCACTGGTCAGAAACAAATATGAAGTTCTAAGTAATGCAACACAGAAGAACCAAAGGATAGGAGGATTCTTCTTACTTCTTCAGAGAATACACAGGCAAGAAATATACCTATCGCTGCTCTTCCTTCTTCTCCATCACCAACTTGTGACATATTATGTATTATCAACAATTTACATAACTCTTCTGGATTCTTCTTTTTCTTTTAGGAAGACTCAGACTTTAACTGCCATGGCATTGAGCCATGGCAGTTAAAGCAACATCAAAATTCATTAATTTTACAGTGCAGATGCAGCCTAAGAAAATCCTATGAAATCCATGGGGTCACCATAAGTGAACAGGTGACCTGAAGGCACACACACAAATTTGGGTCTAGAACACTATCTTCAAACACTGAAAGCAGCCCAATGAGCCCAAAGCAAAGTTAGCTTTATTCCAGCTACTGAGACAAAGCAAGTGGCAAGGAGTCAAACTGGCACACAGAAATTGAAAACTTATTGTAGTGTACCAGTACACTGAACGTGATCTATACCCACTTAGCCATTTAGTTCACTGGGTGTAGGCTAATCATCATCTCCAGCCTCACAGGGCTGTTGTGATGATAAAAATGGGCTGAGAAGCCATGTGTCCTAGGAGGAACAAACAACATAAATCCAGTCAAGCCTGTGCTGGTCATCGTATTTTTCTGGCAGTCAATGTCATTTCTGATACACACATTCTCCACCTGTCTGCCAAAGAGAATCAGAGGCATTGATTCTGGGGCAGGGTGGTGTGTTGGCCCTCCAGATATTGTTAAGACTGCAACACTAATTATCCTTCACCATTAGTTATGCAAGCTGGTGCTGATGGGCATTACAATTAAACCAGATCAGATACCCCACCCTGGGTTAGGGTTTCTAGGCACTCTCTCCATTCAACTGTTGTTAACTGCCTTTGAACTGACCTTAACTCATGGCAACCCTAAGATGAGACTCCTCCATGATCCCGTCCTCCACTGCTCAGGTCCTGCAGGCTCAGGAGGACATGACTAAATCAAATCTCAAAACACTCCTATAAATATAAATTTGTACTTCTGAGTCATATTGAAAATGGAGGACATTTTGGAATCCCTCCTGGATAGAAGATTGGAATGTAGGACATGCCTCTCAGCCTCAGGGGATGGCAATGACAACCCCCTTCTCCCTCCAAAAAAAACCCCAAACCTTGCCAAGCAAACCCCATTGTAGGTTTGGCTCAAGGGCTGTTTGTTTGTCTGCATCTTTCCATGATCCTGTGGAGCTGCGCTAAGGGAGCCTCCGCTTCCACTGGCCTTCAGGAGGATTTTGGCCTTGGGACTATACAGCTCACAGCCTCTCCATGATGGCTGCTGGGGGATTCTGGGAAGTGTAGTTTGGAAAGTCTATGGAGTTCTCTAAGCTCTGCTTTTCAGTGTGAGAACGGAAGAAAGAAGTTGGCAGCATGGGACTTCAATCTACTTCAGGGGTAGGCAACCTTTCCCCTTTAAGGGCCGAGGGACTTCAGCTCCCAGAAGCCTCAGCCATGTTGGCCAATAGTCCCATGTTGGCCAATAGCTCCTGGGATTCTGGGAGCTGAAGTCCCTCGGCCCTTAAAGGGGAAAGGCTGCCTACCCCTGATTTAGAGTGTACAAAAGAGGCAGCTTAAGCTTTTCTAACCAATTTATATAGGCTTTCTGCCCCCTCCGCCGCCCCAATAGGAACAAGCCTAAGCCTGTCAGAGGCAGAACCTCTGGAAAAGCAGAGAGAGAGAGACAAGAGACAGACATAGACAGACCCCGCCCCCTCGGTCCCCTAAACCCCGCCCTCCCTGGTCGCGCGCCCCCGCC
>CM034701.1:231931904-231961416 GCA_020142125.1 Phrynosoma platyrhinos | reverse complement strand
TGCGCAGTGAATACCCATTTGTGTGATTCGCAGAGACCACGAAGAAGTGGTGTATCCACTTTCAGTGTGGAGATTTTGAGACAGAAGATGCTGCAAGGTCTGGGAGACCTTCATCAGCATCAACTCCTGAAACTGTTGAGCCTGTTCATGACTTCGTTTTGCCAATTCTGGAAATCTCAGCTAAAATAATTGCTGAGACACTAGAGATACCCTGGAAATGCACTGGTTTCAGAATTGATAATTGGCTATGCAGAAGCAGTCAGCCAAGTGGGTGTCAAAATGTTTAATATTGGCCAGGAATGAAATTGAGTGGATAACTCCCAAGTTAATTTTGAAGCATTTGAGCGGTTCAGTGATAATTTTTTGGAATAGTCACTGCTGATAAAACATGGTTACATCACTATGATCGAGAGAGCAGACAGTCCTTGCAGTGGTGGCACTTGGGTTCTCTGTAGCTGATGAAATTCAAGACTCAAACGTTAGCAGAAAAGGTCATCATGGCCACATTTGTTGGGGTTATGGAAAGTATTTTGATGACTATCTTCAGAAGGGCCAAACAGTTAATGGAGAATACTACTCTAACTTGCTGTGCTGATTGAAGAAGGCGTTGAAGACAAAAATGCTGAGGGAAGCTGTAGAAAGGTGTTCCTTTTTACAGGACAATACACCTCTTCACTGGGCTGGCAAAGCAACTGAGTTTTTTTTTAAAAATTGGATTTTAGTGCATAGACCTTTCAGATGACTATTTCCTGTTTCCAACCTTTAAAAAAGTTTGAAGGGAAAGAAATTTTTGAATTACTTGGCAGTGATAACAGCAGCGGAGCAGTATTTCAGTGACTAGATGTCAGATTTTTTTGGGGGGGGAAGGGTTAAAGAAATTTGAGGAACAATGTAACAAGCTTCAGGATGAATTATGTGACATAGCATGCAAGTTTAATGGCTCTAAGTCATCCCCATCTTGGTTGGACTGAGAACTTTTCAACACCTCCTATGACTAAAGGGCCTTGTTAATCGTCTCTGTTTGATTTCAATATGGAGTTAATATATGCTTTTGGGAGTGTGGAGTTAATATATGCTTTTGGGAGTGTGTGTATTACTGAACCACTGTGGCTAAGTGCAGGTTTGTATCACTGGAATGTGAGATGGCCTTCACAATTACTATCAATCTGGAGAGACATGTCCACCACCTGTATATAGAGTATCTGGATGATGAGAGATGCATGATATAGTGGATGTAAAGTATCAGGATGACAGAGAGCCAAACAAATGTGAGCCCCCGTTTTCCTAAAGACCATCCCATCCCATCAAGTTTGGCTTTCACATATTTTTCTTGCTTCCTTTCTCAAGACCCCTTTATGCCTCTAGTTTGTTCCTCTTGGCTACAACTTTATTCTGTTGGTCCAACTTCAAGGAAACCTACTTGCCTATCACCTTGAACACCTCGCCTGTGTCCCATGCTTTCATGTGTACTCCTGCACATGAAAGCATGGGACACAGGCGAGGTGTTCAAGGTGATAGGCAAGTAGTGACCATAACTTCCCTACCATCACTGACACACCTTCAGTTCTCATCTTGGACCTTTGCCCTTTCTTCAGCTCATTTCCCTTCTGATTCTCCCTCCCTTCTGCAAAGTTCCTCACGCCCAACCTCTCACTCCTGTTCTCATATATATGGTTGTAATTGATAAGACCACCTCATATATCCCTCCTCAATAGTATCTTGTGTCTGCTTTAACTTTGTCTGCTCTAATATGGTTTCTTGTAAATTATAATAAAATTGAATTCCTATTTTCTTGCTTTCATAATTCCTCCTTCATGCCAAGGGTGTCTGTTGGGCTTTTTTTATCCCCTTAACTCAAAATCCTTGCATCTTCTTGCTGGATGTCCTTAACCTTGTTTGGTAAGTTAAAATAGCCTATTTATGAAAATATGTTATAGCAGTGAGCATGATTTGGCATTATGCTCGTTTACTCCTAGAGAATATTGCTTGCCATGCAGGTTTTGAACTATGGTACATAGAGTCAATTGTTGACACATTAAATGTGCAGATAACCCACGTAATTTTTTGCTGTTGTGAGACACTCTGAAAAGCATTGTGCACCAGTGGCTTCTGTTCATTGATTCTGCATGACAATTTCAGCATATCTTCTCCAAAGGAGTCTGTTATTGCCAGACAGAGAATAACTCACCAGATTGGAAGCTCTGCCTTTGTTTTATCAAATGTGTCTGGACTTCAGTGCCCAGAATCCATCACCTTGGGCCATGCCGACTCATGTTTCTGGGAACTCAAGTCCAAAGCAGCTTGAGGGCCAGAGGTTGAGAACTAAGATGGTTTAAAAAGGTATAAGGAAAAATAAGTATTTTAAAATAAAAATTCAATACACAGTATTGATTCCCCCCGTCTTTATGGGCAGGGTTTAAGATACTAATCACATAGTTAACATCTGATTTAGTGTAGCACAAGTATTCAGAAGGTATTCACACAGCATTTTAAAGCTGTGGGAAGGATCTAAGGCTGAGATTTCAAGGAGTAGGATGGGTAATAGTCATTCTGGCCTAAATTTAGTTGTTAGTGCCACAGCTTGAGTGCCTCCATTTCATCAGTGGAAATTATCCAAGTCTACACTTCTCAAATCCCCAAAATTATAGGTGAGACTAGCAACTGGATTTAGTTCTCATCTAGGAATTCCAATGAGCTACTAAAGCACAGTGTTCAGGCAAAACTAATGTGCTAAGTTACAGAAGTTTCAAAGAAGGGAGCTTGTGTTGCAAAGCTTATGATAAAGAGTGAGCAAGTATCACTGCAGCAAGCTAGTGATAAGTTAGTTTGAAAGCTGAGTTGACAGTCACTATCACTCACAGACTGAGATCCCTTCCATGCTCTGCAGAAGGAAGTGCTCTAGTGCCAGTGCATGATGCTATGCCCATGTAGTAGTGGGGAAGGCACCCAGGCAATGTTCCACTTTCATGCAATGTCACAGTTGGGAGAAGAAAGCAGACATTCCTTTCCTGAATCTGTAGAGTACCTTATCATTCTCTTCTGGCTGCAAAATTGCTGTTTTTCACCCTCTTTCCATCATTAAGCGGCTATAGGTGTGCACGCCAACACTGGGAAGTTGCCCTCAGGGGGTAACTGAACACCTGAAATTCATACACTGGGGAATGTCACTAACCAACTTTGCCACAGATTTACTTGTCCAAATAAGGAGATAGCTTACAGACAGAGTGAACACTAGAAAATATAAGAAAATTTACTCTTGTTTGGTAGTTTATTGGTTTGACATTCTAACAATCTGAATCCACAGTTAAGTAAGCTGTTAAAATGATTAATAAAATTACACGAAAACAGATTTTACACACAAGCTCCATTCACATCAGCTATGTGAAAGTACATCAAGAATTGTCATAGGATGAAATAAATCTGAAGATGTAGGCCCCAATCTAAACACGTTACTATGGACCAAGTACTTCTAGGTTTAGTGACTGCTTAGCAACTAATCTAGGATCCAAGTTGAAATACAAACATAAAAAAGGTAAATATTTACAATTTAGCCTTGAAATGCTCATTTTCCTTATACTGAAGATGTATGGAAAGTACTAAATTAAAGTTGCAAGTAAGAGCTCAAAAAAGTAATACTGGTCAGAAGAGTAAGAATTTACTTCCTGCAGAAAAATGAGGACAGATAATAAAAGATTTTTTTTTTGTTTAAGCTGGCTATAGTTTTTCTATTCACTATCTAATACATGAATACTAAAGAAAATGTTTCCACATTTTTTAAAGCCACATAAAATTTCATAACAAGTCTCAAAAATGAAATGAAATAATGAAAGTCCACTGAAAATAGTACAGGCTGGACTAAAAAATGGAATGTGGAGTGTTCCAGAGGGGAAAAATTACTAAGTTTTAATATGTAACTGAAAAACCAGCATTTAGAAAGATGTTCTTCAAACTCTGAAGAGATTAATGCTGATAAAATTCTCTGGTCTTCACAAATTATGTAACAGTCCTTCAGTAGCATCAATCTAGAGAGAAAAATCTGTCGTTTCCCCTCCCCCCTTTTAAACAAACAAAAGATTTGAAAATGCAGAGTTTGCTATAACATTGAACACATTAACAGAATTATACTTTTATTTATTCTACTAAAATCTACGTAATATAGCATTTCGTCAATTTTGCTGTATTGAGATTAACATTAAAAATAAAACAAGTTTTCTTTAAATTCTTAAGCCTCCTCCCCAGCATTTAAGTCTTTTTTTTTCTGCTTCTGATCTTCAGCCATTTTGTCCATGTGTTTCTGTAAAGAAGAAAACAAGGACAATTGAATTTAAGTTTTATGGAGTGCCCTCAAGTCATATTGTCCAATATTCTTTTAAAACAGTCCTCCATCCAAATTAGATTATGTTTAGGTGAGGTGTCAGCAAAGCCCACAGGTTTGGCATAATTATGTTTGCCATATACTATGCTGAACTGAATGCTACCATCAGTACAGTGGGACCTCGGTATCCGCTTGGTCTCCAATGGTGGTGTGTGCGCGCAGCTGCACCACCATTGGGGACAATTGGACTGAAGTCCTCCCAACCCCCTTCCAAAGCTTCTGCCATGGGCTTGGCTTCAGGGGCAGAGTCTGGAGCCCTGTCGGCCACAGGGAGCCAGAAGGAGCCAGGGCTGGGACTTGGGTCTCAGAGCTTGGAGGTTCTGTCCTGGGTGTTGGGCCTGGGGATCGGGGGCCTCCAAGACCCAAGACCCTGCCTCAGCTTCCTCCAGCCGACAGGGCTCCAGCCTCCGAAGCCAAGCCCAGGGCAGAAGCCTGGGAGGGGGAGAAGGACTGTGCCGCCATTAAGGACAACAGTACTTGAGCATTCACCGATTTTTGTATCTAGAGCAGTGGTTCTTAACCTTGTTGGAGGTACTGACTCCCACCAGTTTCATATGCGCATTCACCGAACCCTTCTTAAGATTCTTATGCATTCACCAAACCCTTCTACCGCCAATACAGATGGACCGTCAGCGCCATCCGGTGAGGGGAGTGGCCGCTGTCAACCACGCCACATGGCCAATCAGAGGGCCACTTCTGTTGGTGGAGGCGGGGCAAGCTGGTTTGGTTGGATGGGGCATATAAAACATATACAGGTTATCACCTGCAGCCAATGATGGATGAGTGGGGCGTGTCATCATGAATCATATGAATCGGATGTGTGTCTTGACTTCCACCGAACCCACGAGACTGACTCACCGAACCCCTGGTGTTCGATCGAACCCAGGTTAAGAACCACTGATCTAGAGGGTGTGTGTCCGTGTCCAGATCCCCCGCAGATACTGAGGGCCGACTACATATTCGTTATATTGGGTGGGATCCAACTAGAATTAGGTAACCTGATGGAACTTTGAAAATTAACTGGACTTAACTTCTAAAATCAGCATGCACAAATAGTGTGAACAATTCCCTATCAGCTAGTTGATGAAACAAATTAAATTAAGACCAGTGGCACTCAGTTTCTTATTTGCCATTTAAGTTTTAAAGGTAAAACTTTTTTTAAAAGCTCCTCGATTTCAGTTTTTTTTTAATTCTTCATCTATACAAAACATAGATTTCTTGAGAAATATTAGCCTTACCTTCAACTTTTGATAGTGTGTAAGGCTGCTGCAGTGGACCTTTTTCGCAGCATCTTCATTGGTGTAAAATAACGAACACAATTTACAGTAAAACCCAGTTCTCGGCACCACGTAGTTCACACCTAAAGAAAGAGACAGACACACAACAGCAAATTTGATCCAGAGTATTTGAAGAACCAGCATAATTATTTTTTTTTATTCTGAAAAAGGTATGAAAATCCAGGTTCTTCATTTAAATAAATAATCTTCTGCAAGCTACACATAATCTTGCTTTTAAGTGCTACAAAAGCAAACGACTCACTCGGTTAGAAATTTGACAATCCTGAAGATATAAAAATCCATCATACGAATTTCTGCCTATCTCAGATTTTAGTAATCCAGCATGAATTGCCTGGATAGATGGAATAGAAAAAAACCTAGAAGGACTCCTATATGAGGTTTTCACCATTCTTAAGCATTCTCAGGGAACTCCCAGCAAGGACATTTTATACCCACTCTCCAGGTCAATTTGAATTAAACCAGTATTTCCCAGATGAAATGTGTGTCATGCCCTGCCTCCAAGAGTCAGGCTTTCATCTGAGTCTGAAGAAAACACTGAGAGCCAGGGGACATGCCAGAATTGCAGCCACTCCCGCATCCTCTGGAAGTAAGCCTGCAAACAGTACCTGGACGAAGCTCTCAGGAGCAAAGTTTCCTTCTACCTGTTCCACATTTCCTGGGAGTTAGCTAAGATGGCTGCCACCATGAAACATAGCAACTGTTCCCAGAACAGCAGATTAACAGATATCAGATGAGGGAAGGAGGAATGCTTGCAATAAAAACAAATGACCCTACTGCTTAACTAGTATAAAATTGCTAAAGCACTTTGACAATAATTCCTGAATAACTAAAAAGGGTTCAGTGGAAATTGCTCAAAGGCAATTTCTGAAATGTTGCATGTGTCTAGATGTGATGTCTGATCAGGATGAGGGGGAGGAGAAAGAACACAAGGGGCTCAGTGAGGGAAACCTGGGATATTTCAAGGAAGAGCGTGGATGCAAGACCATAAATATGTAGGCAAAATAAAAACAAAAAGAACTGGAAAGTCAATATTCCAGGGACTTTTTTCCTGTCTGGATAAACCCATAGCTTCTATTGTTATGTCCCCTTACAGAAGGCAAGAAAAGCAAAAACATGTGGTCTATATTCAGTGCATGTTACCTAGAAGGAGAAAATAATCTTACCAACAGGAACATTTGGTTGATATGGTCCAATTCTGTGTTCCTCTGAGACTGCACATCTCTCACTGGCAGTATTTTGCTCACCAGTACTTTCTTTTTGCTCTCCTTCTTGTGTTACTGTGCCATCATTCATTTCTGACTGTTCTGTCTTCGCAGTTTTGGAACCATTTTCCAGTGTCTCATTTCCCAGTTCTGTTTCTTCAGCTGTACTTTCAGTTGCATTGTCAGTTTTTGCAAGCAATTTAGCCATGCCAGATCGACGTTTCTGATGATCTGAATCTTCTTCATCACCAACTTCATCAAGAGTGACAAAACCTTCCATGCTTCTTGGAAATCCACCTACGTGCCGCTGAGGGGGGGGGGAGTATTTGTTATTCTGGCTATCTGTTACATTAGATAAAGATTTTCTCACTGAGATCTATTTTATGAGCCTTTTGAAAACAGCCCAAACATTCTAACACAGAGACACTCCCATCATTTATTTATCTATGGGACATAGCAGATAGGTTTGGGGTGCACTAGAGTATCAAGAGCTGCAGAATATACCAGTACACACACTGGAAGCTAGGTTAGGCTTAACTTTCCCCTATGCAACATGCTTCCCTAAAATGGCACATGATAAAACCATAGCCAAGCACAAGAAGGGAAGACATGGCTGACTACTGCCACAAGTGACACATTCCTGTGCAGGATGTTAGCATTGGGTATCTAGCACAGTACTTGTTCAGGACTCAACACATTCTTTTCTAGCTAGACATTACTACTTAAGATATGCTATCCAGTGTGTCCTGTGTCTCATTTCCACATCCCCCAGAGCAGGGTTTCTCAACCAGGATTCTATGGAACTGTAGGGTTCCATGGGAGCTCACCAGGGATTGCACAAGAGATCATAATTGGGAAAAACAAGATTGAACTGTAGATATAATTTTTATGCAGGCTTCCCTAAGACCTGACAATTATTTCTAGGGTTCCTCCAGAGTAAAGAGGTTGATAAAGGTGGCCCTAGTGAGTAACCCACAGCTGTGCTGTCATTAAAATGAGAGGGGTATAGATAGTGAAGTGGAGGAGCTAAAGATAGATCTCTAAAGTTGTACATAAGCTGCCAGCATCACACCCTCAAATGACGGAAACAGATGCAGTATTGGTCGGAAGACAGACGTTTTAAAGTACTTTTAAAATAAATCTTGTGTGCTCTTTGCATTTTTAAAAGGCTCCACAGAACTTCCCCTTTCCTCCAAATGAATGACTGGGTACATGTAAGGTTTGGTACACACCTTTTTTCCCCAGCACAAAACCAAAGGCAATTGTACTCACCCTTTCTGAATCAAAGTGACACTTTCCCCCAATGTACTGAGGCATTCCAAATCTTTTTCCTAATTTCTCCCCTAAAAACCCACTTTCAACCTATTGAGCTTTCGGCTCGCCCCCAGTAACTCCACTAAATAATTCATAGCATGGATGAGAATTGTGCAACCCTCCAGATGCCCAGCATTCCTCACCATTGGTTGTGCTGGCTAAAGCTACAATAAAAATATCTGGAGGGCCACATTTCTGCTGATCTAAAACTCACTCGGTTATAGGGCATCATTGCCCTCCGAAGCAACCTGTCCCAATGAAAAAGCTACAGGGACAGTACTCCTTTAGGGGTAATGGATACAGTTCATTACCCCTAATCCCCCCCCCCCCCCGTTTCATTTGAACAATCCTGTTATAAGCAGCACCTGTCTTGATGGGGAATATAAAATACAGCTGGTGGAAAGCTGAATATTCTTGTCTATCAGCAGAGAGGATCTATCTCAACAATAGCCTTTGCTGCTTACCTTTTTCATTTTTTTTCCTGCTGTAGTAGCTGTAGCACCCTCTTCAGTTTTTGCAGTAGTTTCATCACCAGCTGCTTCCTTTTCTTCAGTAGTTACGTCACCCAAATTTGCCACATCTGTATCCTCTGCTGCTGAACTGCCACTCTCTAGTAATGCTGCTGCTTCCTCATCATCTACTAACAGCTCATCTTCAGATTCGAGTAAATTTGGCTCTTCTTGGTCTGCTTGTTCACCATCTTTTGTATCCTGCCCTTCTGCTTCATCTCCCTTCTCTTCTTTATCTTCAGTATCCATTTTCTCATTTTCATCCGACTTACTTTTTTTCTCCTCACTTCCATATTCTTTACTATCGGGAGAAAGACCTCTTTTTCTATTAAAGAAGAAAACAAATCTTGTTTCTCCATTTTATGGTATATTTTCAAACAAACCATCATCTGAAACTTCCATAGTCTGCAATCTAGAGAAAGATCTTTCTTTCTATACAAGGAACTCCCCCCCCCAAAAAAACCCCACACACAAATCTTACTTACCCATTTTATGGTGTATTTTAAAACAAACTAATCATCTGAAAGATTACCTTGGTTTATCTTTCTTCATCATATCTGCTCCTTTGTTGGGAATCTGAAACAAGCATGATACTTTTTATTAATTTGCACGATAAGGCTTATAGATTTGTGTTTTTGGCATATACCTCATGATTATGCAAGTGAATGTTTTTATTCTTCAAGGATTTACAAAAGACAAATCACATAGTAAGTCAGAAGCCTAAAGATACCACAGCAGAGGCATTTTGCACCTTCAAAATCTTAATTACCCTGTGTCCATAAGTGATGATAATTTCAATTAAATCCATTTAAATTCCAGGTTTAAACTACACAACAAAATGTAGAAAAGTCAGAGATCTGTGTGAACACTTCTGCAACACACTGCAGGTTATGAGCCACTTTCCATTCAGTTAACATTTCCAGACAATGGTGTAAAAGAAAAACATACCCCTTCCTTCCTTGGCAAGAACAATAAAAGCCAGGCTTCTTCCAAAACCTGGAGGCGGGAAGGGGAAGGCTGTTCTTGTTCTCAAGCTTTGCTTTCAAAACTCAACATGACAAGACCCTGCACCATTCTGTCAAGTCTAAAAGCCTATGGCAGCCAATCTAAGGAAACAGTCATGAACACTGCATGCTTTGTATTATAACATTATTTATCAAAACACTACTCAGTCAAGAGTGAGAACAAACACATGGTACCTACCCTTAATATTAATTTCTTGTATTTTTCAGACAAATCTACTTTCACACATCTTCCCTGGAACCAGAGAGCTTTGTTGGAACAGTGCTCCATCATTGCTTCAGCAGCTTCTCTGGTGTCCATTTCTATGAAAGCCTACACAAGAGAGTTAAGACAGTTCAGCCTTTAGCATTTTTAACAATGACTGGTGGGAGCAAGAAAACAATGAAAACTTCAACTAAAAAGACTACACTAGGCATGCCTCTACAAATCACCACCTATCACACAGAATTACCTTCTCTGCTACCGCTCCTAGACTTTGGAATGGCCTGCCAAACGAGATTCGTCTTATTACTACTCTTGCTGCTTTTAAAAAGGCAGTAAAGACGGATCTCTTCTGACAGGCCTTCCCAGGATAACATCTGTTTGTAGGGAGATGAATTTCTATTTTGTCGGCATAACTGATTCCTTGTTGTTGGTTTATAGTTTTTAACTGCATTGTTATGTTTTAATTTTTTCTTGGTTTAATTTTGTTTTAAGGGGTTGGGAGGGTGGATTATGGGAGGAGGGAACGTTTTAACTTTGTTTGTTTTAAATGTTGTAACCCGCCCCGATTGCCACGCAGAGGGGCGGGCTATAAATAAAATTTATTATTATGATTATTATGATTATTATTATTATTATTATTAATGATGATGAAGCTGATAACTAGTGCTGCAAACTCTAGAAAATAGGTTTAAGCACTTTCAATTCTTTTCACCCACTGAACTAGCCAGATGGCCACAAAACAGCTGCGTCATGTACTGAAAGGGAATGATAAAAATTAGCTATTGATGAATGCCCTATTTTACCCTTCTGGCTCCCATCCTTCTGTCAAGTCCTCACTTTGCCTAAAGCCCTCGGTTTCTTTCCCATCTCCTCTCAGTCCACAAAGATATGGCATGTTTGTTGACTATGCTATCACACGTATTTGCTTGCAGATGGCAAAGGAAATGGAGGTTTGGAGGCTCCTTATTTAATAGGCAGCCTTTTTCTGTGGTTTTACTAAAATCACAGAAAATGGAAAGCATGTCATATAGTGGTGTGCTTGTTAAGAGTGGTAAAAGATGCAAAAATCTTTGGAATATTTGCATCTTTCCTTTCTTCTCCTGAAGACAACTTTCAAATATTTTTGAAATTAGGACAAGCATTTGCATAGGGTCTTGTGCACAGCATATTAGGGATAAAGGCTGCTGCTAAAACATGCTTGGGAAGTAGGGAGACAAAACTTTAAAACTTGGGCTTAGTTCAGATTCAATTAGTACTTTCCTAACTCTCTTGAATAATTTCTATGTCAAACTGTACCTGAAAGTAAAAAATATACAGTACAGTCATCCCTCCCGATTCACAGGGATCTGTTCCAGACCCCCCCCACCCCAGAATCGGAAAAATGCAAACATTCAAGTCCTATTGAATAAAATGGTGGTGCATGCCATGGGCGCCATTTTGTCCCTCCTGGCTTCCCATCTGCGGGAACTCAAGACCGTGAACGGGAAGTCAGCGAATTCGGAGGGACAACTGTAATTATTTGTGATGATCTCTGGCAATACATTAACATGACTAAGTAGGCTTAGAAAGCTGGTCTTTGCACTCCTGTGTAATATGCAGAGCAGAGATAACACATATCTCCTTCAAGAGAATGCACATAATTTAGATATGAAGATACACTCATCTTCTTGACAAAGAAACATGCATGTCACATTTATTATTCATAGGCCCATATTTTATCCTATATTCCTACCAAAAGATTTATTGAAGACTGCACATTTCCAGTTATATAACATCATATGAATTACCTGACTCTTCATTCTCATTAATATGTAGTTCTTTATTTTTCCATAGGGCTCGGCTAGTTTGAGTACAGCATTGTCAGAATAGCCTGAATGTGGTAAATTACTGAGATGAATCACACGACCAAGTTCTTGTTTTGGAGGATCAAATTTTTGGTCAGGCTTCACTTCAGGTTTCTAAAAAGCAAAATTAGTTGAGAAAATATGTTGTTGAGCCATTATATTAAACCTTAATATGAAAAACTACAGCAAAGAATGCAGGAACTTAAACATTAAAAATGAAAATGTAGGATTAGATTAATGCAACTTTTTACCTTTATTCTTTTATATTTCTGTGATAAATGGACTCTCACAGGTTTGCCGAACACTAAGGCTGGTGCTGTTGAATAATACTCTACTGCAGCTTGCGCATCTTCAGTGGTAGCCATTTCAATAAATGCCTGAAATTGTAAAAAAAGTTAAATTAAAGGATTATGCATATGATCCACAGTTGAGTATATATCGAATGTAGTTTGTATGTGCAACACTGCATTAGCTATGTGAAATATTTCCGCATGTTAAAAATGTAAATTTGTTTTACCAGGAACATGCAATTTCTTTAGTGCTGAAAAATTTACATTTTTAAGTTTCTCACTGCGAGTATGCAGAATAGAAAGTTAGTTTTTGATACTGTATGAAACATTTCTGATATTGTGAAGCGAACATTCTCCAGATCCCAAGAGGAAGAAAGTTTAGGGCCCCACGCTGCCCTCTCCTGGTTCAGCTATGTCCTTTCACACAGGCACTGGTACTGCTGTTATGTACAATTCAAGAATCAGCTTATCAAAGAACAATAGCTTTGCATTAATACTGTTTTAAATGAAGTGGGAAAATGATATATGGTGTAACAAGACTGTAATGCTTACCTCATTTATTTTGTTCAAGATCAGGTGATTTGTAATAATTCCAAATGGTTCAACAAGCTGCAGTAACTGGAATCTCAAGTTTTTCCCTCTCTGAAAATCCATGATGTGTACAACTCGGCTTGTTTCCTGTTAATGGCAGACAGCAGTGACTACTGTTAAGCAAAATTAACATTAAAAAGTGCATCCTACTCAATTTATTACAGGATCTTTTAGCCAATTTTTTGATGAGCATGGCAATGCCAATTTATTTTTTTCAAAAAAGAACACAAGCAATTTACATCAAGGATTCAATTGAGGTGCACAAGGTAAAGGGCAGGCAATCTTGACTAAATTTGAACACAAATAAATTCTCAGAAGGCAGGCCTGCAAAATGTATGTGTGACCTTTCTAACATTTTTGGCACAGTAAATTAGGTTTGAGGGTCCCATCAGTAGACTATATACACCTCAAATAGGTAGATAGTAGGGCCTCATATTCAGTTAATTTACATTCTATACTTACTAAAATGGTCTGCATCACATCAGGATGCAGATAGGAGGGTTACATATCTGAATGATACACTACTTCCAATCAAAAAATATTTTTGTATGAAATGTATTCACTCATGTGAACATGTATTCTAAATTAATACAGCCACCACAAATGATAGGTAGACCTCATTCCATCCAGGTGACAATTACTGTAGAAACAACTAAACATATCTGGAGACTTCAGCTCTGATTTCAATACTAACCACTCTGCCCTTCTGCAAGTGTCTTGGTCCTTGCATACTTCCATTTCCAGCCCCTAGACATGAACATCAGGAAAGAAACAGGCAGAGGAAAAAGAAATAAGTTATATAATTAGCAAGGTTCTTGACAATATGATGTATCATAATGTGGAATTCTTTTAAACCATTTATGGAAAGCTCTTAAATAAGACTATGACTGATTTTTTAATTATAAACATATTTTTATTCCAAATATGTGCTTTTCATATATTTTCCCCTCTAAATGAAATTTACAAGTATCAAAACAGACAAGTTCACAAATTCTGTGGGAAAACCAGGAAATGAGAATGTTATTTATTTATATCCCGCCCTCAAGGAAGTTTAAGCCACCAAGTCAAATTCTACCACCCAAATTTCTCAAATCCTATAGCTTAAAAACAAACACACTGGAGTATTCAGGAACCTTAAAGAATAATACATATTTGGCATGATACATTTGATGATGTGTGCTACATCAATACTGATGCCCAATAAACTTTCACTGCTTCTCTGCAAAACCTTGCGTATATATGCACCACTGCTGTACACCCCTCCCCTCAGAAATGTCATCCCCCAGATCCCCTTCTCCCCACTCAAAACACACAAATACCTGTGATATGGGTGGGGATTTTCATTGCGGTTGTGGCCTTTCCAAGGCTGTTTTAGATCAGGAGAAATGTTTTATTGTCCCTGCAAGTCAGGGGTAGGCAACCTTTCCCCTTTAAGGGCCAAGGGACTTCAGCTCCCAGAAACCTCAGCCATGTTGGCCAATAGTCCCATGTTGGCCAATAGCTCCTGGGATTCTGGGAGTTGAAGTCCCTCGGCCCTTAGAGGGGAAAGGTTGCCTACCCCTGCCCTAGTCCCAAGTATCTTCCTCTTATTAATTCAATATATTAAGTAGTATGTTTGTATTTGCCTATGGTGTCTAAAATTCACTCAGAAACTCCTGTTATAACAAATAAACTGAATACTGAATAACATTTAGTAAGAAAGTAATGTAGGTAAGATATTTCAACTTAGTGTGGTTACTTTAAAACAGGGGTAGGCAACCTTTCCCCTTTAAGGGCCGAGGGACTTCAGCTCCCAGAAGCCTCAGCCATGTTGGCCAATAGCTCCTGGGATTCTGGGAGCTGAAGTCCCTCGGCCCTTAAAGGGGAAAGGTTGCCTACCCCAGCTTTAAAATAACAGTTGCAGGCTTCTCAGTTTCCTCTTTACCACCTCAAATACATGACCTCATCTACTCAGAATCCTTAACTGACTGTACTGAGACCCTTTGCCTTTCTTCCCAGTTTCTCCTACTGATCTGTCAGAATACCTCTCTGATTTCCTCTAAGGCACAGTCAGATCTGACCATTCCTCAAGAACTCTTATTCAACTTGAACCTACCCCTGAACCTAAACTCAGTCACTCACTCCAGCTTTTATACCTTCTCCTTCCCCTGCAGCCCCCCCTCACAGTCTGCCGAAATTGTGATTGGTTGTCAGGAAACCAAGTCTGTTGCAGTGGGGGCTGAGGGATCCAAAGACAGCCCTGTACATGCATCCTGTACTTTCCCCAGCTTGTTTTCAGGCTTAAAGCTGAAGGAGATACAAGACTGTGGGCCGTTACACACTGCCAGAAATATAACTTGAGACCACTTTAACTGCCCTGGCTCAGTGCTAGGGAATCATGGGAACTGTAGTTTATTGTGGCACCAGAGATCTCTGACAGAGATGGCTCAATGTCTCAGAAAAAAACTACAATTCCCATGATTCCCTAGCATGGAGCCACGACAGTTAAAAGTGGTCTCAAGCTGCATTATTTCTGGCAGTCTGTAAAGGCCCTGTGTTTTCTACCTGTACTGAAGCAGACTAATATGGCTATCTTCACAATTATATTTTGAAGTAATGCTTCTTGAAGCTATAGAGGCCATTAAAGCATGCATTTAAATTTATTACCTCTTGATCCAAGTGGTGGCCCTCCCAGATGAAATGGAGGTGGAGGTGGTCCCAAAATTCCTGGAGCTGGATTTGTGGATTGCAGCATAAATGGATCACCCCTAGAAGTCACACACAGCAAAATGAAACCATGTTAGCCTTTAAACAAGATATAACCTTTCACATAAATTCCAGTACTTTTTTGTATGAATAAATAAATGGTAATAGATAAAAGTGTTCAGAAGTCCTGCTGCACCATTATTTATTTTCATGTGTAGATACTAGTACAGGGATGGGAGCAGTGCAGCCCTCGGATCACATTTGGTCTTCAGGTTTGTGCCTCAGATTTTTTTCCCCTAAATAAATCTGCTATCATGATTTGCCACTGAAATTTAGTAGCAAACTGGTAAGTACACTACAGTTATCAGGGAACTGAATTATACTGAACACCATCACTGTATTGACTAGTCAATGGGACAGTCCAAATCCCAGTCAAAACTCAGGACTACAGTAAGTATAGAAGGACATTTAAGGTTCACTTATATATAGTTATACATTTTAATACAGCTCAATGAAGCTAATAAAGGACTTTCTATTTGTTAATAATGAAATTAATCTTTTCAAATACTAACAAGTCAAGTTTTGACCAATAATTATTTTTAATCTGAAATTTTTAGTATTTAAAAAATGGAGAAGTACCCTATTTTAATATAGTTTATGTATTATGAATCCCAAAAAGAGGTGTTTTGAAAAAAAATCCATTAAAAATCCTTTAAATCCTTTCCCTTGGGCTATGTTCCTTGACCATGCAGCCCTTGAATACTTGCCCAACCTGAAAAATGGCTCTCAGCACTGTGGAAATTGTTCATCCATACATTAGTACAGCCAGCTCTTCATATCCAGAGGGGTTCTGTTCCACACACACCCCTTACACGGATGCTAAAAACTGCGGGCCCTCAAGTCCTGTAGTTTTTAAAGGCAGTGCACCATGTGCACGGACAGCTGTGATCATGTGCATGCATGGCCATTATGGACAATGGAGCTGGGCCATTCACAGATGCTCAAATCCATGGATGCCAAGCCCACAGTTGGGGTGGGTGGACTGTAATATTTGTTCAGCATGACTGAGCAGGGCCAACATATATTTGAACAATCGACACAATCCTGCAGTCTCCAAAAGGTGCAGCCACAAGCTGATGAAAATGACAAGTTAACAGGAGGCAGAAAAATTAATACACCACTATGTCTGATGAATTATGTTCTGCTTTCATGCAGGCAGTTTGCATGGTAATATCTGAACTCAGAAACATCTTCCAAACTGAAAAAATAAAATCAGTAAAGATCACCAGAATTATTGGCAAAGAAACTGTAGAAAACGAAGGCACATCAACTCTGACCACTGCAAAGCCACGAGTTCTTTAGAGGAAAAGAATACTTTTTAATCCTAATTCTTCACTATTCCAAAAACAAGTTAGGATGAGTCCCACAAAATTTACATTTTCCTGAAAAGGAGGAATAAAGGTTGGGTTACAGAGTTTTATGATGTGACAAACACATTCATTTCTCCTTATCTCCAAACATTTATAGACAGCATCACAAGGAAGAAAAAATAACTATAACCCCCACCTTCCAATATATTACTGAGGTTGAACAGATCCCTGCTCACCAAGTTCTGAATCTCAGCAGTCCAGCAGAAAGTTATCCCACCTAATCCCAGAACTTGTGAGCATTAAACTACTGGGAATGAAGCTGGAAATATCTTTTGATTTCACATGCCATCAATTTGTTTCTTCTATTTGCAAGGTATATTTTTTACTTACAGCCCACGTCCAGAATCACTATCAGGGTTCCATTCAGGGTATCTTTAAAAGAAAGAAGTCAGTTAGATCATTTTTATAAATTAAATGTTATGTCTAGACAGATATTATATAGTTATACCTTCTCAGCATCAAAATTGTGAACATAAAAACCAGATGAAAAGGTCAATAGTAACTTTCAACAGGGAAAACAGCTGGTCTCCTATACTGTCAATGTTAGTCCTTATTTCTAAAGTATTACATTCCTATAATACTCTGCTGATCAAGTAATGTGAAACCCAATGAGGAATATAATCCAGCTTTCTTACAAGCAAATATAGTTATCACATAAGGAGCCAAAATCCACTGTATATATAGCTGGAAGTTGGTTCCATGTAAATCTCAATAATGTAAACTATTCTGATTACTGTATGTTATGTTAAACTCAAATGAATTGTTAAATTGACAGTATAATCAGTTTCAATGACAAATCTCACTATAACCAAAGTTTGCATGACAGAATGTTTTTGTAATAATCTGTAAACTAACTCAGTAACATTTTATTGTATGTTGTGAAAGAATGCCCGGGCTAATTTTCAGTGTGATTTTTTAAAAAAGAGACATATGATGTATAGTCTGAATGGGGTAGAGAGACTGGAATGGTTAGACTCAAAATGGTGGAACTCTGGGCCATAGAGTTAGAACAGATTTCCAGCAGATTCTGGATCAATCAAAAGAAATTCTTTTACCACTAATAAGTGAAATCCATTGTCACAAGATATTGTAACTGACACCAAATTGAAGTTTTAATAAAAGTATAGCTGGAACTCTGCTAGTGAGATACATGTGCGTGTCCCTTTTTGGATGGAGGCAGAATATTTTCTTGCTCAAGCTTTCTAAAAAGACCAACACACCGACCCCAAACAAGGTCTTCCCATGCCTGGCGGCTGTAAACTACGGGATAGGACCCTTGGTGCTCTCTCTTACTGGTGGGCAAGGGAGAGAAGGAAGTAACTCAGACTATGAAAGCCCAACTGTCCTGGGTTCCCAGGAGAAGGAACAGATAGGTGCATTTCCTTTGAGAATGCACCCTCATCCCGTGACCACAGCGGAGACCAGTCGTTTCTTTATGATCTTCCCCACCAACAGTGACAGCAGTATGGGCTACTCTCTGGGTATGACAGCTGTTGGGTGGAGGCAGGTGTAACTGCATATGTGGAGCTATGTGCAGATGCAGGCTCTTAGTGATTGTATGTCTAAGGATACAAAGTACAGTGGATCCTTCTCATCCTTGGGGGTTTCCCAAATGGATGGGAAAAAACAAGGATACTCAAGCCCTATATTATTCAAAATGTCATTTAAAAATCCATTATTGTGTATGTACTACATTGCTTTATTGTGGACATCAATACAGTCTGCTACAAAAGAGGAAATGGATTTATGGAATGTTTCAACCTGGTATGATTTGCCTCTAGAATACTTCAGCTTGCAGATATGATCTGTGTCACTGAAACCTTGCAACCTTGTTGGAATAAGCTAATTATTTTCAAATTTTAGAAATGGAAATGTTTGTATTTTCTGAAATAGTAAATAGCAATTAAAATGAAAAGAGAATTTTTAAACATTCAAATCATACATTTCAAGAAGAAGTTGACAACGTCGACTGTGTGTTGCTCCATTGATATGCTGGTTCCACTCCTGTAGCAAAAGTACAAATGTCAAAATGATCAGGAACAGAAAGTAGTATTTTACACATACTCCCAAATGAATCATTTGCAAGTCCATCAAACTATTAAGTGAAAAAACTAATGCTATCTACATTTTTAAGTGTAAAAAATATCTTAGGATTTACAAAGTAGGGGCCTGAAAGTGTCATCCAAATAAGGACTTATCTGCAACTCAACTGCACAATTTTACCACAGAGGGGGAAAAATACTGACCATAGGGCAAAAAAATTTAACATAACTGTAATTTACTCTTTATTCCCCCTTCCACATTCAAATACATATCATGCCCCCCCAAGTGACTGTGAATTATTGGAAAGTATTTCTGTGTCTGCTCATATCAGGTTAGAGAGCCAATTTTCAGCAAGCACCCCACCCTCATCTTCTGCAGCCTTCTCTGCCACATTCCATTCTGTTATACAGAGCTCTCCCAATCCAGGGGAGCAACTTTTGGGGTTGCAAGGAGAGTGCACAAGGGGCATGGATGACTGGCAAAAATAAGGTCCCCCACTGTGCGCAAGAAAAAAAATTCTCATTAGCAAAAAGCCACTACTAAGACACATATTTTTAAAGATTACAGAAATATTAGAATAGGGTCTATAAAGATCAAGGAAAGCTAAAATCAAAGAACAGTTTGACATTCCTTGATAGTGAATGATATGAACTGATTAGGAGCTGCTTCATACATATAATGAAAACTGGATTTTGGTATAGGTCAACTAAAGTTGGCCTTCATAGTGATCTCAGGCCTCTGCTGAAAGCTATATTAAGATAGCTGGGAAATAACAATCAAAAACAGTGGCTTCTACACTGGTGATACAATTGAGATCAAGAAAGGATGCTGTCATACACAACAAAAAGGATTAAAATCCATTATTTTTACACCTACACCACCACATGTGACAATTATTTCACTCTATTTCACTTATCACTTTTGGGTTATAAAGATAAAGGAAAGGAGGAAGAAGCAGATGCTTCTTCACAGCTACCACTCATTCCTGCATTCTTCATAAGCTTCTAATAAAGGCTGGGAGCCCTCTAAGCATCAAGCCCCTTCTACTTTTACTATGGGCTGGTGCAGATGTAGCCATGGCTAAGGAGTCAGGAACACACCAGAAGACCACAAAATCCTTTCCTATTCAAGATCTTCCTACTGGTCTTAATTACCCTTAGGAGCCATATTCTCACTAGCTGTTAACTGTACTTAAACCTACACTGTTTCTGAACAGGTGTCAATCCTTGCTTAAAGATGGCCAACAGTGTGCCAAACCACCCTTAATCCACAGTTAATCCACTGGCACAGGAAGAGCAGTGAAATGGGAGCATGAGATCTACAGCCTGTCCCCCAACCTGTTATCTACAAGGAAGGCAATAAGCTGCATTACAAATGCACTGGTTCCAAGAGTCAGTAATTGCACTAAACAAACAAACCTAAAATCTTTAGTCCCTGTTTCATCTTTTCTTTACAGAGTAACTTTTTGCTACTCTAAAATCCAACCTACTGCTTTCAGGCACATATATAGATGTTTACTGGTAGGATCTGGTTACATTTACATAATGTATACTTGTGGGTTATGAAAATTTTGGAGCACGAAATATCAATGTTGTTTTCAGGAATTTTTTTAAACTATAAATGTATGAACTAGTTTCTCCAAGTCAAAATTATTATGGAGCCACATAAAGGCATTTTGAATAAGCTTAGAAATTCAGATAGCCTACACACCTTCTATTCACAGAGACATTCACACCTTCTATTCATAGAAAGACTTATCTAAACCATATTTCACTAAGCATATGAACATTTTGTTTGGTAAAACATGATGCTCCTTTTTGCTGTACCAGCACCAGCATTCAGGACACTATTAAACATTTGGACTCATCCTTTCCAAGCAGAAGGGCCCAAAGACATAGGAGCTTTTCCAGGTTCTTTCTTTGTCCAGATACAACATTCCCATCAGTCTCTTATAGCTGTGATCTGAGGCTAACAGAGGCTAGGTATGTACATACTGTATCAACACATTTTCCATTAAGACATCTGCTTGTTCAAAGTTCTAAATAATATAAGCATAATTCAGCTAGAAATTAAGTTGAAAATATGTAATTTTTGAAACTGGTCACTTAACAAACTACAGATTACAATATGCTGAAGAGACAACTGTTTTGAGGGTAACACCTTCTGTTCAGAACAATTCAACAAGATTTAGGTGTAGAAGATTTAGGTGTAGAAAAGGTGGGGCATAAAAAACAACAACACCTGCATCTTTTCATTCCTGTGAGATTAGCCTCAGTGTAAGAGTCAAAGATAGTAAGAAAAAACTTTCAGAAGTAGAAGAATCAAGCAGAGAAGTGAATGAAATGGTTTCATTTTTCTGTTTTAAAATAGTTGTGTTTCACCAAGATATTTTCCACGAGTAAGGGACATAGAAATTTGCACATCTTGCAGTTACTGTGAAGAAAGTGTTAGAGACAACCCAATGAAACAGTTAGAAGAAAGACTCTTACCTGTATTTTTTGCCACAAGCTTTGAAAATAAAACATGAGCACAGTAATACCAATAGTTGGTTTTAGTATCCAAATGACAAACAGATGAACAGATTGTAAAACAATTAGAAAACCTGAATAATTCACACTAGTTCTTTTGTTTGAGAACCAAATTATGAATGAAGAATGAAGTCTGATCACAATTTCAATAAAGATCCACTCTAAGTAGAGAATGCCAACAGAGTATGATATTGCACAACAGCAATAGGCTAATGTTTGAGATTGTAAAAAGGGATAGATGTAATATGTAATAATAAAAAGTGAATCTGAAGTGTTTAAGAAGGTTGTGAAAGGGGAGAAAAAATGAGACGTTTCAGCCACAGTATGAAAACAGTTTCAAAGTTATTTTAAAATAGCAAAAGAATGAACTCTTTTAAAAATGTGAACTACAACTCTGGTATAGTGTTACAGGATACTACATTAACTCTCTTTCTCTCTGGCCATGCACAAGAGGGAAAAAGCAGAAATGTGTAAGACATCTTAACTATAAAATCAGCAATCAAGACAGATGGGAAGGAAGGCTGATTCTAGCCTACAAATAACTACAAAACAAAATGAAACTATCTTAAACTAGATTAAGATACTATGCAGATGCACCATATAAACTGACTAGATGATAAGTGACCTGGAATTCAGCCCATGTGAGTGAAACAATATATATTAGGGTAAATCCCTGCCTTCATGTGTTTGTTAATGACGCCTTGAAAATAAATCAAGCTTTTTCTACTTGAACTCATATAGGGTCTTTGTGTTAAGTACTCAGAACATAGAAAGTGAGGCAAGAAACAAGCAACAGGGACTATAAAGTATAGAAAAATAAGCATCTGATGCTTAACTCACCTTATTAGAATGAACAGGCAAATCACAGATAGAGCACAGATGGGGATAACCCTTCGGTAAGAGTCCATGGAAGTCTTCAATATTGCTATCAGGAGGAGCGCCTCTTTTTTTCTCAAAGAGAGATCTCTCAGGGCCACGACTCAATCTGTCATACTCACTGTCAAATTTACGATACTTATGCGAAGTTTCGCCATAGTAAGAGTCATCCCTACACCTTTCTCCATCTCTTAATCTGTCATCTTCATAATCCATTCTGTCATAATAAACAGATTCTTGAGAACGACTTCCATGATCATAGTCAACCACTCGGCTGAGACTAGAACCACGATCATCAAAGCTATCTCTTCTAAAATGCCTTTTCTCTTCCCAATCATCCCTAGGAACTCTGTATGGCGGCTCCCGTGCAGCTGATCTGCCATCTCTACCATAACTCAGTGATGGGCCTTCTTCAGCTCTCCTCCTTTTAAGTTGCAGAAGTATTTGAGGCAAGTTTTCAGGAGTGATCTTGTCCTCAGGATAACGACTCAGTTCATCTAAGTCTCTAGCAGACAGCCCAAAGCTGGCCAGAATGCTAGTGGCCTGCTCTGTATCTCCACGGTGCTGAGAAGACAGAGAGAGTGGGCCTCTATTTCCAATGTTAAATATAGACTGCAAGGCATGGGAAGATGGACTAGCAGAAGACAGCACACTATGAGCTCCTTGTTGATTCAATGAAGAAGTCATTCCAAGATTCATTAAGCTAGCAAGGCGCGCCGTACCCGGGTTCATCCTTCCAAGAGATGCTGGCACAGCTAAAGACTGGGTAGCAGCAGCAGCAAGAAGGCCTATTCCTGCAGAAAGGTCACGTCCATGACCTTGGGAATCCCTATTTAGAGCTGACTGGTGGAATGACTTGGACATTGCTGAACTATAGCTTGTCTATTATGGATCAAACTTTAGAGATGTTTGAAAAGAAAGCTCACTCTAGAAAACTAGGTAAACTTCACTTCAAAAAGGTAACGCCAAGAAAAGGGATCAATAATGACTGTTGGTCTTCTTCAAGCTGAGAAACACACGACAGGTCTGTAGAAAAACAAGCAGTTTTAGTCATAAAACTCTTTATGAAGATGCAGTTTTTAAAGTATGCATCATGTTGATCTAGAAACAATTTAAGACCTTACACGGCTTCATTATGTAGCTGCAATAGCTTGAAGATGTACCCAGAACCCTATCATATATAACTTTCATATAAAAACAGATTCCCCATCACCATTTTGCCTCTAAATGTGCAATTTTGTTTTGATGATAAATGGTGTTAAGTACCAGATGACTAGAAATGCCCGATTTCAAGCTTTCATGTTAAAAGGGTGTACACATCTTATGTTATTGCTCTAGATTCAGGCAGGTGGCATAATGTGTCACTCATGGAATCAAGAAATGTAACTCGTGCGTGTTGAAATTAAGCCTATACCATTATAGGAAAGGACAGAAGGAATTTGAGAGTAGTTGATATCTGGATAGCTAATGAATGACTTACTAAATAAGACCAAGTAATTTCTACTCAGTAAAACTGAGTTACTGATAAGACATTAGTGAAGAATAGTATGTTTAACGTTTGGCAGGAAAACACAAGACCTCTTGATCAAATAACAGTTCATATACTGCTAGCATTGCATATGAACCATATCCACAAATTTTAATATTATGCAATGAGATTTGGCACATTAGTCTACACTATAAGATCTCAAGCCACCCAAGGCCAAAACTCAACAATTAATAAATTGGGAGACCACAGATTTGTTTGAAGAAGAGAAATTCTATGGTACTATCCCAATCAAACTGTTTAAGGAACTGTGTGACCTCCTTTGAATGATTCTTGAAATTAGGCTACAAACAACATTTGTTACAAGAGTACCATGACAAACTGATATTGCTATTTTTAAGGCTTTTCTTCTTGAAGTATTTATTTTGTTCTCTCTAGGCAACCAGTAAATACTGAAAAGCTCAACAATTTCTAAGTGGTTTTTTGAGAAGAGCTCATGAGATTTTTCTAAGCACAAAGGTGGGCAAATTATGTGAATACTCAATGAAAATACAGGCCTAAATTATTTAGGCACTTCTTAAAATACCACTAATAATTGTACCTATTATGGGGGAATTGTTTAGGGATGGTACAAACACAGCAGATAATTTTGGGGGGAAATATTTCATTACCAATTTTCCATTTAGCAGCAAAAGACTATGAAGCCTGAATTGTTGTTAAGTTTATATTCTCTCAAAATTACATATTGTTTCATTATTGTGTGAAAAGTGTTGTAGACAGTATTTCATTTTTTCTAAAGAACTGAGCTATTGTTAATTTCTGCAATGATAAGATGCTCCACCATATGGATGTATACTTATAAGACAACATAGGAGGTATTTTAATATACACCCCACAAATGTTGACAAAGGGGGCTGCTTAACACTAGTTAAAAAAAATTCATTGTTAACATTTGAAGTTTTTTCCAATTGAATTGAGCGTGAGAAACTGAAAAGCATTGATGCAAGTGTAGAACTAGAAGAACAGTCCAGATACTGCAAGTGCAGAGCAGATATGGAAGCAGAAGAGGAAGAAAGATCAAATGTCAAGTGACAAACATACCATCCATGAAAGTAAAAATTTTCTAAACAAAGTGATATTCTAACTGTTCTGCATATAATGCTAGCAATGCCACAGAGAGCTTTGTCATGAAATTTTTTGCTAAGTAGAAGACACAGTTGTTTTCAGGTTTGTAACTAAAATAAATAAATTGTTTCCAGACTAAAAGGTGCAACACAGAATCACAACAGATGAATCTAGCCCTTTAAAAATCAGTGTAAATCCTATCACCTTTCAGCATGTGTTCTGAGTTCGCACTTCCACAGTAGTAGCAAAGCCACTGCTCATCTTTCCTGTTCACCTATCTGCTATGTTAACTATCCACTTGACTATTTCCTATTTAATAGCTCAATGCATTTCTTTTAACTTTTTGACTCTTGTCTGATCTAAGATGCATTCACTGGCAAAAGTCAGCACGTAACAGTTAATATAATGCTTGAAGCAGTTTTTACTTAACAGAAAGGTTGAAAGCAAAGAGAGGAGACTGGATTTTTCCATATCCAAATACTCCCTCTTTGCAGAAATACAAGAATTGGGTGTAGTAATACAGTGGCAAGCAACAACTCTTTGCAGATGATCAGATATCCTGTTACCATAGTAGTTCTTATGCACAAGTTTTTGGGTTGATTCTTAATAGTGGTAACAGATGGAAAGATTGAAAATAGTAAGACTTGACTCAAATTAAGCCTAACGGGTATGGTAGATGGAATTTACATTCAGATCCAATCCCTAAAGTCAAAGGTTCTTTGAGATAAGGACTAAGTTTGAGTCAATTAACACTCTTCCACATATTCTACCAAGCTGGTTTTTCTATGTTTCTTTCTTGCAGGTAGGCATATCTATCCCCTTGAAGTTACTTTAAGATAGGAAAATCAAACAAGAGAATGTTTCTCCTTAATTTCTAATTTAATAATCCCAGTATCTTTACTTAAGGTTTCCAAAGTTTCAGAACAAGAGTGTTTATTTGGATTCCAAGAAATATGTTAACATCCATGTATACACATGCAGACTTATTTGCAAGGCTGATTATATTCCTTACAAAAAGCAAACCTCTGCACCTCTGATTTTAGTGAGTTGTTGAAGGTTTTATGCAATATCAGACCCAGGAGTATCTGAAGTGTACCTCCTGACAGAGTTGGACTGACCAGCAGATGGTTTCACTGCAAAGCCTGGTTTCCACACAAGCTGCAACTGCCCAGGCTTATTATGAAATCGATGTAAACCTACAAAGAAAAAGCAGATATCAGAAAAATCTTAATATTAAATTCTTAAAATAGAATACTAAAATTGAATTTGTGGTCTGATAAAAACTGGATCATGAAGGAAGAAAGAAGACAACCATAACATGCTGTATAACACAGACCTATTTTAGTTTTCTGAACTTCAAATGACTATATTGAATAACTAATGATTAAGACACATGATGAGAAAGAAACGTGAATGGATATTTTCAGAACATATCTGATCTAATGTGTTGAAAACAAAACGTTTAAGAGAAGTAAGGAAAAGGAGCTGCTAAGCTTATACCAGCAAGCAAATGTTCTGTATCTTTCAAGTTCAGAATCCGTTAAAAAGGCATTGGCTTCAAATTCCACAACGTCTGTTCACCAACCTGCACAAACATGACCACTAATACTTTGAACTGCTCTTTCTAAGACTACAGAATAAGGTTCTTCAAATAAAGGTTTTGAATATGGGGAGAAAGATAACATTAGATGATGCTGGCGCTTAAAGCATGATGGGAAGCAGATATAAGCAAAGAAACTTACAAACAAGAATAGAACATCAAAATCTCTCCAAGTAGAATCAAATTAGTAGCTGGCAGAATTTAGGAATTCTTTTAAGATGATATCTCATTGAGACCTCATGCCACATAAGACTCATACGATCTTACATTTGACCTTCATTAGAAATTCAGGGGGATGTGGACATAGACAAACAGGGTAACCACATGATGTGTCTTATCCCACAAATAGGATATTCCTGGCCACAGACTAGAGAAAAGTCCCACCTTAAGTTATACTCTAGAACCTGAAGGGCCCGCATTACATAAAATGTCTGGTCTCTTGCTTAATCTTAGCTGAAAGAACAGAGCTGTTTGTATGGAACAGGCTAATCTAGCATGCATTAAGAGCATGGCATAGAAGAATATGAGAGTATTTAATTATGGACTGGTTCAATGTAAGCATCAGTGAGAGCCAAAAACAACACCTTTGATACACAGCATATCTTTAATGCAGCAAATGCTTCTCAGAATTCTACCTGGAAAACAATCCAGGAAAAATGTATTGCTGTTATTTTATAAGTTTGGTTTGGACTGCAAGCATATATCAGTTAACATAGCCTCTGACAAAGTAGCTCTTTTTTGCAAAGTCTGCTTGCTTTTCCTTCTTTTCCCATCTAGCTGAAGTTTTTATCATTGGGAGGATGGTGAAGGAAGGATGGAGTAACACAGACATTCAGCACTGTGTCTGCAACAAACAATCCAATAACGCTAAAGTCGGGAAAGAAATGTGGGAAGGTAAATAGCAACTGCCTCCACAATCTCTATGTATAAACAAGAAGAGAGAGAGAAAATGTGAAAGCAAACAAGTCTCCCTCATCCATTATTACCAACAAGTTAAAAAAGCATATAAGTTTGCCCACCAAAATGGAAACCATAAGGAAAGCTGAGGCTCATCCCTGGATGCATTTTAGAAGAATCTTTCAAGTAATGTCTAGAAACAGCAAGTTTTTGTTTACATATGAAAGGCTTAACTGATCGGCCCTCCATTCTTGCGAACTTCCAAGTCCGCGGTTTTACATATTCACGAAGGGGCAACATCTGTCTAAATCAATGGGGCATGCCCAAGGGGGCATGCCCCATTCAAGCCTATGGGGCTTGGATATTCACTAATCTCCGTTTTTGCAGGGGGCGGGTGAAACACATCCCCCACGAAAATGGAGGGCCAACTGTAGTAATGCCCAGGCACACATTTACAGTTGCCCCTCTGTTTTTGGAGGGGATCCGTTGCGGACCCCCCCCCCCGAAACTGCCAATATTAAAGCCCTATGGCTTGAATGGCAGCAGGCTCCTGCGGGCGTCCATAGGTGCACGCCATAAGCATGCACCCCATTTTAATCTTCTGTTCGCCTCAGTAAATGGGCAAGGGACACGGACTCGAAGTCCACAAAAATGGGAGGATAACTGTACCTCCTTCTTGGAGAAATTATACCTGCATACATTTTCACTTGTGGGGGAAATTAAAATTTCAACATATTGATTGTATTTAGTAATAAGTCATTATAAATATTCCACCACCTCTTATTTTGCTGCTAGATATAAAAATATAAAATAGAACATACAAATCATAAACAAAGTAAATAAAATTTCACACAAAGTGGAACCTCATTAAATCTTAACACTCTTTCAGTGTTAATACAACAAATCTGCACATTCTAAACATAACATGTTGACTCTGATCAGACAAACACATCAGTATACCCTAAGGCTTTCCTCTCAATCGTATCAAAAAGAGAAATATTGTATGTGTGTGTGTGTCTATGCTTAAATATGTTTCACAGTTATATATTTGACATATCATACAATTCCATTAAGAAGTCTCCTACTGGAATCACAATACACAAATGGACCCTTGTATTTTGGGGGTTATGTTCCCATGTTTCAGTAGGAATTCAAAGTGCTGGTCATGACTTATGAAGTCCGCTATGGATTAGGGCCAGTCTATCTGAAGAACCGGATCGCCTCATATGAACCTGCCAGAACACTAATATCATTGGGGAAGGCTTAGCTTCAGTCCTGCCACCATCCCAGGCTCTCTTGGTGAGGACATGAGAGAGAGCCTTCTTGGTGGCTGCTCCCACTCTCTGGAATTCCCTTCTGTGGGAGGGTAGCCTAGCCTCCTCCCTGTTTGCTTTTTGCTGGCAAGCCAAGATGTTTGATATATAATCATATCAGGGTGGTTTTTATGGAGTAGGTGTGTTTTAATCATGCTTTTAACTTTTGTATATTTTTATGTAGTTGTCCCTCCTTATTTGCGGGGGTTAGGGGAACAAGCCCCCTGTGACTATGGAAAATTCACAAATAAGGTTCCCTCCCCTCCGATGTCTGGAACAGCTCCTTGAATGACCTCCAGACCTGCGCAGGATCTCTCTTGATCCCTCCCTTGCTTGAACCAGCTGATCCAGGCATGGGAGGGGTCAGGAGAAACCTCACGAATAACCACATTCGCGAATGCCAAATTTGCAAATATGGAGGGACTGTAACTGCATACTGTTTTTAAAGTACTTTGTTTTAAATTTTATTGTAATTTTTAAAAATGTTTTTACCATTAAGTTGCCTTGGGTACCTTCTGGGAGAAAACCAGCATACAAGTGAAATAAATTAACAGGATGTGGTGGAGAAAGAATGTTCACCTGAACTTGTGAAGAAGTGATCCTTAGCCCTCTTTGCATCTGAACCTGAGCTGGCACTATTATTAAGCAGGCACACATAGGATTTCCGTTCTACTGAAGAATTCCTGTTAATTTTTTTTGGCATGAAACCTCGTCTCGAAATTAAAATTTTGTATGATTACTTTTGATATTTTATTTTGCGTATGTCATCTATTTGTGTATATAAAACAAACACATTAATAAAACAAAACTGCTTTTAAGTACCGTATTTTCCGGCGTATAAGACGACCCCCCATGTTTCCAGTCAAAATATAGAGTTTG
>CM034701.1:231889521-231907865 GCA_020142125.1 Phrynosoma platyrhinos | reverse complement strand
GCCGGGCTTTTAAGGTCTTCCCGGCGTCATGAGATGCTTCCTCAAATCATGTCATGAGATGCTTGCTCAAATCCTTGGGGAATACCGCAAGGAACCATGGGCCGTAAAACAAGGCAATGCGGAATGACAAGGATCGCGTGTTCATACCTATGCCGAGGTCAGCGTCATTCCGGTATAGTGCCGACCGCTTGGGTGTATTCCTTAAAACTCTCGGAAGTCAAAAGGACTGAAATGAGGCTGAAATGACGCCGAAATGAGGTAGGGAAGGGCGGGGTTTGCTGCGACGTCGTGTGAACACACGGAAAAAAAGTCTGAAACGAGGCTGAAACGAGGCTGAAATGACGCTGAAATGACGCTGCTTTAGGGCCAGTGTGATAACGTCCACAGTTGTTGTTATGTGCCTCCATGTTGACTCTGACTTAGGAGACGCTTCACCAGGATTTTCTTGGCAAGATGTATTTGGAGGTGATTTGTCTTTGCCTTTCTTTGGAGCTGCAAAAGTGTGACTTGCCCAAGGTTACCCAGTGGATTTCCTTGGCTGAGAGGATATTCGAACCCTGATCTCCACAGCCATAATCCAGCACTCAGACTACTACATCATGCTGGCTCTGCCTTAGTACAGAGGCCGTGTACATTTAATATGCTACTCAATAATGGGGATTGTTCATTCGGTTCATCATCCTTTAATTCATGAAATGGGAAATGCTCCCTCTCCACAGTAAGAGAAAATCAGTCCTTTGGAGATCAGCCTAAATCACAGTGCAGCTCTCAATATTGCTAAGGTAAAAATAAGTCCTATTGAGTTGAGTGGCATCTACTTAAGTGAGTGGTCAGTGTGTGGCCTACTGAATATCCTTGGATTCTGTCTCACATCATTCTTAGCCGGCATAACCGGGGGTGGGATATGTTGGAAACTGCAACCCAACAACAGCTGTAGGGCTGTACTTTCCCCATCCATTTGGATAGTATGTACCTGTACTGTGTGAGACTGGAGAGAAATGCAGCTGGAGAGAGACATGAGGATCAGTGAAATGGTGGGAGGCATGGATTTGCACCAAGCACTAGGCTTGGATTCCCGGCATTTCACAGATTCTTCCGTCTCTTTTCCACCTCACAAATACAATAGAGGTATGTACTACGCTACTTGTATTCCAATATCTGAAAAAAATCCAAACTCTGAAATACTTCTGGTCCTAAGTGTTTCAAATAAGGCATACTCAGCCTGTATGTGCAATATTAATACTTGGAGATGCTTTATCTTCATCAGTTTTGGTTGGGGGGAAAATGATAGCATGAAATGTATCTCTCAGTGACCCTATGTTTGATTCACTATGGTTATATGAAAAGGCTTTAATCATGTTTAACTGTCTCTAATTGGCTACCTTTTGTCGTGCAGCATTGAAATAAAAATGTCAGTCTTAAGCACATCTGAAAAAAGGGGAGAAAAGAAAATCCTAAGAGGAATAAATGTGCCCTAAAATGTCTAACATTTTATTTGCAGATCAGGCTGTTCCTGCAGGATTGCATGTGCAATTAAATCTTCAGACCGGAGAAAAATTAGCCAAGCTTCCAGAGGACAGCCATGGGAAAAGTGACTTGAAGGACCTGTCAAAAAATAAAAGGTACCATAGCTTAAAATACTACTCCCCCCCCCCCCCCCCGCTGCAATTGGAAGCATATTAGCATCTGGTGATTTTCCATCTTTGTGAGGATATGTTAAATCATGGCTGGAGAAAGCCAGTGTTGTAGAATTCCTTTTCCTATTAACCCTAGCCATCCCAGTCAGTGGTGAAACATGAAGCAATCAGTAGTTCATCAACATCAGAAGGGCTGAAAATTCGACACCCATGTCTTAGGGTTGGTCTACATGGCTTATTTACTCTGAATTCCTCCTGGGCTCTCTGTGTCCTGTTTACATGATGCAGGGCAAAACCTTGAATCGGCCCTGGACTATCTTTATGACGTCCACACCCAATTTGACATTTCCCACCCTTACACTGCATTTTAAAACTTACCTTTTGCCCTGGGGTTTCAGCTGTCTTTGCAGCAAAGATGGTTAGCTGCCTTCCTACACGGTCCCTGCAAGCCACTGAGGGCATGAGCTGTTCTGAGGTCAGAACAAGGTGCCCAACATTGATAACATGGCTGGGCACCTTGTTGTGATCTCAGCAGTGGTGCCAGGCAATGAATGGGGATCACATGGGAAAGCAGCCACTGCAGAGAGAGTTGTACCTTGTGGGAGAGAGCACAGGTAATGATGGGAAATAGAGGCCAGAATACTCCAGGAGCAGCCAGGAGTATTCTGGTCATTGAAGACAAGCCCTTACATCATGGAATTGTCACATGTTTCTATATTCGATTTCCCATCATCCCAGTCAGCATCACTAATAATCAAGAGTATTTAGTAGCATTGGCCCAACACCCAACATAACCCTACTTTAGATAGTTGGGCTTTCTATGGAAGCTTCTTTCAATAGCTTGGTATTACAGAGATGCTATGTAGCCTGGCTATATACATCATAGCTTTTCATTTGGAGTGACTATTGTATTTTGTGGCTGAGAGAAGCAAATCCTTATTTCTTTAGTGGAAAAGTGTATCTTGCTAGCTATAAACTAGATATAAAAAGTTAAATTCTCAAATGCAGCAACCACAACCAAAGATCAATTTGAGGAATACTTGTTTAACTCTTGAAAGGAGTTGTAATTTTATTATGTACCATATTTTTATTGTGGTTTTTGTCAAGAGTAACTTACAATAAGTATCAAAATATACAGGACCAGTTTAAAATATTTTGGTATCTGAGGTGAGGGATAAGATGGTGTCTTTCATAGTTCTGTGATCAAAACTCAACTGCACTGGCAGTTGACTCTTATTTCAGTACTTGCCAATGGGACAGTTTTCTCCATCACACCTGTGTAGACTGGCCCAGGGGGTGGCTAGTAGGTCAGCTGTACAACATGTGCAGCTCTGACCTGCAATGCCCTATCCCCTAACATCTGCAGCCTGAGGTGGCTGTCTCTCTTTGAAAATACAATATCACACAGAAAAACGAGTAATTACAAAATGTTCAAGTCAGAAAATCAACAGTTCGGTAGCTCTATTACAGCATAAAATTTATGGATGGATGGATTTTATTTATATCTCACTTTTCTCCTGGTTCAGGCCCCATGACAGTTTACAAAAATGCTAAAACATGAAAAATCTAAAAAACTTGATAATAAAAAGTGAAATCATAATTAAACAAGTTATCATATTAACGTACAATTAGAGTTTAAAACTGTAAAATCATTTTAAAACATAACAAAGTTTAAAAAGCAGCACCTCTCTCCATAAAAAGATTCTCTGAAACTCATTAATCATTAAATGCCTATTTGAATAAAAAGATCTTTGCATGCTGGAGAAAGAAGCAGAGAGGGGGCCAGCCTAGCTCCCCATGAAGGGAATTCCTCAGCCTGGCTGCAGACACCAAGAAGGTCCTTGCCAGATGGGTCTGTGATGGTGGTGGGACAGAGATAGCCCTCCCCCAAGGATCTTAATGCTCTGGAAGGTTTATAAAGGGTTATCTTTCAGATAAATTCATGTTATAGTAAGACAAACATGATGTTATTGCTGTTAACTGCCCTCGAGTTGACCTTGACTTATGGTGGGCCTGTGAAAGAGACATCTCCAAGACTCCTTGTCCTCTGCTGCTCTGCTCAAGTCCTGTAGGCTCAGACCCATGGGTCTCCGCTTGAATCCAACCATCTTGCATGTGGTCTCCCTCTCTCTACTTTTCCTAGTATTATTGTCTTTTCTAATGATTCATGCCTTCTCATGATGCGGCCAAGTTTGGGCTTGATTTGTTCTTGGTTGTCCACAGGATCCTCAGGACTCTTCTCCAGGACCACATCTTGAATGAGTTAATTTTCTTTCTGTTGGCTTTCTTCATTGTCCAGCTCTCACATCCGTACATGGTGATGGGGAATACAATGGCTTGAATGACCCTCACTTTAGTGTTCAGAGTTATATCTTTACACTTTGGGATCTTGTTGAGTTCTTTCATAGCTGCCCTTCCCAATCCTAGCCTTCTTCTAATTTCTTGACTGCAGCCTCTGCTCTGCTCAGTGTTTGATCCAAGGTATGGGAGCTCTTTGGCTATTTCAATTTCCTCATTGATTAGGCTGAATTCTTGCAGGTCTTTCATGGTTTTACTTGACCTTCTTCAGTAATTGCTCCAGCTCTTTGTTTCTATTAGCAGTATTGTGCAATCTGCGTATCTTAGGTTATTAATGTTCCGTCCTCCTGTTTTCACTCCTCCTTCCTCAGGGTCTAAGCTGCTCTGCATACAATGTTTTCTGTATACAGGTTGAATAGATAGAATTATAATATGCAGCCTTGTCTGACCCCTTTCCAATTGGGAACCATTCTGTTTCTCCGTACTCAGTTCTGATGGCAGACTCTTGATCTAAGTATAGCTTTAGCAAAACATGATACAGTCAGACAAAACAATCATGCTTAATATAGAGTTGAGTGTCTCTTATCTGAAATGCTCGGGACCAGAAGTGTTTTAGATTTCAGAGTTTTTCAGTCTTTGGAATCTTTGCATAAACATAATGAGATATCTTGGAGATGAAACCCAGTTCTAAACATAAAATTCATTTATGTTTCATATACACCATATACACATCCGAAAGGTAATTTTATACACAATATTTTTAATAATTTTGTGTCTGAAACAAAGTTCGTGTACACTGAATCATCAGAAAGCAAAGGTGGCACTATCTCAGGCATACATATGGATATTTTGGATGATGGAGTATTTTGGATTTTTGAATTCTGGATATGGGATACTCAACCTGTATACCAACTACAAAAACAAGGTCCATGTTAGCAGTAAAAATAAAAATAAATGGCCAATCCCTCCCTCCCTGCTAGTGCTGGTACTGTTATACTTTGAGGGCCTTCAGTACCCTGGTTTTGAGGGACGGGGTCTCTTGCGGGTCTTCTGGTGAAAAAAATTGGTTCACAGTTCTCCTCTACATAGTAAGATGGAGGAAGTGCTTGGGGTGGTGGTAAACTCTTTCTGAAACCTTCCAGGTATAATAGCTGCTTGAGCTAGTTATGCTGTACCATGGGAAATGGCAGTGTGGGATCAAAGTTATGTTTCAGAATGATGTGTTACAGAACTATGTTGTAATTTTTCTCTAGACAAATCAGGTTTTAGCCATCAAGAACTGGAAATTACTAAAGGTACTGTTTTCCTAATATTTTAAAAGTTTATGTCAGGATGACTGTTTTAGATTTTAAGAGACAAAAATCATTAAGGTAATAACATTCATCCTCTTGAATAATTAGGGATATATACCACACCAAATCAAGTACCATTGATTATTTCTAGAAAGTGCATGCATTCCACTAGCTTTTCTTATTGCTTGAATTAAGTTTTCCACCCCAGTCTGAATTATGTTTAATTCATGATTGAGAAATCCAATTAGTATATTTTAATTCTAGTGGACATTAATATATGTTTAAACATGCTAGGAAATAGACTGTGAAATATATGTTTATTCTGTTTCTGCCTCTGTTCCGTCTTATGGTTCTTTATCTTGGAGTGGATATCTGTGCCGAGGGTAGGAGAAGCCCATTTTTTGCCTTACTGTCTTCCTGTAGTCTGCACAGGCACATCTTGACACACCATCAGTGATGTCACATCACTCCTGATTACCATTTGGAGCCAAAAAAGAAGCTTAAAAATGGTGTGAGGGTTGGGGTTTGGAGAGGTAGCAAATTATCACATTTACATGTAGTTTGGGATAGTCTTTGGCAGAAAATTGCCCCCAAATGCCATCTTTTTGTGGGCTTGGTGGCCCCATGTAGCCCATTGGCCATGCTTTCCCCATTCATATTGTAGCCCCTTTGCCCTTTACTCTAAGCCCCCTAGATTCACTGGCCCTTCTTCATTTTTATTCACAAAAAGAATCTTCCACAGTTCCAATTAGGAAAAGATGTGTGTAAGGATGACATGACAGTTTGCAACTGTGGAAGCCTTTTGGATTTTGGAATAGCTGTATTTGCATGTAGGTACATAATGAGATATCTTGGAGATGGGACCCAAATCTAAGCACAAAATTCATTTATGTTTCATATACACTTTCTTATACACATAGGTGGAAAATAATTTTATGCAATATTTTAAATAATTTTCTGCGTGAGACAAAGTTTGTGTACGTTGAACCATCAGAAGGCAAAGGTTTCACAGTCTCAGTCAGCTGTTTAAAAAGTTTTGGTTATTGGAATATTTTGGATTTTGGAATTCTGGATAAGGGAGGCTCAGCCTGTATATATACTGTATATACTCATGTATAAGTTGAAAACCTGACACCAAAAAATGACCCAAAAATGGAGAAGGAGGAAGGGCGAATGCTCGCCCCTCAAGGTGCCTTCACCACCCAGCTTCCTCGCAAGTAGAGGGCTGGGCTATGGTGGAGGAAGGGGACAAACTCCTGAGGAAAGAGCTGGGCGGCCAAACACTCACCCCTCCAGGTTCCTCCACCTCTTAGCTTTCTCTTGAGGAGACTGCTGGGCGGTGGAGGAGGAGGAGGAGGAGGAGGAGGAGGAGGAGGAAGGGCAAATGCTTGCCTCTCAAAGCTCCTTCACTGCCCAGCTTTCTCTTGAGGAGAGGGCCAGGTAGCATAAGAAGGAAAGGCGACTGCTCACCCCTCAAGGCTCCTTCACTGCTCGTCTACCTGCTCTTGGTTGTTTACAGCCATCCTGCTTGTCTCCTCCTCCTCCTCTCCACCTTCTGTGAGGTGATAAGTGGGATGGCTCTGGATAACTAAAGGCAGGCAGTTGGGAGGCGAGGTAGGATTGTGCTGAGCCCCAAAGTTTTGTCCTCGACTTATCCATGGGCCTTGCCAAATCCATAATTTTAGCTTCCAATTCCCCCCGCAACTTATCCATGAGATTGACTTATAGTCGGGTGTATACGGTAGTTGCACATTCCCAGTGTCTGATGTGCAAGCAGTGTTAATTTCTTGCCATTTGTAAAGGGGAGAATATTTCAGGTTCTGAGCCACTGCTAGGAGCCAGACTTTCAAGCCGTAGGCCCTTAGAAGTGGGAACCTTGTTCTCCCATTGCTGAGGCTTGAGTTCTCTCTTTTCCTTGCTGCCTTCATCACCACACCCTTTTCTGCTACCGTTAACATGACAACATTCATGCAAGTTTAAAATTTTGGCCTATGATAGTAAGTATTATAGATGAGGTATGTTAGGCTTAAGTGTCTGAAGAGCTTCATTACTAGACTTTAAGAACTCGGTAGTACTGGTACCTCCCCCCATTAATGTACATGTGTAGTTACCGTTGAGAAAAGATCCTTTTTCTCTTTGAGAACTTTACCTACATATAGATCATACACAACCTAAGTGCATGTTCAGTGCTTTAGTGGTCTATACTGATGAATTCATTGTGATGTACATGCTTAACTGTATGTTTACACTTGAAGTTTAACCTTAATTTAACTCAGAGTTGGTTATTAGTGTTGGTACCTTTTGAATTAAATCACAGTAAGCATTATGGGGAGAAGAATAAAAAGGGGAAAAATTAGGACTCTAATTCAGACTACCTTGATAGTGCTGATGTTGAGTCATCAATTTTTTTGTAGTACCGTACTTAAAATAAAGTGAAAATAGTTAATGTAGAGACCATGAGACCAAGCAGGAGAAAAAGCTGATGCTGTACAACATTTTGACTTGTGAGAAGTAGACATCTCTTTGCTAGAGAGACAGCGTGACTGAAAAAGCAGAACAATTATGAAGCAACTGAGCAGGTTGGGGAACAAAGCGGAGAAATGAGTAACACAGATCTTACTATAAGTTGCTGGGAACTCCAATGGTTTTATTCTTGAGACAACAAATAATAAACTAGAGATTTTTGGGATCCCTGGCTATTGATTATGAGTCATGTGCTGCTGTATATTATCCCATCATTCTTCTTTCCAAGAGGAGTAATTAAGCAAGCCACAGAACCATGATAGGTTATTGAGTTATTCAAACAAGGACACTTTCTCTTCTCTGGTTGTTTCCCTCCTGGCAAACCAAGAGAAGAACCTAGGATTTGTCTCAGATTTGTTTTTCTGGCTTGCTGGGAGAAAACAAACTAGTGAAGAGTAGGCACCCGCATTTGAATGAGGCAGTAAACAAACCATGGCAAAAAGCTCCTTGATTTGTTTAGCCCTTCCCAGTGCAAACAGCTCATGCATGAGAAGCATTCAGGCTAAATCAGTATCTTAGGTCTGATACACACCCAGGAGACATTGTTGTCAAATTAATATAATAAGGGGCTAAAAACCTAATTTCAAGAACAATGTGGGAGGGGGAGGACTTTGAATTTAGAATCAGTGATTCATTAGAGCAAATATGATCAGCCGTTTGCTCTAAAAGTTTTGAAAACTCACTCTTCTCAACCTTATTATTCCTCAATTTTGCTGGAAGCATATTTGATGTCAGCTGAGCTGTCTCTTTAAACAAATCATTTTCTTTCAGGGAAGCATCATGTACATTGATACACCCGAGGAGGGGAAATTTTATTCAAGGAAGAGCTTGGGGATGTTGACATTACAAACAAGCCAGATGGTGGTGGTCATGTGTCATCTTAGTCTTAATCATTTAAATATCATGAGGGAAGTGATTTTGCTTGTGATATCTAGGATGACAACCCCCCCCCATTTTGAAGATATAATTTTTATTTTTGGGTATGCTGATAATATCTGCATATATATATTGGATTGATGTGTCTTGTGGGGGTAGGTGGAAAATGAATAGGAGTGTAGGGGGAAAACTTCAATCTTGTCATGATTTGTGATAAACTCTCTCTAGGGAAGTTGTTTTTACCATTCTGAAATTAGGCAGTAAAATGAGTATATCAACACACATAGACTTCAACAATATCAATCATCTTTGTATAAGTTAATCTCTGTAAAATGTGAAAAACTTTCTTCTTTTGAGTTCTGAACCTGTCGTCAATCAACCTCCTTCTGTCACAGAAGGAAAAATTGTCTGTTCTCTTCAGCTATTCTGTTGCCATTACTATATAGACTATAGAGATGTTTCAAACCCTTCATAATTGTAGTTGCATTACTTAAACCCTTTTCAGTTCTGTTTGTTTTGTATTTTTTTAAGATGAGACTGGAGCTGTACACAGTATTCTATGTGTGGTAATGACATACCTTTTCCTTTCTTTCTGGTTGAGAGAGTAAAGAAAGCTAGCTGCATGTGACCAAAAATTTAGACTAGCCAACGTAGAAAATATATCTGTGGACTGAAATTTATTCTGTCCTCTCAATGGGCAAGTATGATTGATACTTTTAGAGGATGGTGTGTGTATTCAGAAGCCACCATTGTTTTGGGTTGGCCTCATTTCACTTCCAATTTTTAGGCACTCAATCATCTAAATTCACTACGAGAAGGAATTATTTTTATTTTCAACCAACTAAAAGTGTTATATGTGTTTTTGTTTCAAATGAGGTTTGTTTTGAGGAACATTGGAACAAGGTTCACATTGGAAATGTCCCTGTTCTGCTGGCTAGGTACGGGTACATGCTAGTACTTAAGTGGATGTGCCAATTGTCAGTTTTCTGCAGAACACAGAGTCCAGAAAATCTTCTGGAGTGATTTTTGCAGGTGTTTATGCTGCCCCCCAAGGTGTTGACTTTTTACTTCTGAACATGAGCAAGCTTATTGCAGGGTTTAATATTAAGAATTCTTTGACACTGGCCAGGAACATCTGGGTTTCATCTTGGTGTAGCTAATCTGTTTTATATATTCCCAAATGTGCTTTAGGGAGAATAAAGTTAAAGTGACTGCAAAAGTTATATCAGCTTTGTGCAAATGGATTGTTAAATGACAGCTTTTATGACTATATATATATTTAAAAATCTTAACATATCAGCACTAAACTAAACTCAAGATTGATCCATAGTGGTGTCACTGATTGTTTCTGTATATCTTGTTCATACATAAGGTATGTTCATAAAATAAACAAAAACCATAGTGGCAAGCAAATTATTCTTAATTTTTCACTTTCTAGTTTTGATCTCTTATTAAACAATGTAAATTATGTTTTTGTTTTGTTCAAGGCTGGGCCCCATAGATGTTGACCCAGGTTCATTTACAACCCAGGAACTGAAAAAGGCTCTGGCTAAAATGAAGAAGAGCATGAAGACAGAGGATACCTTGGAAGAAAAGGTATTATTAACCCAGGAAAATGTCAATGAAAAGGTTACTGAAAACTCAGTAGTGAGATGTTCAAATCAAATGATGGAAATTAAGATAAGAGGCCTGTTGTGCTATTTTAATGTTAACTTAGAATGGAGTTACTCTGAAAGTTCGGAGTCTAAGAATCTGCTACAGACATTGGGTTTGTAGTTGAATTTTTTTATGTTTTCCCCCCTGCACTGTCTGCCCAGAAATGAGAAGCAGCAAATCCATTCCTTTTGGCAGACACCCGAGAATGACTGCTTTGGTTTCAGGCCTCCCTCTCACCCCCATCACCCATGCATGTTCATTTTCTGCGAGTGTTATAGACAGAGAACTGTTTCTGCTTTCTTTCTCATTTCCTTTCCAGAAAAGAGAAAGAAATAGCCCTGAAATGAAAGCCAGAAGTCTGCTAAAACAAATTAATTTCATGTTAGAGACTTGTGTTTTCCACTTCTGGTCAGAGAGCATAGTCTGACAAATCTTGTATGAAATTTCAGCTGGAACCTCAATATTTGCAGCATAAATTAAGATTCTGCATTTTCAGAGCAACTCTTGTCTTAGGGGCAAAACAGATGGGCAGGAAAAAGTGGCTTGAAGCTGCCTTTTCTGAAGCCACATTGAAACCCCACCAACCAGTCCCAAGGCAGCTGAAGAGAGAGAGAGAGAAAGAGAGAGAGAGAGAGAGATATCTCCAGCCGTCTTGGGACTCGGCAGTGTGATTGGTGGGGTTTCAATGTGGCTTTCAATGTGAAAGGAGGCATGATTGGACCTTGCTGGCATCTACATGTGCAGGTTCACAGGGATGGCCATGCAATGGGATGGCAGTTGCCCACAGTTCACAGGGACAGTAAATATATATATATTTATTGATTGGTCCCTGTGAACTGCAGGCGACTGCCATCCCATTGCATGGCCATCCCTGTGAACCTGCACACATTTGCATGTGCAGGTCTTCACCAGGAGAGAGCATCAGAGCAGAGGTGTGCCCATGTAGATGCCAGCAAGGTCCAATCATGCCTCTTTTCATCCCACCTTCACCCTATGGCCCCTCTTTGACTGTCTGCTTTGTGTATGTTGTCTCATCTCCATGAGAGGTTCCATGGTTTCTCTTTAGGGCATTGCTACCCCCACCACTTGTGTACAGCAGCTCTGTTCCTTTTAAATGTGCTCCTGTGATGGGGCGTTTACAAGCACAGTTAGGGTTAGGATTTGGAAAGAGTGCCCCTTTTGAGCTGCACTGGGATTGGTGCATTTATACATACACGTAAAGGTGCATATTTTTTGGGAAAAAGCGGAAAAAAGCAGCTTCTTTTTGAAGCAGGTTTTCTCCCCATAAGATGGCTAGAGGGTGCTTTCCAGCGGCTTTAAAGCATGCGTCATCTAAATGCCCCACCTGGAAGCCGGACTGAAACCTGCTTACTTTGCCAGTCTGTTTTGCCCCCTAGTCTGTAAACCATTCAAGGCCATTAAAAGGAATGTTTTTGGACAATATTATGGTTGACACACTTTTCTCTTTGAATTATCATGATTCTTCTAGTAATTAATCCTTATCTACTTGAACACTATTCCTAAGTGATAGGATACTTCCATGGCAAGTTAGTAGGAAGTGTTGTGTCTCATGTTCCCCCCCGCCCCTCCCAGGTATCTTTACAAGGCATTTTCAGTTCAATCCATGACTGTCAATTAAAAAGGGATTCTTTTGGAAATCATTTAATCATTTTTCAATACTACAGGACTGTTTGGGATATTGAGAACTGCTTTAAGATAGTAGATATGCTTGTACTTTTACAGTCAGGCCCCTTGACCACATTGTTTGAAAAAAATATGATGGGCCCGCTGTATTGGCAGGCTAGCTATCAGCAGATTGGTATATCTGTGGCTCGCCATGCCCATATTATTCAGTGGTGCTGCTGACATTGCTGCCCATTGAATAATATGGGGCTTGAGTGTCCACGTTTTTCCCCTAGAACTGAACCTCTACAGGTGGGAAGGGGGTGGGAAGGGTCTACTGTAACAGAAACTTCAGAGAATTTCCAAAGATGATTGGAATGCAGTGCCTTCCCCTTCACCCATCTACTCATTTAGAGCTCAATTATTTATTGATTGGTTAGGAAAAAGATGGTGAAGTCAGAAACTGAAATGTTCCATTGAACACTGAATTGGAATAGTCTCTCTCCCCCTCTGTATGTACAGATTCTGAGGCAAAGTCCCTCCTGATTTTGGAGGGGCAGGCAACTTGTCAGATTTAATTTCCGGTATCTAAAAAAGATTACTACATATAATTTTCCGCTTTGACGTCTCTTTGATAACCTAATCTGTTAAGCAGTTTTCATTGCTAACCACCTTGTATTGCTAATACAGAATCTTTAAGAAAACATTATTGGTAAATAACAATGAGCAGTTCTTGGTGCTTGTAAATCAAGGTGCCTCTTTTTAAATTACATTCTGGCAGCTGCTTGACATTTAACTTGGGAAAGTAATTTCATCTTTCTTGATGCTATTATTTGTTTTAAAAACTGATCATATGTTATATTCTACCTCTTGCGTAATGTAAGTGCTTCAGTGGGCCATTTCCCAGGAACACTGTAAGAAATGAAGCAAGGACTTACACAGCACTGTAGCTCCACTTCTGTGCTTTGAAGCTAGAAGTACCAGTTTACTGAATTTGGATGACAGTAGGATGTAACATCCCTCCTTCTCTGATTGTACCACCCACATGAAAGGTTTTTAATGCAGAAGTAAGAGGTGAGATATAATATATGAATTCCCACTTATTGCTAAAACAGGCATGATGTGGGAGATGTGTGTATAATTCTTCCCTTCCCCCCCCCCCCCCCCCCCCCCCCACAAGCCATAGTCCTCAGTGGGGAAAATTGTAGCTTTGATGAAGAGGAGCAAAAGATGATGGGAATGTTGGGATAAATTAATGCCTTTCCAGTACAATTTGGTCATAGAATCATAGAGTTGGAAGGGACACCATAGGCCATCAAGTTCAACTCCCTGCTCAATGCAAGACCTCCAGCTAAAGCATTCCCAGCAGGTAGCTGTCCAGCTTCTTTTTGAAGATGTCCAGAAAAAGAGACTCCACAACCTCTCTAGGCAATTGGTTCCATTTCTTTGCCACTGGACACATTTACTGTCAAGAAGTTCCTTCTAATTTCAAATCTCCCTCCTACAACTTAAGACTGTTAGATCTGGTCCTGCCGTCTGGAAGCAGAAAACAAGCCAGCAACCTCCTCTCTGTGACAGCCCTTCAGTTATTTAAAGAATGTGATCCTGTCACCCCTGTCTTCACTTCATCAGACTGAATGTGCCCAACTCTCTCAGCCTTTTCTCAGATGTTTTATTCTTCATATATCTTATCTTCCTTGATGCCCTTCTCTGAACAGGGCTTCAGTTTGTCTATCTCCTTCATAAAATGAGGCACCCAGAACTGAATGCAGTTCCTTCCCCCATATACTTTAAAGTTAAAAAAAAAAAAACTCCATAAGCTCCAATTGTGCTCCATTTTGCATACATTTTTCTGTCAGATGAAATACCTATCTGCCTAATTGGTACACATAAGATTATATATGATTGTTTGTTTGTTTTCCCTTGTGTTAAGAGGGGTTATTTGTATACACCTAAAGCCATCTACTGCTTTGACAGGTTTTGAGGAAACAAAATAATTAATCATGGCAATGTTTATCTTTGGCGTGTGCTATTTTGGTTTGTTTTCCCCATCTTTCCCCAGGCTCATCAAGAAGATGTCAGGCAACGGTTCCGTCCCATTGAAAAGCTTAAGGAAGAGTTCAGGGAACTCAATCTTCAGCTAGAAACAGATTCTGAAATTATGTTTAAATTAATCAACACATTCAACAGTTCTGCTTCAACCCTGGAGGAGAAAATAAGAGCACTTTATGATCTTGAATATTATGTTCATCAGGTAAGAAAATTCTGAAAAGCATTAGCAGCTGCTTGTGTGATACCCAGGGAATCCTGGAAGCATAAAAATAGATTTCTTGCAGTAGCAGATGTTGTGGAATTGGGCTACTCTGTTTCTGTTCACAGGACATTTTACCTGTACATATGTATGCTTTGGGAATTCAGATGTGAAATTGGGCAAATGACTTGTAAACATTTGGAATCTGCCTTTTTTCTAGGTCCTTCCAAACACAAATTCAAGCAGTCTTTTAAAGCTTATAGCAAATGTTCATCAGGTCTTCCCTGGAACCTGATGAGGGTTTTTTGAATGTCAGGCCTCATGGCCTGAGGCAGAAAGAAAACACCTCCTAAGCATGTGCTATGTTCTTTGTCACTGGACAACCGGGGCTCACTTCTGCTTATCTATGACAAAAGGAGAGGCTTTTTAGTCATCAGCTATAGCTTTTAAGCTTTGACAAATATCACTTTATAAACTGAGTGATAATTTTTTTTTTGTTTTGTTCACTTATCTGTTCCTGAAGAGAATGCCGGATGATCTAGGACAGGGGTAGGCAACCTTTCCCCTTTAAGGGCCGAGGGACTTCAGCTCCCAGAAGCCTCAGCCATGTTGGCCAATAGTCCCATGTTGGACAATAGCTCCTGGGATTCTGGGAGCTGAAGTCCCTCGGCCCTTAAAGGGGAAAGGTTGCCTACCCCTGATCTAGGATTAAAAACCTTAGCACATTTAGCTAAACAAAACCTACAATGAAACCAGTAAGCCTTATAGTGTTGCCTCCAGAATTTATGTTAATACAAATTTTGGAAATTTCTTAAGCAGAACACCAGAGAAATTTCAAGGGAAGCTAAAAGAGATTTAATAAGGCTGATAAAACATCCTTTCCACACATCCTTCATTTAAGACCTTTCTCATTTTTAAGCTAGAATACACCAACAGTGGATGCAAGCTGCAGGAAAAGAGATTCCACTTCAACATTAGGAGGAACAGAGCTGTTCGACAGTGCAACACACTCCCTCGGAGAGTGGTGGAGTCTCCTTTCTTGGAGGTCTTTAAACAGAGGCTGGATGGCCATCTGTCGGGGATGCTTTGATTGTGATTTCCTGCATGGCAGGGGATTGGACTGGATGGCCCTTGCGGTTTCTTCCAACTCTATGATTCTGTGATTCTGTGAATTCATAGCTACTGATTCTTTTTGAAATATTTTGATTAAAATTGTTTAATAACCAAAAATTTCTCTATATGTACAATCATAGAGAACCACATAAAATGATGATAGGCTATTGACTCCAATAAAGAATGATCACGGTATAATAAGTAATCATGTAATGTTTCATACCCTAAAGGAAGAACTACGGTAGTTGATTAAACAGTAAGATCACCCCACCAAGTTTGATATGTATGTAGAGCTAAATAAATTGGATTACTTGGTCAAAGTATACTGACTTTTGTACCTCTGATTATTTTAAATCTGACTAGCTTGGTCTTGCTATTCTTCATTCCCATCTCTAATATATTTGTAGAGTGTAGTTTTACTAGATCAGTTTTCAATGCTAAGCTGACCAAGTTCTGTGCTCACAACAAATTATTCCCTTCTGCTATCACTTTACTTGAATTCGTTTATACCTCTTATAGCTGGAATTAATAATTTTCCTGAACCTGAATGTGAGTGCTACAATTTCAACACCGTGCATTGTACTGTGTAAGGCTTTGCCTTTCCTTTGAACAGAACTACCACTGCAGCATTTTTCTTAGTAGTCAGGCCTCCCCTGGTTCATCAAGGCTAAAATTCACGTTCTTTGTTAACACGTCAGACTGTTGGCTCTTTCCACCTCATTTGTTCTATCTGATGAGTTTCTAGTCAATAATACAAATGCTTATTGTTAGTCCCCAAGTATTTCTAACCCTCTAACCCTGTCAGTTAAATTAACATTTAAAATATTGTGTAGGGATAATGTTCCTAATAACAGTCTCCTAAACAAAGAAGAGTGTTCATTTTGCTTGATAGTGCTTCTTCTTTTAGTAGATATAATGTCTGGGGAAAGCTTTTATATGCTAATCACACAGTTTGAACTTTGAGCAATTTTTTTGCAGCCTTAGGGCGAGATCCAGGGTTCAGAGTGTTTCTGTGTGTGGAGGGGGCAGTGATTTTCTCCAAGTCTTCCTACAACCCTCTTGAGTTTGCCTGAAAAGTTAATCCAGAACAGTGTGGGGAGGTGGCATTGCTTTGGAGAGGGGAAGGAAGAACTGGTGAAAATAATCTCTCCCCACCATTGCTGCAGCTCCACTAGATACTCATGCAGGCTTTCATCTGCTCATGTGTATGGGTAAATTGAGGCTGGGATGTGGGTGCACACATAAATCTTGTCCCTGAATATCATCACATAGCCAACAGCTTTCCAGACCTTCAGGCACAGTGTACAAAGATAGGGCTATCTAATTAAACATGGTTATAAAGCTCCCATGATCAGAAACCTTGATATGTCTGGGCTCCTGATCACGGGAGCTCTGTAATCATAATCAACTTGAATATGTTGTTACATTCAGCATACCTTTGGGTGCAGGACTTATGTGTGCACTCTCATGCTCCCATCCAGGTTAGGCCTACAAGTGAGCAAGTGAACTCTGCCATAGAGTTTGCTCAGTTCCTTCTACAAATGGAAGAGAGCTTTCTGTTTGGATGAGAGATGGTATGGAGCCAACTGACAATGTTATTTCTTCAAGCATGAAATTTGATGCATAAGGGAGGTAGCATTTTATGGCTTGAACCAAAATATTTTGTTTTAGTTTTTAAACCTTTTAAAATTAATCTCATAGAGAATGTGGAACATGAATACAAAAAAAGAGAACATTCACAATGCCATATGTTCTTATGCAAATGTGAAACTGAATCTTTTCCAGGTAGACAATGCAAAAGATTTGCTTTCTCTTGGCGGCTTACAACTTCTGATAAATGGGCTAAACAGCACTGAACCACTGATGAAGGAATATGTATCCTTTGTACTTGGAGCAGCACTATCAAGGTGAGTCTGTGTGTTTGTGTGTGGGGAGACTTCTTTGCATTTGACAGGAAGGAAAAAATGGCCATTAGAAACAGACAGCATCTGACTGCCTGATTAGACAGGGTGTTACAGATTTTTGGCACCATTTTGTGTGGTCAGCTGTGCCTGGTGCTCCTGTTATCAAAAGTAATCAACCTAAAAATGATTAAAGGTGTCCTGTAGTTGCTAGGCAACTGCACAAGGCTGTGTCTTTCTTGGAACTAGCAAAGCAGCTGTCCAGCTGCTGAAAGGCCTTTGAAGCAGTAAATGAACTGATCCCATCCAAATGTTCGGGCAGTTGTTTTCGGGGTGCTGACCTTTGCAACAAAGAACCAAGACCTTGGAGTGAACACTGTGGGGATTAGATGATAATTAGATTTTAGAATATTGTCCTGCTGCAAGGATTCCAGGTCTTACAGAAACAAATCACTGAGTAAGAATGTCTTTGTGAATATAGCAGTAAGTCAAAGCATATTCTAATCTCCATTCAAAACCCTTAGGAACGAGGATGGAAAATGTGTGGCTCTTTAGAAATGGATGCACTGCAACTCCTGTCAGTCCTAGCCAGCCTAGCCAGTAGTAAGGGTTAATGGAAGTTGCAGGTGAACATCATGTGAAGGCCACATGAAATAAACCACTATACAAAAGGCACAGAATCAGGCAAAACATTGTCATCAATCTATTAGTCATAGGTGGGTAACACAGCCTTCCAGGTATTGTTGGACTGCCATTCCCATCCATCCTATGGCTACGTAGCCTAAGTATGGCTATAGTAATGTCACTTCTCCTGCATGAGCTGTGTATCGTCTTCACCTAATGAAGAAGCCATTGAGCTTTGAAAGTTAGCGTAATGTTTTTGTGCCTTCTGGTTGGCCTAATGAAAATATCTGAGTGTATTTTGGAGTTTGGGTTGACCCAAACACTCTAAAGGCACCAAATCCTGTCTGATCTTGAAAGCTAAGCCAGTTCAGCCCTGGTTAGTACTTGAATGGGAAACCACCAAAAATACCAGTTGCTGTGGGCTATATTTGAGAGGAAGGAAATAATGCAACCACTTCTGGGTATTCCTTGCCTCAGAAAACTCTGTGAAATTCATGGGGTTTGTTAGTGGATGTCCTCCATTTTTCTTGTATATTTTAGCCATGTGGAG
>CM034701.1:231848150-231889421 GCA_020142125.1 Phrynosoma platyrhinos | reverse complement strand
CTGAGATAGTTCCCATGACCCCCTCTCTTGCCAGTCGTGCCCCTTCCACTGAACCCATCTGCATTCGCTGCCAGAAGTCCTGAGGAGTCTCTCGGGCGTAGGTATATCCCTCGCTATCCTGGTTATCCCTCTCTGTCTTCCCCACTCTTGCTCTTATTCTTCTAGCACGCGTGTGTGTGTGCCGTATTTGGGTGTTTGCTTATTGTGTTAATAAATATTTCAGACTTTAAATTGGAGTTTGGTTCCTCTCAGCGTCATTCCTTGCCGAAATTCTTATATCTCTGGTATACATTTGGATAAGATCTCCGAAGCGAAGTTGGGCGCTTCACTCACATGTTTGAGCTAATTATAAATTCCCCCAAAATTAGGCTTGTTTCCCAACAGGTTGCCATACATCAGCAGACACCCACACACAAACAGAGGCAAGCATGAGTCCCCATCTTTTGCTCTTGGCTGTCAGTGGTAGCATCTTGAACTTTGTGGTTGCTGCTGATGCCATAAACAGAGAAGGTATGGATTTTTTTTCTTTTTGTTTTAAAGAGAAAACCTGATCAAGATTCAGTTTTATATAGTGGGAGTACAGTCGGCCCTTTGTATCCATGGATTTTTTTTATCCATGGATTCAACCGGTCACAGCTTTAAAATATTAAAAAATAGAATAAATTCCAAAAAGCAAATTTTGGCATTTGCTACTTTTACATAAGGGCCACCATTTCACTGTGCCACTCTATTCAATGGGACTTGAGCATCTACGGATGTTGGTATCCACAGGGAGTCCTGAAAACAAGCCCCAGTGGATACCAAGGGCCCACTGTATAGCATTCTAATAGGGTTTCCCCTTCTTCATCCCACTTGGGGACAAAACATAGTCAGGCCTCTGTCGTTCTCTTCCTGGCCTTGGCCTTGGGGCTTTTCTCCAGCAAATATATTGTGGGAGGGGAATGACAATTGTTAGCTGTGATCTGAAACTAACTTAACTGCACCCGGTCATGGTTTTCATCCGTTTTAGTGTTCCTTCCCTATTGTGACCTTCTGTGACTGATTGTCTGACAAATGTGTTTCCCGATAAAGCATTACTTCTCATAGGTATTCACTTTCAAGAAATGTTTTTGTTCCCTTTAGGAAACGTTTACTCTTCTGGGCCTATTTACTGGGGCTTTCCACTATGCGCTTTAATTTAGCAGAGACCAGAAGGTGATAGGATCGAACAAAAGAGAAAAAGAAAAAGAAAGAAAAAGCGGGGGCTGCTGCCTTTCTTGGCCATTATTCATAACTCCTGCCACATAAATAACAGCTGCTAGAAACAATCCTGTATTCACAACCTCCTCTTCAGAAAGCCACCAAAGGGGAAAAACCATGGCAACAGTTGCTGAGGGCAGGCCTTCATCACTGGAAAGCGTCATATTTTGCAGAGAACAATAGCAGCTACTTTGCAAATAAGTGTGTGCACACCTTGCTTGGGAGGAGACAGGGAGGGAGAAAGGGAGGATCCATGCTGAGCGAAGCTGCCCTCCCAGCTTTGCTCCATGGGGCCTGTATATTTTTTTAAAAGGGTTTGATCAAATTGCAATAATTGTTAGTCCATTCATAAAGTGATTTGCAGGCTGATTAATATTTTATTTGTTTGTAAGACTGGGATTAATCTTTAAGGAGAAATTAATGCAGAGGCAGCCACCAAAGATTGGAGCCAGAGTGTTCTTGGGAAGAGGGATAATCATCCCTGTTAGACACTGAAATATGGTGGAGTGGTCAAATACATGCCTTGGTTCAGTGGTTTTTCACCTTTTAGAGGTTCTAGATGTCTTTGAGAATCTGATGAACACTGATTCCCCTCTTCCTAGAACCATTGAACTTGCAGCACCATTGTCAAAGTAACAGAAATCCAGGGGAGTAACCATATTTTTGTGTCCAGTTCACAGGCCATGTGAAGTCCATCCCCAGACCATCCTCGGTGAAATGCCTCTGCTTTAGTTTCTGGTTGTTGCTGTGAAGTATAGTGGTGGATGTGCTTCAGGGTGGAGTGAAGGGGAAACTGTAGAAGCAGATAGTGGTCATAATTGATTCTGGTGAGAGCCTCCCCAGTCCAAGAGGCTGAAATGAGTCTACTGGTTTCCATTGGTGGGCTGGCAGAGAAGGTATTATTTATGGTACGCCATGTGTGTTTTCCAGTTTAATTCACAGTAGGGATTTCTTCTATCATTCATTCAGGGGCCTCCAGTGCCAGTACTAGTACTGAACCAAATTCTAGGAGCACTATTGGACTAGCTGAGGACTAGTAAATTAAAACTTATTCCCATCACATTTTAGGGTGCTGTTGACAAAGGGTTTCTCTTTGGGATGGTGGTGTTCAACCAATTATGGAAGTGGTTGCACAGTTCTAAAAAGATACAGTGTGATCTGAGCTATGAAAAGATCATCTTCTGTCACTGGAGTGACAGCGATGTAGAGTGTTGTCTGTCAGCTAAGGCTGAAAAATACATTGTCTGTGACTTTCTGTCAGACAGTGATACTCTGGTTGTGGTTATCGGTACTCTGGTGATTTCCAAGTTGGATTATTATTATATCCTCTCCATGGGACTGCCTTTGAAGAGGGTCCAGAAAGTACAACTATTTCAAAATAGGACTGTTAGATTACTAGTGAGGGACCAGCTTGGGAGGTCATAACAAACCTCTTTTGAAACAGAGGCACTTGGCTCCCAAGTCCATTTCTAGGTTTGAAGTACTATCCCTAAACAGAAATCAGACTGTATTTTCTGGTATTCCCTATACTGAGTTCAGTACAAAACTGCCCTGTCACTAAGGGGGGTTGCAGACTGCCAGAAATAATGCAAATTGAGTCCACTTTTAGGGTTAGGGTTAGTGCTAGGGAATCATGAGAATTGTGTTTTGTTTCCTGAGACATTGAGCCTTCTCTGTCAGAGAGCTCTGGTGCCACAATAAAATACAGTTCCCACGATTCCCTAACCCTAACCTTAACCCTAAAAGTGGACTCAATTTGCACTATTTCTGGCAGTCTGCAACTCCCCCTAAGATCTTCATCTGCAATTCTCCACTGAATAATGCTGACATCTGAGGTAAATTGGGTGACAGCAGCCAGAGAGACTTTTCAGTGATGGCACCATGCCTATGAATGCCCCTCCTCAGGAAGACTCCAGGTGAAGACTATTGTATACTCAGAATTGTAACCCTCTAAACTGTTCAGAGTTTTTATATAGGTTATGAAAAAGTGTTCATATGGATTATTCAGCTGGATGATTCTAGGAGTTGCAGTCCAAGAAAATAACCTCTCCAAGCTCTGCTTCCACCACTTACTGTATTGGATAAATGCTTCTTTGTGAGCTTGACAATATAATCCATGCCATCAGTTGAGCCTGGAGAGTGCAAGACATTTCTGCCTGTATTACTATTCTAGAAGAACAACATTATACTTTCTTTCCTGTTATGTCTGTTAAGCGGATTATTGTGCAGATAACAACAAAATGTTACTGGCAAATGTTCCATAAATGAGTCAGCGCTTGGATGGGAGAGTTCTTGGGCATCCTGAGAGCACCATCTTTAGTTCCAGGAAAGGCAAGTGGGATGTAAATTTAAACTTGTAACTAAAGTTTGCTAGATCAACTAAAGAGAATTTGGCCCATTTACAATCCTTGCTGTGCGGGGGGGCGGGGATGCTTCTGAATTGTTATGTCTTAACTTTTTCGGGGGGAAATTCTATTCTCTTTGAGCTGAAAGGCTGATCCTAGAATAAGATTCTGAACAGACATGGATAATAAGTGTTTGAATAAATCATCATGTTAAATAGAAAGAGAAGAGCCAGGGAGAAGCAGAAAATGAGCTGGGATTCTTTTTTTTTTTTTAAATTAAGGAACAGATGTGGTTTAAAGTGAGCAGATTATTCCATTAATCTGTGTAAATGAAATTCAAAGGAAATAGCACTGGAGAAAGAGCCCCTTGTTAAAGCACCACTTCTAGTGAAGGAAGGGGGTCCCATTAATAAACGCCAATGCAACACTTCAGAGGTACGGCCAGAAAGCTTCATGTGCCCTTTATGTCCTACACCTCACTGCCATTAGTTCAATTTAACATTAGTCACACTTCCCTTGCTATTGCATTGCTGATTATCCAGTATTTCCCCACCATCACCACTCCCCACCGCCAAGCATCCATCTGTCACTTACAGTCGGCCCTGAAATGTTTATTCCACTGCAATATTAAGCTCATATGGTAGTTGGCACTGCCAGCTACATTCAAAGTCTTGTTTTCTCCCCATTGTTGTTTTTCCACAACAGCTTTTCTCTTTCAGGAAAATTGGGAATTTCTGTTACACCTCACTGCAAGCTGAAAGTTGCATTAATCTTTATTTCATACTGAATGAGGTCCAAAGTGTCATCCTTCTGTCTCTGCTCATATTGGAATATTAGAGAAAGGATTTAAGAAAAGTTTCTCAAAAGAGGGAGGCTCTTTCTGCTCATACTCCTCACCCATTGGCTATGTCAACACCCACCTTGCCAAAATTTTACAAATCCTTGGTTTGCTCTTTGATTCTTGTCTCCCTACATAGTCTCCAAAGCACATCACTTCTCTCTTTACAACAGTGCTTTCTAGCCTGCAGTCCATGCCCCCCTATAAGATGGACGCGAATGAAGAGCAAAAAATGATCCCCCTCCTCTTTTGGTTTCCTTCTTGTTACTCTGAAATTTTCCTGTCACATTGAATTTTGAGGAACAATTTAGTCTTTTCAAGTCTTCACTCTATTTTCTTTTCATTCCAGAGTAGTCTATGGGACGTTTCCGATGCAGTAAAATAAGTTGTATGCCAAATTTTATTTCAGTTCATTGTTGTTGAGTGCCTTCAACTCATTTCCGACCCTAAGGCAACCCCATTATGGGGTTTTCTTGGCAAGTTTCCTCACAGGGATTTTGCCATTGCCATTGCCATCCTCTGAGGCTGAGAGAGTGTGGCTCACCCAAGGCCAGCCAGTGGGCTTCCACAGTTGAGCCAAGATTTGAACCCTGGTCTCCAGAGTCTTAGGGCCTTTACAGACTGCCAGAAATAATGAAGCTTGAGACCACTTTAACTGTCCTGGCTCAGTGCTAGGGAATCATGGGAATTGTAGTTTATTGTGGCACCAGAGCTCTCTGACAGAGAAGGCTCAATGTCTCAGAAAAAATTACAGATCCCATGATTCCCTAGCACTGAGCCAGAGCAGTTAAAGTGGATTCAATTTGCACTATTTCTAGCAGTCTGCAAAGGCCCTTAGTCCAATGCTCAAACCACTACACCACACTGGCTCTTTTTAAACTCATTAGGAATTTAAATCTTCGTTAATTACATTCCCACATGTAAGAAGACTAAATGATTTCAAAAGTTCTCTCTTACTGGCAAGATTATGAGAGATTTTGCATATTTTTCAATGATTTTTAGCATTTGGGGCCTTTTTATGGAAAATACGTTTGCAAAGAACTTGGAGTGTTTCGCACAAAAGCAATACTTTGTATGGAAAAGAATTATTTTTGCCAGAAAATTGTATTGTGCACAAAATGATGGTTTGAGCATGAACAAAAAAGGTTGGATGTCTTGTGTTTCCTTTATTTGCATAAACGATTTTTCACAAAATCTCCCCCAAAACAACAGTTCACATGATGTTTTATCATTTTATTGATGGGGTGCCCTGATGGGTTGAGACACCCTTTGTGGTCAAGGATGAGAAAATTTGTGGGTATTTTTAAATGTCCTTTAATGTCTCAAAGAATCTGAAACTGATGGAAGGTTTGCAATGCTGTGTAATGTTATGCATTTAAGGAATGGTCCTTTTGTTCCTTAGCAGAAACTCAAGTCCAGGATCTGGTTGCCTTTTACTTGGATGACTGCAGTCTTCTCCGGACTTGCCATTTTCTCAGCTTCATTCATTCATTTCTGTCTGGCACTCTACTGCTTTTGAACCATTCACTTCTCGGGTTATTCCAACTATGGGTGCATCTGCACTGTAGAAATAATGCAGTTTGATACCACTTTAACTGTCATGGCATCATCCTACAGAATCCTGGGATTTGTAGTTTTGTGAGGCACCAGCACTCTTTGGCAGAGAAGACTGAATAACTTGTAAGACTACAAATCCCAGGATTTCATAGGCTGGAGTGTCAGTACCTATAATGATATCATATATATAATAAATAATAAAATTTTATTTATATCCCACCTTTAGCCAACACAAAACACACTGCAGAAATAATCCAGTTTGACATCACTTTAACTGCCCTGGCTCAATGCTAGGGAGTTCTGGGAACTGTAGTTTTGTGAGACATTTAGCCTTCTCTGTCAGACCTCTGGGGCCACAATAAACTACAATTCCCAGGATTCCCTAGCACTGAGCCAGGGCAGTCAAAGTAAAGGTATAACATCTCTTGAGGGTATGCCACATGTTAGGGATTGGGTTGAAGGATTGTTTTTAACTGTTGTTGTTTTAACTTGCTGTATGCCGCCCAGATTACTGAGCAGAGGGGCAGGTTAAAAATAAAAATTATATATGTTTGCACCATAATGCTAGGTTTTCAAAACAAACAAACAAACAAACAGAAGCATCTGAAATCCTAGAGAAGCAAGAGGGATCCTCTTTAACTAATTACTTGAGTTATCATTTCAAGACTCCAAAAGTGACCATCTTAGTTATGTTTTTTGAAAGTCACTCTTAGTTCTCCCATTCCATAAAACTAACCTAATGAATCAGAAGAACTTATAGCTGGAATGCTAGAAGTTGCTGCCTGTGGCACAAAATACACTCTCCTCCCATCTGTTTCATTTTTACTTGCACGTGGTGTGGTGGTTTGGGTGTTGGACTATGACTGTGGAGGCCAGGGTTCGATTCCTGCTCGGCCATAAAACCCCCTGGGTGACCTTGGGCAAGTCACACACTCTCAGCCTCAGAGGAGCGCAATGGCAAACCGCCTCTGAACAAATCTTGCCAAGAAAACCCCGCCTTCAGTTAAGTCTTAATCAAGACTTAAGTCACCATAAGTTGGAAACACATAAGTTGAAGGCACCCAACAAGAACAAGAACCCAAGAGAGAGCATGAAACATAGTGTGAATCAGCATGGGAGCCATTTGGTTTTCCTCTTCCGCTATTGAGCAAGGCCACACTTTGTAACTAAAGAGTATAACAATTCTTGTCACTAAAGTCTTGTAAGTTACAGTTACACTGCCAAAAGGTACACAGCTGTCTCTCCATGGGGACAGGGGTGCAACCATGGGTGTGTGAGGGCATCGTCTCCCAAATAAGAATTCAGGGCCCCCAAATATATTTCTCCTTCAATCTCCAAATTTCTTGCATAGCAGAGTGGGACATTTAAAACTGTTCACATCTAGAACTCTTACACACTCTTCCCTCAACGTTTGTGGACTTGCTGTTTGTGTCCCTCGGTCTTTCGGCAGCAGCAGGTGCCGAGGGACAAAATGGCACGCATGTGCAGAGATGTGTGCAGGAACGTGTGGCCATTATGTCCTATGGGACTTTACTATTTGTCATATTTCCGATTTGTGTGTGTGTGTGTGTGTGTGGGGGGATCTGGAACTGATCCCCCACAAATTGGGAGGGACGAGTGTATTTGCTCTGTTCACATTCCCTTGGTAGCTTTGCTACTCCTTTGGTTGCCTGGACCATACTTCTAAAAGTTCATCTGAAATTTTAAGTTACTGCAATGCTAGAAATTTGGAGACTGAAGGAAAACTTAGTTAGGGGTCTTCTCATCCTGGCTTCTAGAGTTATCTCTGGCTTGATCTGCTCTAGGACCCATTTGTTTGTCCTTTTGGCTGTCTATGGGATCCTTCGCACTCTTCTCCAGCACCACATTATCTCAAATGCATTGATTTTCCTCATATCTTCTTTCTTGACTGTCCAGTCTCACATTCATAAATGGTAATAGGGAATACGATGGCTTGTATGATTCTGACTTTTGTGCTGAGTTGTATGTATACCCCTGCCCTCCTTAAATTAGAATTTGAATATACAGTATCTGTTTCTCAGTTGTTAGAAAAGGAATTGATTACAAGTAGCTCATTACTTATAACTCATTAACTGTGTACTCTCATTGGAAAACCAACTGTGTATGTGCCTTCAGGTTGTCTGTTCACTTATGGCATCCCCATGAATTTCATCGTTTTCTTAGGCAAGGAATACTCAGAGATGGTTTGCCCTTAACTTTCTCCAAAATATAGCCACATATCCTAAAAAATAAGCTGCTAGTCTTACATTGTCAGGTTTCTCCCCACCAGATGGCGACATCTGAGGCAAAATAGTAGTGGATGCCTTTTTTTTAAATCAATACTGTCTTGCTCAAGGGCTTCATGTTCATTAAAAACCTTGCAATATATTGTTCCAAATTGCTTGCCCCACAAGTGTCTCTTGCAGAAGCCAGATTGCAGTAAAGTTTAAAGATCACCAAAATGCTTTTGACTCAAATGCATTTCACTTTCCTCTTTTTGCAGTAACCCCAGAGTACAAGTTGCAGCAATTGAGGGAGGCACTTTACAGAAACTGCTGGTTATTTTGGCTACAGATCAGTCTCTAGCAGTGAAGAAAAAGGTAAGAGGGTAGCAGTGTCCATTTGAGCAGAACTCTTTGTATAACTGCATTTGGAATTCTTAAGTAGATTTTTGTAGACAGACAGTGCATAAGGGCCTCAGTAGTTTTAAAGCAGTATCAGGTTTATGGATGTGAACCCGGTAATTCGAGGGTAGGCAACCTTTCCCCTTTAAGGGCCGAGGGACTCCAGCTCCCAGAAGCCTCAGCCATGTTGGCCAATAGTCCCATGTTGGCCAATAGCTCCTGGGATTCTGGGAGCTGAAGTCACTCGGCCCTTAAAGGGGAAAGGTTGCCTACCCCTGCAGTAATTGGATGAAGGCACTGGATTAGAGTCTCCCTGAATTAAGAAGGACCACATTTCTTTCTTTGCCATTTTCATGCTAAATAATTATTTAGTTTTGTAGCCAGTTCTCCTTGACATTCTTTAGTACAGGTTGGGGCTGGCCCTTCTATTGCGCACACAGAGAAAGATGTAGGGTTGCCATATCCCGTTTTTTGCTGGGACATTCATGGTTTTAAACCCTTTGTGAATGTCTCAGCCTGGGTTTGGAGCCAGTCTCAGCTCCCACCTCCTCCTCCTTTGCTGCCGTCTCCTCCTGCCACATTTTTAGCATGGCGGTAGCAGAATGTGAGGCCTAGCTGCCTTGCTAGGCCTCACTGGGGTCAGGGGGGGTGTTTCAGGGTGAGGCCTCCACTGCTGCCTGCCGCACGGGGCATCAGCTGGCCGTACAAGGCCCAGAGGAGGGAGGCCGATGCGGCGAGGCTGCCCTCCTCCAGCGGTGGTGGAGCTCCGTGGGGCCTCAACCGGCTGGCTGGTCCCCAAGAAGGGAGCCCGCCACAGTAAGGCCTCTCCTCCGGCGGCGGAGCTGTGCAGGGCCTCAGCCAGCTAGCTGGGCACCAGGGAGGGAGCCTGCTGCGGCGAGGCCTCTCCTCCTTCAGTTGGCAGCATGAGCTTTCCTAGACGAAAGCCTGCTTCCCCAGCTGCATTTAGTCTTAGGTGCTCCAATACAAACATAGGACAAAATTTAGGACAAAATCTAGGACATTAAAGAGAAAGGACATAGTCAACTAGAAGCCAAAAACATTAATAATTTTTTTTTAAAAAAAATAATATAAATCCATTCTTCTTAGTCATGCTCAGAATGGAGGAGATTTTGACATTCTTCTTGGACAGAAGGTTGAAATGTTGCTCCTCCTCTTTGGAAACAACTTAAAGGCACACAACAACAAACATAATAAAATACATCTCAGGAAGTAGAATTCAAAGATGTATTTTATTATGTTTGTTGTTGTGTGCCTTCAAGTTGGCCTAAATTTTGTCCTACGTTTTGTCCCAGTTTGGTGGTAGAGAATTATGGCAACCCTACTTAGATGACAAATGCCAGGGAATAGTAGTGGCAGCACCTGGGTCCTTCTTCATGGTCTTCCCCACCATTTCCTTTTCCTTCTGTTGGAAGTAGAGCTGTGTGCGTCTCATGGCTTGGCTTGCACCTCCTACATCAGTTTGCTGTGCTCAGGTATGTTGGAAGAATCTCGTCTCCAGCAGCAACATCTCGTAGCTTCTAGGTTAGAGGAACAGTGAGTTTGCTCTGGGTTTTGGTTTGAACTTTAAAGGAGCTAGCCAAGGCATTGGACTAATTTGGGTGTGGGGGTGGATTTGGTACCTTAGGCTTTTAAAGTTTGGACTTAAACCCAGAGCAGATTCACTGCCCCTCTGAAAAGGGAGCCATCAAGTCTAGAAATGGACTTTAGAGCCAAAGGCAGCCACCGATCACAAGCACTGAAGCAAAATTCAACTGCAACTTCAGTTTATATTTGTAAGAGAAGTAAGGTGGGTGCTTTGCTTCAGGCAGCAAAAATGTTTGGGACTAGTTCTGTGTCAGGTATAGTGTGACCACACTATGTATGGAGGGTGAATTATTCGCCATAGTGCAAAAGACATACTCAGCTGACTGCAACAGAAGCATAGTTGTGCATATAGCAGTGTTGCATATGCACAGCACATTGTGGCACCCAGTTATTGACATGTTTCACAGCAGTGCTATTCTTCATGGGAACTGCATAGTGCCAATGCAATGTATCCCTGTATATGGATATTTATACTGTGCTGAGGGAATGTTGGATTGCAGCATAGAAAAGCAAAGTGGACTGTCTTAGATTAAGGACAAAAGTTACACAGGGCAGAGCTTTTTGTTGTCTTGGCCCTGTGCATATACTCAGGCCACTGCTTCTCCAAACTAAATTCTCATTTCTTCAAACTACGTACTTTTTTCTTTCCATTAAAATAATAATTGTTGTTATATGTCTCTAAGTCACTTTTGACTTGTGGTGACCCTAAAGTGTACCCATCATAGGGTTTTCTTGGCAAGTTTCCAAACATGTACTGTATTAACAGAACACTTGGGGAAATACATCACCAGGAACAGATGGCATACCAGCAGAGCTGCTTCAAGCTACAGAGACAGAATCTACTCTAGTTCTAATTAAAATCAGTTGACAAATATGGAAAACAAAAGAATGGCCCACAAATTAGAAACATTCAATATACATTTCAATTTCCAGGAAAGGGGACACCAGCAATTGCAATAACCACAAGACCATTACATTAATTTTCCATACAAGCAAACTCATGCTCAAAATCCTACAACAAATTCTTTCACCATATATGGAGAAAGAAATGCCAGATGTCCAAGCTTGGTTCAGGAAAGGAAGAGACACTAGGAATCATACTGCATATTATATAAAGAGCACACCAAAGAATTTCAAAAGAAAATCAGCCTGTGTTTTATAGATTACAGCAAAGCCTGTGATTGTATAGTTCTTGAAAAACTATAGATTGCTGTTAAAGAAATGGGTGTGCCACAACATTTGATTGTCCTGATGCATAACCAGTATTCAGGACAAGAAGCTACTGATAGGAAAGAATAAAAAGAAACAGAATGGTTTCCAATTGGCAAGGGTGTCAGGCAAGGCTGCATTTTTATCACCTTATCTGCTTAGAAATAAAAATATTTCCAAAACATGGATGCTTAAATAAGTGGCTAAAAATCTGTGGATACAGAGGGCTGACTGTAAGTGGGTCCTAGAAGCCAAGATGACTAAACTGAGATTACGGTTTTTTGTGGGTTTTTCGGGCTGTGTGGCTATGTTCTAGAAGAGTTTCTTTCTGATGTTTCGCCAGCATCTGTGGCTGGCATCTTCAGAGAAATGGCTGGCATCTTCAGAGCCTACAACTTCACATTAAACTGAGATTGTACTTTGGTCATAATGTGAGAAGACATAACTCCCTAGAAAAGACAATAATACATGGCAGGGTGGAAGGCAGTAGGAAAAGAGGACGACTGCATTACAGATGGCTAGACTCAATCAAGAAAGCCATGACCCTGAGTCTAGAAGACCTAAGCAGGGCTGTTGATGACTGAGTGACTTGGAGATCTCTCATTCATGGAGTGTCCATAAGTAAATTTGACTTGACAGCAGTTAACAACAAACCAAACAGGAATTTTATTACATCCCTTGATGTGTAACTCAAAAATGGGTTTACTGGATCATAATAAATATTATCTCAGATCCCATAGGGAGAAGTTACTTTCTCAATCACAGTTCCTAGAATCACTTAGTAGCATGTCTAATAGTACAGCTGATTGGAGAAGTCTGGGAGCTCTCTCTCTGTGTGTGTGTGTGTGCCTGTGTGCCTTCAAATCTCCTGTCAATTTACAATAACTCATGCTGTAGTTTCCCAAAATTAAGGTTTCTGGTATAAAAAAGATGTACTTGAAACCAAAAGTGGGATACACATGATCTAGAAGTGGTGATTGAACACCTCAGTGTAGCATCTGCTGAGTAAAGTTTTAAGGAGAGATTATATCATTCAGGTGCAAATAACTTCACAAAATTCATGTTCTATTGTTGTATAGACATGTGGCAGTGAATAAATTCAGCCCAAAGTTACAGATTATATAGTTTTTTCCCCATCTATCTTTTAAGACCTGCTTTGCGTTTTATAGAAACGTATCTATTTCTTCTAGCAAAACAGAGACAACTAATCAATTCCGATCAAATCTGATGGTATTACATAGTGATTGAAAGTCCAAGGATGTGCTTTTTGATCTCAGGTCCAATTTTCCAGATGCCCAAGGCTTTCAGAAAGGTCTATTGTGATTCTGTTTGTGTGTCAATCAACAAAGTTCAGAATGCTCTATATTAAGATATTATTGGTCCCTGGTGTGTTTATCTTGGGGCTTAAATAAAGAGGGATTCCTATTTTCTGACATGGTTAATTCATCTGTTTTACTGTAGTACTTCAAGTGTACATTCCAATTATCTGTAGTCGTTATATTCTGCTGATTGAATTTATCCTTCAGTATGCTTCAGCTGCAGTGCGTGTATAGTATTAATACCTACCATATTTCAAGTGTTCATTGTTCTTCAGGACTGAAGACTGAAGTTACTGAATTGTTCTGATCAACATACAAGGTTAGACGAAGGGAACACAACCTTGCTGAACTTCTCAGTAACTTTTGGTACTATTGACTGGTAGTGGGGTACCTTTGCCCCTGCAGATGTTTTGGGCTACTACTCTCATTCCTTAGCATTGGGAGTGTTTCTATGGTTGCTGGGTCTTCTGAGTCTTTGAACTGCAAAACACCTAGATGTTCAAAAGTTATTGACCTCTTATAAACCATTACATTCTTCTATTTTTAAGTATTGTTTCAGAGGGGTGGTTGTTGTTATTGTAGTGGTGGTGGGCCTTCAAGACATTTCCAGCTTATTTATGGTGGCCCAAAGACTATCATTTCTTAGTTTTCTTAGCAATCATTTCTTAGTTTTCTTAGCAATATTTATTTTTGCCATCCTGAGACTGAGAGAGCTCAATCACCCAGTGGATTTCCATGGCTAAGTAGGGATTTGAACCCTGGTCTCCCAGAGACTTAGCCCAACAGTCAGACCATTACACCACGTGGGCTCTCTTCAGAGGGGTAGTTTTTGAGAATTCTGCCCTATCTCCATGAGATATCCTTTATGAGACAGCAGCACAGTAAACTACCATATGGTAAGTTAGAGCTCTGTTCCCCTTAGCTCAGTGTTGTCTGTACTGTACTGATTGGTGGCAGTTTTCCAGTGGATTCAGAGAAGAGTCTCCCATCCCCAGTTAGAGATTGAACCTGAGACCTTCTGCATGCAAGCACAAGCTCTGCCACTGAGCTGTGGGCTTTCTGTAACTCTAGTTTTTATGATTTTTCTAGATCTGTCAGAAGGATTGAGTGGGCTACCATCCTTGATAGGTTAGGGAAGCAGTAACAAGTTGAGACTTCAGTCCTATCAAGAAAGAAGAAAGGATGATGAACCAGCCTAAGGAGGCTGTGGTTTACTTGTCCTAGATGGGCTTACTTTCCTCCTGAGATATAAGATTCCAGCCTGCAGTGCTGCAGGATGAGTCCTATAAAGCAGCAGTGGTGAGGAGCAGCTTTTACAAGCTCTGGTTGATGGGCCATCTTCAGTTACTTCTCTTGGAGGGAGATGTCGTCTCCAGTACCTGTGCTTTCATCACTCCTGTTTTGACCACTACAATGCACTTTATCTGATGCTGACTTCAAGTGTTAGTGGTTTGGGGAGGAACGACCCTCAACATTGGCAGTGCTGTCTTTGAGCTGATGTTAGTTGCAGTCCAGCAACATCTGGAAGGCCCTTTGTTCTCTGGTATTCTAGTACTCCTATGTCAGGATCTTTAAATAGCTTACTTCCTGAGATTGTGAGCTCTAGAAAGTATCTGACGTTCCTCTGCTCTGGTTGTTGCTGTACTTCCTGGTTCCATTCAAGGTGCTGACACTGACTTAGAAAGACCTAAATAGCAAGATCCCCTCCCATCCTGTATACTGGTGCAGACCTGGTCTTTTTCTGGGATGGTCCCACATCATGGAATGCTCCGTGTAGTTGACCAGCTCTACATATCAATAGTATTCCAGCTCATTGAATTTTAAATTGTTGTTTGATCTAGTTAGTTGCTGAGATTTGATCTGGCTATTCTGTTAAGGTTTTATTGATGCTATTATGTTTGTGCTGGATTGTTTCTCATTTTAAATTGGCTGTCCTTTTGAGTGCCATTCAGCAGTAGAGAATGTAGCTTATAAATGTCTGAATGAACCATTTCAGCAATGCTTTGGCAATCCAATAAGGTTGATCAGTGTTATCCCCATGTTATAGATATTGGGAGTGGGAAGTGTTGAGGCTGTGATGGTTTTTTGCCTACTGAGTTCAGAAATCAGATGGAATTTAAACTTAGGACTGTGATGGCGTACATAATTAACAATGACACTGTATCAGTGGTTACATCAGAGATATTAATTGTGCATCCTGGTGGATGGATTGCAGTTCCCAGCATTCCTAATTATTGGTTGTGCTGGCTAGGGCTGCTGAGACTTGCAGTCTTAACAACATCTGGAGAGCAGCATGATTCCCACCTTTGGATTATGTCCTCATTTAGGTGTGCTTAAAGTAGGCTTATTGCCATCAATAGGACTTCAGGGTGGCTCAAAGCTCATTGATTTCAAAAGGTCCTCTCAGTGTGCAGCTGCTGAGACCCAGCCTTATGCCTGTGTGTTGCTTTCTATTTGGCTATGGCCAGCAAGGTCTTAAAGCTGCTTTTGTTTGCAGCACCCTCAGTGTGCCCAGTGCTTTACAGATGACAGGAGGAGAGGTTGCTACTAAGGAGCTTACTCTCTTTAGATCTGAATTGGGGAAATGACAGAGGGGAGGATGGGGAAGTGCAAGTATGGGTAAACAGAGAAACACAATATAGTGGGTTCCATGGCAAATGTTTTGGCTTAGTTTCAGGCTTCTTGCTATTGGGACATGGGAACCCATGGGTGGTGTCAGAAAGGTACAGCGAAAAACATAGATTTTGATGTAGAAGAAGTAAGTGATGGCATTACACAGGTGTTCTGAGAAAAATTTCCATGACTCCAGGCTAATGAGAGAGAAATGGTAAAGTCTTTCAAGAGCAGAATTCAAAGAAGTAGCTGTGTTAGTCTGGAAAATCATTATGCAAAGGGATGCATAGGCTCAAGTCTATGCTCAAGTAGGCTGTACTAGCTTCTTTATTTCAGTTAATCTCAAAGGTACTACAAGACCTCTTTCAAGAGCAGAGAACCATTTGAATGGTGGCATGTGGGGGGGGGTGAGCAGGAGGAGCAAAGGTCATGGGAATTGATGTTTTGAGGCAGACAAGTGGAGAGATTTGGGGTTGGATTGCAGGAGGAGCATTGAAGGCTTTGAAGGGAGGGACAAAGGACTTATGGTGCCACCATGTGTTGCTGCTCTTCTGCTGCTCAAGATGAGCACAGCTGGAATAATGACGAGGGACAATTTCTTGTTAACTGTCCCTCTGCTGGGTTGCATTGCCATTTGGTGGGTTTAGGCTTTTGTGATGGTATCATAGTTCTGAAGCTTTCTAAAGAGGGAGATGAAGCTTGCATAGCACAGTTTACAGGACTGCAGGGCACATTGTCCAGCATAATACGGACTGTCAAAAAGAAAACTGATTCCACTGGCAGGCCTGAATATCAGAGCCTAACAAACATCAGAGTAGACATTCAGGGAATGAGATAATTGCTTCATGCAGCTCAGTAATCCGCCTCCAGCCGTGACCAATATTTGATGTTGGGTTTTTTTTTTTTGTTTTTTTTAGGGGACAAAGCCTTGATAAAGGCCCCTAGCTAAATGTTCAGGACAGACTGATTGAGAGCTGGAGGCTTGGTTCTTCACTGGCTCTTCGGTAATCAATTTGCTCTCTGAGGCGTGAGATCCATTTACCCTTATCAGTCAGAGTAGCAAAGATGTTGTTGATCACAAATGTTCACAATTCCTTCAGAAACTACAATTGTAATTTTCTAATTCAGCTGTAGTTTGGATGAGTTACTCTTTTTAGATGACAACTCCCAGAATCCCCAAGTGATGCCCATGTCTGGGGAATTCTGGTTTCCCCTTAACTTTTCCAGGCTCTGAATATGGCATCCTTTTGCAATCATCAAGTAAACCTCCCTCCTCCTTGTCTTTATTCATTATGCACTTTTGTGCTGTCAATGTATTAACAAGGGTGCCCTGGAATATATTCGCCTTTAGCTGTGTTTTAAAACCCTGGAGCTTCTCTGGATGAGCGTGTGTGCCTCAGAAAAAGAAGCAAGACTGATGGTATGTTCATGTAAGAGGAAAATGCTTCCTGAGGGAAAATCCCTTTCTCAGTGCAGACCCTTATATAAAGCTGTGCTTGCAGAAAAATGTTTATGGCATTTCCCTGAAAGCTGTACGGAGTGTACTGTTAATCTTACAAAGCACTCTGCTTGTGTCCTAAAGGAAAGAATGGTGGACAGGAGAATTTGCCTCCTTCCATCTTCCACAGCTAAGCTCTTGCCGTATATTTTTTCATTTGGTAGGGGGGAGTGGTCCATCTCTGCCTAACATCCTTAGCAGTGTCCAAAAATTGACAAGGAAGGAGTAGGGATTGTATACCAAACCTCCTCTCCCCTCCCTGTTGCTTTTTGCTGATCACACTTCAGCACATAACCCTGGAGGACTTTTCCTGCAAATTGCTTAGAGCATTTTCACACTGCATGTCCGGCTGGCTACTTTCTCAAGTTGCAGCACACACTCTGTAGTCCCACAGGGAAACTCTGTAGGCAGGCTTATGAATAAGGACTTGCTAACATCATGCATTCCCTCCTCTTTGCTTTAGAGGAAGGCTACCGTAAAGGGTCAGCTCTTGCTGTGCTCCGAGTAGCCAGGGTAATTTTAACTGCACTTGAGAGGGTTTTAGCCTGTGTGTTGACTTATCTTAAGACCTTTGCAGGTGTTCCTAGAGTGACCTAGTGAAAAGGAGAGCCTCCTGTTACTTGTGGAGATGCTCTGTGCGATCCAGATTGCAGGAAGGCTGGTGCTCTGGATCACATGGATGTACCGGAAAGGTTCCTGTCTTCATGAAGTAACTCTCCATCTGAGGAGAAGGATGGCAGTGTTGTGATGGGGAAAGGCAAGGAAAGCATGCTGCGTGCCCTGATAGGCTTATTCTACATGAAAAAACCCCCACCAGCGTAGAGCTCTAGGGTCATCCCACTCCTGCCTTTGTCCTGTGTAACCACTGCCTCTTCCCCAGTGAGTACAGAGCCTCACGTGTAGCTGGGCTATAGCTTCAGGCGTGGAGGTGGCAAAATGAGGGTATTCCCTTCCTAAACAAGAATTCTGCCCCATCAATGAATTTTTCCTCTGGTTCTCAAATGTCTGAGGAGACACTGAAACACACCTAAAACTCATATGTACCTGCTCTCCTTACATTCCCTTGCTTTGCCTATCGCTTTTCTTTGGATGCTTCTCTAAATGCTCAACTGAAATTTTAAGTGTCTGCAGTGCTAGAAATTTGGAAACTGAAGGAAACTTCTGTTGGATGGGCAGAATTCTTATTTAGAGGAAGGCAGTACCCACATATTGCCATCTCTGTAGCTATACCCTGATGCACAGCTCTTGTACTCCCCACTTTATTTTTACAATGTAGGTGAGATGTAGGTGAGGTTGAGAGGGTGACTGGCCCAAAATCTGCTAGAAGGTTTCATGGCTCAGTGGGGGCTTAATGCTCTAGTGGCTAGCCACCACATCATATTGGCTCGAGTTGTTCAGAAACTCCTTGGTAAATGCAGTGTGGGCTGGTTTACTTTATTGTTCCCTTGAAGTTTTAAGGGATCAGAGCATGCTATTCCTCAATCTCTCCTCTGACGCAGCACAGGGAACATATATGGGTGCCATATGGGTGCCATGGCAACAACTGAACAGTATTTGGTTTGTTGGTTTTTTTGCAAGAGACAGTTGAATTTTTTTCAGAGGGGAAATGTCCAGCATTTAACAGCATGGAAGAGGGTTGGAAAGGAGAATGTTGGAAGAGAATGACTAAGTGGAGTAAGGTTTGTTGGTCTTCATTGACCTTCAAATAATCAAGCGAAGCAAAAATGAAAATAAGAATAAGAATAAATAAAGGGGAGTTCTATCAGTGCCAGAGTTGTGCATTTAAAAACCAGGAAGCAGTTTTGGGGAAAAACTGGCAGACTAGGCAGATGTCAAGTTCTTTCTTTCTAGTCCTTCCCTGACTAAAAGAGAGAACAGGTCAGCACTAGCTGGAATGCTCTTTGCATAAGCATTTAAGAAGAAGAAAGATACTTGCACATATCAATATTCTGGTACTGTGAGGACATGATAGAGATCTATTTTTCATTTGTGATGCCATGGGAATTGAAACATCACCACATGCCTTTGCTGTGGTGTAGATAAAAAAGAAGGCTCATCCTTTATACTATTGGAGAGAATGTAATAGAGAAACAAACTAAACTGGAAAGGGAGGGAAATGTGGTGTGCTCAGGCCTGTCCAGAAAGTTGCCTCTTTGCAATTCAGATTGATGTGAAGACAAACCAATAGTTCTGGTTTATGGAACCATAATCACTGGGCATTGTTGCCATATTTTATAATATGGACACAGGAGCCAAAATGGGAAATCCTGCACTCCTTCATCCATATGTGATTTCCACAGAAAGTGCTATCCTGAAATTGCATCTGAATTAAGTCCCATTGAATAAGTGTCCCTGAGCCACAGAGATAATAAGTTGCTGTAAATTTCAGTTGATACCATAGCAGTTTTCACTCAGAGATGTTCATGCCTGAGTTATTTCAAGGAAGACAATGAAAACATGGAAGGACTCGCCTCTCCATGGGAGTTAGGACACCCTGAGAATGGAGAGATTTTTGATATAGTGGGAAGCATTTCTAAAAATTGCTGCATCCTATTATGTTTCTCGCACAGCTTGGAAAAATTACTTTTTGAACTACATCAGGCATGCCAGCCCAGAGATTCTTTGAGTTGTATGGTGGTGGTGGTGGGGAATCACTTTTTCAAACCCTGGTTTCCAGCATGTCCATTGTGTATCCTAGCAAGGGATGGATAGAGATGTAGGGGGGAAGCAGACGAGGGCGTCTGGGATGCCGCGGGACGGTGCGCCGCGGGACCGCGGCATCCACACCATGGCGCACTGTCGACGTCCCTGAAAGGAGCGGTAAATCAGCGCTTCTTTCAGAAGTCAGTGAAAGTGCGCCCCAAAAGCGTAGGGTGCACTTTCACTGACTTATCCGCCGCAGCGTGTGCGGACACTGCGGCGGGAGGTTGCCCTCGGAGCGCCGGCCATGCGGAGGGCCGGCGGCTCTGAGGGCAACCTCGGGAGGAGGAAGGGGCGCCGAGCGTGCGGCTGCCCCTCCTCTTCCCTGCCTCCAAGACGGCCCAATTAGCCGTCTGCCTGTCTCTGGCACACTTTCCCCTCGTGATTGCTTTTTTCTTTCAAACACTACACTGTTCACCAGAGAGAAACACATATTAGACAGGCTGGTAATGCATCTTGTAAACAGCTAAGTGCCCACAATGAAAATATATCAAAAAGCCCAAATTAGAAGCCAGGAGGGCACTTCTGCAGAAGAAAGGGCCTTAGATCCAGTGGAGATTCCCACTAAGGAAGAGGAAGGTGATTTGAGCCACTTCTTCCTGTGCTACCTCCCACTCTGCTCTACAGGATGTCTCTGTCCTCAAGATCTGCTTTCCAAGAGCCACAGCAGTGGGGAGATGGGTGAGAATTGCCCCCCATATCCTTCCTTCAGCAAAAATGTCTTATGAGGGTAGTTCAGCTCATGGGAGCTCTGGATCCAAGCCAGATTTTTGTCTGTTCTATAAGTCTATTTATATATAACTCTTGTACCATAGTGTGTCATGCACCAAATCATCCCAGCTCCCTGAAATATGGTGCTGTGCCCCAAGTGGAGAGAAGCTGGATTCTTCAGATTCTGCCTCCGTGAATTCCTGCAAACAAAACTGTAATGGGAATATAGAAATGTGTTTTGTTAGTTATGAGGGAAATGTTTGGGTATGGGCTAAAGATACTGTGCAAAAAATACTGATGGACCAGATAGATCATTTGGTTTTCTTTTTGTTTTCAGGCTCTCTTTGCTTTGTCATCAATGCTACGCCACTTTCCCTATGCTCAGCAGCAGTTCCTTAAGCTGGGAGGCCTCCAGGTACTCAGAGATCTCTGCACAGAAAAAGGAATGGAGACATTACATGTTCGTGTTGTGACACTTCTGCATGACTTAATGGTGGAAAAGGTAAAAGGGCTTGTTAACACTCCACAGGCTTCAGAATAGGCATGAATACACAGACATGGGTCAAGTATCATCATTGGAGTATGAAATACATCAAAGCCCTCCAATTTGCAGAAAGAGCAGGCCTGTATTCTTAGCACTGATGGAACAATGCTGATGGGGGAAATGGAGTGATGGAGCCTGAAAAGTGAGACACAGCTCACAGCGAGTTGACATTCTAAGTTTCCAAGCAAAAAGCTGCAGAGTCCTTTCCATCATTTGATTTTACATATTACATTATTTATATCCCAACTTTTGGTTGTCAAAAAGGCCCCTGCTTTGTGTGATCCACCTAGTCCCATGTTAGGAATTTTCCACAATTGGATTTCACCTGGAAGAATTAGAAATCAAGGCAGTGGGCTTTGTTACTAAGCAGTTTATGCCAAGCGCAAGCCCATGCAGAGCATTAAATTAGCTGCAGTGGCCCATCTTTGTGGATGTGTACTAAATCTATTTGCTAGTCCTGTCTAGGATTTATTCATTGAATTTCAGTGGGATTTACATAAGTGTTGACTTACAATTCCTGGCTGTTAATTCAGTGAGACTACTCTGGTTGGGACTAGTAATGGGATTTTGGCTAATAAATTTTGTAGGTCTGAAAACTTAGGGATTCCCTGAAGCATGTTCAGACCTCCTTCTTGTTTATCAGTGGTCCAGTTTGGGCTCCAATTCTACTGGCACTTGCCACTTGAGTTTGTTAATAGTGAGAGTAATTTAAAGTAGTCAGTATTCCACATAGACCTTGTAACAACACTGTAAGGTAGGCCAAAGATCACTTACCCCTAATTTGCAGAAGGGAGGCTGAGAGAGGGCTACTTGCCAAAGGGCACTAAGGTAATTTGTGGCAAAGATAAGATGCAAACTGGGACTCCGTTTCTTGGCTGCTTTTACTTGCACATGTTTTCCTGTTTCTGTTGTGATAATCATTTAGCTCTGTGTAGATGACTGACTGACTTCCCCAGAACCTCTTAAGAGGGAAATCTTTACCACAGACATGGATGGCTGCATTTGGCGGGCTGCGTTCTTAATAAGTTACAAATTAGAGGCCACCCCCTGAATGTATTATTCTATTTATAGACTGCCTCTTCCTGAGCTTTGTGTGATGTTTTTATGCAGAGATAAAATTGAGGATGCACAGTACATTGTTGGGAGCCACATGTTGAAAGGCTTGGTTCAGAAGGAGGTGATTGCATAAGCCGGTGCAGCAGGGTCTGCCCATCTCCCACTAAGTGAAATTTCTTGCCAGTCAACTTGTGTGCTGCCTACCTCTGGTGGAGCCGTTGGCTCCGTCCTTCTTCAGCTAGGACTAATAGCTGCATCAGGTGTTGGCAACATAAAGTAAAGAGCTCACTTTTTTGAGGAAAAATAATGCAGCAATAATGCACATGAGTGAACAACTAATTTTTTGGCCCTTGGAAATATATCTTGAGTGAATTACTTTGTAAATGTAGCTCCCCATGCTCTAGTTGTAACCCCTCAACATGTGGACATCCATAAATGCCTCTCTTTTGATTGAGTTTGAAAGAAGGTAAACCTGCAAAGTCTTGCAGAGCATCTGAGTAAGTACATTTTTTGCCATGCCTTGGGCCACTACGTCTGACTGGCTGTCTCTTTGGAAAAGTGCCTTCTTCTTCTTTCCCATTGGGTTAGGCGGTGAGTTCAACTGTTCCCCTCACCATACTTGGCCACATATCCTATGACTGATGGAATATCTTGGAGGGAAGGCATCACACTCAAACTTCTCTGTTGCATACTGAGTGTTGCATTGCTCGAGATGCAGAGGGAGCAGGGTGTGTTTCCCCGTGCACATCCCTCTATAATTTGGCTGATTTGCCTTGACTTTGCACTTCTCAACCCAGAGAAACACTCTTCCTTAATTATAATATAGTAGTAAGGAGACTCCTGTGATTAGGATCTAATTAATGAAGCACATATATAGCAATTAACACAGGAGGCTGCCAAGTAAAGCAAAGAAATGCTTTTTTTCCCTTTAAAGAAAGAATACAGCCTCCCATTGTGTTCTGGATCTGGGAACTACATGTTGTAAGCAACCTTTTACTTCATAAGCTGAGCCAGATGGCTGGCTGGCAGGGCCCATGTGGGAGTTCTGCTTAGGGAACTGAGCTTCTGGGCTGAGTCCAGATGATGATTTCTATCAAACAAGAGGTGCAGCTTCCCCCTTTACTCCTCCTCTTCCTTCCTCTTTTTACCTCAATGGCCCTAATGCTGATCAAGGAAGAAAAACTGGATTATAATGTGCATAATGTGGCAGTGGGAGAAGTTCCCTACCCTTTATCCTATCCATACCCAATTACAGTCCCTTCCCAAACTGTGTGGAATCCACATACTAATAAAACAGATCAGGAGAGACAGCAACCAACATCTGGTCCTGTTAATTTCAATCCTTAACCACAAGCATTTTTTTTAAATTTAAGGATAATGTGGAGTGCCCATGGAGATGGGCATCCACCCCTCGATTTTATTTTATTAAAGGTCCCAAGAATGCTTGGGTCAATGAGGGGACTAAGGCATCTGCGAATAGTCACAAGTTAGTCACTTGCCCAAATATACAGCTGTCTGTTGCAGCAGTGTTACAGTTGGAGGCTTACTTTGGCTTTTTCAAGGGGTGGGCTCAAATATTATGGAAACTAACCGATAGAAGCTATCACAAGTCACAGATCATTCACTCACAGAGAGTAATATTGACTTTCAACTGCCGTGCAATACCATCTTCTCACCTCTCCCAGCACAAAAACACTGAAAAGTCTGAAAACAGCCTTTTTGTTTCCTGTGTCCAAAACAGTATGTCAGAACTGCTCGACCCCTTGTCCTATGCAAGGCTATGAATAAACCTTATTAAATGTAGTGCATCTTATTTACCTGTATACCTGCACAAATTGCCCTTTAAGTGTGGCTAGTAACTTACAAGGCATAAATTAACAAGGCATAAAAAGATGTAAAGGTGAGCAAAATCCTACATAGAAGTTGCTACAAGAAATTCTCTTCCATTTCTTCTTGTTAAAAACTTCTGCAGAAACCTTCACTTGAGAAACTATACCTTGCAGGGTTGCTTGCCGTTATGCACTGTGGTTTTTTTTTTTTAAGGTAACCAAAGGATTCCCATCCTTTATCCCTCCCATCCCTGTATGTTTCATAGAGATTACATGAAAACATATGACTAAGATTAGGTGGACTACTATACAGCATCAGTCACTGACTGCCATTGTGCGGCGCAGGAGGTATTTTTAATGCACTCTGCATGGAAAACAAATACATTTTGAGCATTTTACTGGTATTTGTAGCCCTTACTTTTATTCCGCCCCAGTGGGCTGCTGCTCCTTCCTCCTCTTTTTTGGCAATTTCATTTTTGGATAGTCATTTTTGATTTTGATTACCTCTCCAGGGGGCCAAAAGAGCATTAAAAACAGAAGTCTAGTCTGTTTAATAAAGACATTCAGGTCCCATTTCTGCTACAGTGGCGGTTTCCAAAAAAACAACCAACCTCAGTAATCTCATATGTTGATAATATTTCAAAGTGGCCCCTGGAAAGGAGAGGGAGAATAATTCTAACTTTTGTTTCCACTGAGGGCAAGAGATAAAGTAACAGTATTAAATAATATCAGGATACATTTAGATGGAACACTAGGGCAGGGCTGAGGAGAGAGGTTACTATTAATATTATCCTCAAGCTTAGTACCACTTGAATAACATCCTTTTGTACTATGTTGTGCTTGTGGCACAATACAAGCTAGTGGTGTTTTGCTCCCAAATACAGTGTGGGTGTGTGTAGAGGGGTGATGGAGCCTGTTTTTGCCCTTGGGAAGCAAACCAGACTCCCAGCACGAAGCGTCAGCATCTCAGAGAGGGTTCAAGGAAAGAGAGAGTCCAAACTCACTAAGACATCAGTTGAGGAACAGAGGTAGCCTAGTTGTTCACAATTCAGTATTCAGTCCCGGCAGACAGTCCAAAGGGTAGTCCAGAAGAGTAATCAGAAGTCCACACAGAGTTCAAGGCAATGAGTAATGGAGCAGGGCACCAGCATAGCTTCAAGGAAGGTTGATTGTCAGCCATGCTTGTCTGAGGGAAGTGCTGGGTTGTTTATAGCCCTCCCAAGTCGTGCAGGTGCTTCCTATCTGCAGCGTGCCTCCTGTAGAAATGCTGCAAGCTTCTGCGTCTTTCTCTGTCCTGACATGTTTCTATGGGGGTAGGTATAGGTATGTTTCGTTCTTCCTCTGAGGGTTGTGGCTGCTGGGAACTCTGCTCCTGTGGCTGCAGACCTGGCATTTCCTCTGGGCTGTAAGGCTCTTGATCAGAGCATTCTCAGGGTCCTGGAGGCAGGGGATGACACAGGGATTAGCAGGCTAAATTACTGGAACCTGTATTTTAGTGGCCGGAGTGAAGGCATCTTTGTCATGTCCCTCAGACCTGCTGTTCCTTCTCACCTTAGCTATACTCTTCAGGGTAACTGGGAAAGGCAGGTGGAGTTGATTTTGCAAGCAACAATATACTGCTGTGAACTTTTTGTTCAGTAATGCAAATAAAATAAATATTTGTCCCAGATTGGGACTCAAAGTGACTTGCAATCATTTTGATACATAAAATTGTTAAAAATCTACAAGATACAAAAGCACAAACACAAATAAACAATATTTTTTAAAAAATTAAAACCAGATTGAAATGTACATTATTAAAACACACACCAGCACAACAATTAGAAATATCATCACAGCATTTAGCTATTTGAAGGTGGCTTGATATTGTATTGGGCTATCAAAAACCATTAGGTTTACAAAAGATCAACTGCTGTTGGAGAGGAAACCTGTCTGCCTTTGGTTTGTTGATTTTGTAATGAAGGGCTGAAGCCAGTGGCTAATCTCAGCTAGATGAGACCCACTAAATGAATGGCAAGTGAAATCCAGTGGTCTGATGCTGGAGCAGTGCTACTCATCCCAGTGAAATCTGTTGCTGAAGGTGAGATGCCCTGACTATGCATTGCTAGCTACTGTAGAGCTGATTGTTTAGGGTCTTGTTGTGTTTGTGGGGAAGTTGCCTGGATAGCAGTAACCTTATTTTTTTAAGCTAGCACATCCTTGTTTTGTTTTTGTTATTTTGTGTAGTGGTCCAAACTTGTTTCCTTCTCACGTCTGTTTCCATGAAGATTGTTGCTTCCAATTAATTTGGCTGGGGAATTCCTTTTCCAGGGTGGGCTCGTGATGATAACACATGAGATTGGGATGGGACTGGACAGTGAGTGTCTAAAGAAATCGGTTCTTAGGCTTTATGTACTGAACATGGGTAAGTTTAGCACCTTCTCCCTCCCAGTCCAGCCCATTGTTGGGTCAGGATGCTGTGATGGCGACAGAGAGTATACTCATCTCTCCACATTTGCTGGGGTTTGGGGCACAGGACCCCCATGAAAGTGGATAAACCGCAAATAACAAAAACACTATCCTTTTAACCTGAGAGAACACCTCTCTAGGAATCTCTAGGTCCTCCAGTGCAACTCTGTGGTCAACATCTGCCAGACATTTGACCAAAGAATTGTGCTGGAGAAGCTACAAATGCCTAGTGGACTGTTCTCTCTAGGAAGCTCTAGGTCCTTCAGTGTGACTTTTGGTTAAAGCTGACCATAGGGTTGTGCTGGAGGACCTAGATATTCCTAGAGAAAACATATTAATAAAATCCATGAATAATCAAATCTGCAAAAGTCAAAGCTGCAAATGTGGAGGGACGAATGTAGTTCTATCCACCATCCTCACCTTCACATCCATTGAGTTTTGGCATAACATGGGGTTCTGCGTAGTTAAAGAACTCTTGAATAAATACCATCCAGTCCTGGTTGTTGCTCCTTGCAGTGTTTCTACTTGATCATTTTTGTCAGACATTTATTGTATTTCTGATGCACTCAAAGGACTTGGAGGCAGAAATCCAGGGACCTCCTAGAAAGAGTAAAAGGGGGGTGGAAGTAAGTGAGGTGTGTAAAAGCATAAAGTCTAAAAATTACCTAATTGCCCCACACCACTTACTAACAATGGTTCAGGTCAGGATATATGTGTGTGCTTGTGTCCATCTTAATAGCTTGAGCAGTGAAAGCTAATATAAATAATGAATAAAGCTTTCCTTTCCTTTTTGCTGTCTCTCTTTTCTACTTGAGTCATCAAATACTTTTACTATCTCTGGCTGATTTCTTCTAAATGACTCTCTCTCACCCCCAGCACTAATAGATTTTTACATTTTAAAGGAATGTGTTCCTCAGCTTGCTTTTATAGTCAAGTTGCATTTGGTTTTCAGAGTTTTTCTCTCTTTATTTTCATCATTTTGACAAGGCATCCTATACAAATGCAGCGTTATCTTTCAGCACCTCTTTGACTCTTCTGTTCAGCCACAATGCTATCCATTTGGATTTGTCTGTGCCTTTTTTCATTTTGTATGGTATCTACTCTTATGAGTAGAAAATTACATTTTAAAGATTCTTCAGCTAACAGTATATTGGAACAAATCAGAGAATATTCCTCTCACCCCTCCCTATTGCATACTCATGAGAAGCTGAAAGTCAGCTCTTACTTCTTTCAATAAAAACAGGTATTGTTGTGTGCCTCCTGGTTGATTTTGACTTATGGAGACCCTAAGGTAGGGGTAGGCAACGTTTCCCCTTTAAGGGCCAAGGGACTTCAGCTCCCAGAAGTCTCAGCCATGTTGGCCAATAGTCCCATGTTGGCCAATAGCTCCTGGGATTCTGGGAGCTGAAGTCCCTCGGCTCTTAAAGGGGAAAGGTTGCCTCCCCTGCCCTAAGGCATAGGAGGTTGCAATCTTCATGTAAGTCAGGGTGGAGAATGTGTGGCCTTCGAAATCATGGACTGTTGTACCTATCATCCCTGATAATTGGCCATGCTGCCTGGGGCTGATGGGAGATGGAGCCCTGCAACATTTGGAGGGCTAGAGGTTTCTCATCCCATATCTAAATGTAATCTAGAACTCAGTAAAGTTACTTGTTTGACTGCAGCCCCCCTGAATCCTACAGCAATAATGGCCACTTCTAGATGGCGAGGGTGGCAGTTCTGGTTTCCAAGCCCCTCTTTTGGACTACAGCTCCCAGTATCTTCCAGCCAACATGGCCAATGTGAGATCCTGGGAGTGGTAGTCCAAAAAAGGAATTGTTTCCAAGGTCTGGTGAATGGATAAATAATAGGAAGTGAGGAGTACTAGTATTAATAATAATTTCAGGCAATTTGGTTACAGCTGTTGCATAAGGAATCACTTGAGGACAACGATCAGATCCGTGAGAGGGTTGAACAGTACAGCCGAGTGGCCTTGGTCCCTGCCATTGTGGAGCAGGGATGGTGTGCCATTATTTCCAACCTCCTGAGAATGCCTGAACATGACACCAGGGAGAAGGTTCTCAAGACTGTGCATGTACTGCTGGCTTTCTGCAGAGAGAGCTACACCCAGGATCACAGCCTCGCCCACATGCTGAGCCTCCTCCGCCAAGAGTATGAAGAGCTGGCAGCTGAAGAACAAAAGGAAGGGGAGGAAGATGGCTATTTTAAGGAACTCCTTAGCTCCATAAATAGCATTGCCCAGCAGCTGAAATAAAGGACTTCTGCAGCCTTGGAGAGATGTTAAAATTCACTGGTCAATTTGGAAAGAGTTTTGCATAATAAAACCATTGAACCAACCTTCTGGCTTTGTGTAATCCCTTGATGTGGTAAGTAAGCCCATCACAGAGGGAAAGAGAGCCTACCTTCATATTAACAATTCATACTATGTTTTGTTCCTGGAACTAATCTCCAGAAATGCCTGCCCTTCCTCATGATGCAGGTTCCCCTTCTAGAGTTGTGTCAGAAAAGGGAGCATCTTTTATTTCAAACTCACTTAAAAAAAAAAAAGCTAACAACTCCGTTCAAAGAGAAATTGTCTTTACAAATAAGTAAGGCAGTCTGAAATCAGCTGGAGCAAGGCTCCTATCTTGTCTTACCCATGTAAATCGAAATAAATTTTTTGGCCGAGTGTGAAAAATCAATTTTTTGGTTATGGGTGGGGAGCATATCTGATTGATTTATTTCCTTGGAAGGACAATTACTCCTTTGCATCAAAACATGTCAGGAAGAAAAGGTATTATTTTCTACACAGCTGTTGTGTTTCCCTCTATAGTTCTGCTGCTGTTTCAGTCCCACTTATTGTTGTCTAAAGAGTGTTTAAAACACATTTTTATTAGCCCTGGGCTAGCGCTGAGCTTTCATCTGCAATTCAGAGTGGCAAGGAATGAACAAAAGATAGTTTAGACACTGTTAGAGAATTTTGGATTGCTTAGCCACTAAACCTTAGAAAAATGCTGCTCTAGAAATAATGTTCTGGCTCCATGATTTCCAAATTGTGTTTGGGATTCTCTGTGGAGGAGATTGGTAACAGCAGGAGAACCTCAGTGAAAGTCAGCTTTTCCATTATTGAACTTACCCTGAAAAGTGCATCTGCAGAAGAAAGCTGGATGGTTTCTAAGTAAGGGGTATATCCTCTAGATGTTTTGGAATATTCCTATTGTCCCGCCAGCTTGGCCAATGAAAAAAGATTAGAAGACCTGCAATCCAAAACATCTGGAAGGCAGCACTTATCTGCCCATGTTCTCAGGTGACCTCTTGCTTCACATGGGATGGTGGGGAGATCCAGTAGGCCTAACCACACCATATGAACTCAAAGCATACTTAAAGTTCCTGCAGAATCTTCTGAAACACAGCGATTCTTCAGCAGAAAAGCTGATGGAAATAAGGCATAGGGCCCTTGGCTAGAACAGCTGCATTAGAAACCATTGTGTGCCATTTTGACCGGGGATAGCAACACCACAGAGCAATCTGTGGCTCAGGCTGTACTCATTGAATGGTTCCCTATGCAATTTTATTCTTTTGCTGTCCTGCTCCCATGTTTTGGTTTGTTTATCTGCATGGCAGATAATGTTCCTTCATTGGTTCTGCAGCCCCCTGACTTAGCTTGTATCTCTTTTACTTTGTCTCATTTAAGTTGTGATGCTGTGCTGTAGGACTCTGGATTACTTTCCCCTAAGGGATTACTCAGAAGCTGTGTCCTCAGCTTTGGCCACTGCTTACCTCATGGGAGTTTCAGTGCCCACTCAGGAATTGGGTGCGTTGTGAATCATTGTGTGGCTGATCTCACTGGCTGCCATGCCAGCTCTAGAGACTGATTGTCATTGCCTCAGCAGTGGGAGGTGGCATGACCGTATTATGCAAGTTGCTGATGAGTTGGTAATGTGAAGGTGGAGAATCCTTGATCCTTCAGATGTTTTGACTTACAATTCCTACCTGCCCCCCAGCAAGCACATCCAACAGTGAGGGATTGTGGGAGTTGGAGTCCAAGCTATCTGAAAGGCCATAATGGCCTACGATACCTCTTTCCATACTACTATCAAATTCATATGTTCTTAGCCTGTGAGCTATCTTGATGTAATCTTTAGTGTCTCAACAAACCCAGGTTCAAATCCCCGAGCTTACTTTTTAGACAAACCTACAGAGTTGCTAAGAGGCCAGACTCAGAGGAGAGGAAACCATGGGCCTAAATCCTGATTAGAGTAGAACTAGGGAATCAGCTGGATTGACTCATCCGTCAACAGTTGAAATAAATTGGTCTAATTCTAGTTGGGACTAACCATGGGTTCAAGCCCCTGTAAGCCATCCTGACCACTTTGAAAGAAAGGGAGCCTAAACTTGAGAAAAGTAGGTTAGAATGAAACCCAGTTCTATCTTAAGCGCTTTCAAACTACCATATATGCTTGACTATAAGCTGACATTGTGTATAGGCTGAGGTCAGGTTTGGGGACCAAAATTAGGGATTTTGATATGACCAGTGGATAAGTCGAGGGTAAAACTTAGGGTCTCAGCACCCTCCGCAGTCCAGCTGTCACTTTGGGAGACAGCCAAACTGGGGAGGAGGAGGGAGGGCAAGCATGAGGAAGGAAGGCAAGTGTTTGCCCTCCACAAGCCTTTCCCCAGCGTGGCTGTCCCTTCGAGAGGCACCCAGACTGGGGAAGAGGTTTGAGGGGTGAGCCTACCATAGTGACCTGTGTATAAGTCAACCCAGGTTTTGGGGGTCAATTTTTTTGCAATTTATTTTTTACTTGTACATGAGTATATATGGTACACATTTGTGCTAGCACATGTACCACATGTTTGTTGTGTGTCTTCAAGTAGGTACCAATTTATGGCGACGCTATCATGGGGTTTTCTTGGCAAGATTTGTTCAGAGGAGGTTTGCCTTTGCTTTCGTCTAAGACAGGGGTAGGTAACCTGTCTCCTTTAAGGGCCGAGGGACTTCAGCTCCCAAAATCCCAGGAACTATTGGCCAACATGAGACTATTGGCCAACATGGCTGAGGCTTCTGGGAGCTGAAGTCCCTCGGCCCTTAAAGGGGAAAGGTTGCCTACCCCTGGTCTAAGAGAATGTAGCTTGCCCAAGGCCACCCACTGAGTTTCCATGGCTGAGCAGGGATTCAAATCCTAGTCTCCCAGAGTTCAAGTCCAACTCTCAAATCTCTACATCATGATGGCTCTCATATGTAAATGTTTTTTTAAAACAACTTATGCGGGGCATTCTGTTTTGAAGAGGTGATGTATGATTTATTCCTGCTTGATAACAAGGGCTGCCACGTTGATGTACAGAGTGCACGTTCCAAAATATATTTATATTCATTGGCGCTGAAAGAGGCAGCCTCTTTTAAAAAGTGAATGGATAGCACTTGGCTTTTTATCGATTGGGTTATTTTAAGGCTAATAGCTAATAGCCCTTCCTTACTGGACTTAGAAATATTTGTTACTTTTTGCAGATTCTACCACTTTGGCTCATGCGATTAAGTTGCAGAAGTAATTATAGACATTGATTTTCCTTCTGGTGGCATTTTGGTTGTTTATCTTCAATCAGAGAGGGAGAAAATGAAGGGATTTTACAGGAAATGTTCCCCAGAGAACAGCATGTGATTATTAGAAGCAGTAAAACACTAGAGCTTTAGAATACGTCAGAGCTTTGGCAGGGTGCACAGGGTGTTGCTTAAAAGAAAAGGCTGCACTCACGTTTTAAGCCATTCCTGCTTGTTAGAGTTAGGTTACTGTAAAGCCAACTTTCCTCCAGCAAGGTGAGGGAGGGAACAATACTCTGTAGGTGTTGTACATTTCTGTTTGAGCTGTCACTCAGGGACTTAAAAGCAGATGCAAGCAGATTGCAGCAATGGTTAACAGCGGGCTGTGTTTAATTGGGTTTGAAAGGTGAGGAGCAAGGAACATACGACACAAAGAGGAAAAGATGACAATCGCACAAAATTAGCACTGAATGCTTCTGCAGTGTGGAACCCTTTTTTTTTCTGTTGGGGGCTACATTGCCATAGGGGGCACCCCCTTTTCTTTTTCTTTTTTCCTTGCCACTATTTCATTTTCCACGTTCAGACGGCTGTTGGGGATCATCATATTCTTGCCAGTAGTCTGCAGGGGGCTCTTGAAATCTGTCCATGGGTTACAGGTTTCCATCCCTGTATTACCCAAATGTTGGGGGACGTTCCATGCAAATGGATAGTTTGGCATTCCTAGATTGGGTCGCCCTTTGCAGAACTGATGGGAAGTGTTGTATGGGATTCTTATTTTCCACCACAGTCATCCTTTAGAGATTTTGCTAATTCTGGCATCAGTTATTTTGAGGAAACCTGGTGGTCAGGCATCACTGCCATTGGTGTGACTAAGCATATGCATTCAGATTGATTAAAAGCCCAGAAAGTCCCAGAGTTTGTTCCTGTTCTTTCTGGTTTTATTTTGGAGATTCATACACATTTTGTTTATCCCAGAATATTTTCTTTCAGCTCTCAGTATGATCAGAGACATTTTATGCCAGCTCCCCAGGTCAATTTATTTTAATCCAATATAAAACTGGAAAGAACAGGAACGAAATCTGGGACTTTTCAATCAGTCTGGATGCACCCTGAGTGCTCAGTAAATTCTCAGCTCTATGCACAAATGCAACTGCAGCTCAGGAGCCAATTTAATTTTTCAAATCCGTGTAAGTTGCTGGTCTTCATGCAGTGCAATGCTCCTGAAAATCTGCGCAGTGGTGGTTTTGTTTAAAAAAAGAGGCTGTGTTCTTCCATCACGGCTTGCGTTTGTATCTTTTTACTTGCAGTTCAGTTTTAAGCTGGTAGAAAGCCTTGGGATGACATTCTCTCTGCCTGATGGTTAGGCAGTGATGCTCGTGAAATATTAAGGGAGCTGGACTGTGCTGACAAGGAATAACACAACAGGGAATACCCTTGTACTACAGATCTTATTTAAAGAGTGGGAGCCTTCCATGGGCTTCATGTCCAGGTCAAGGGCACGGAGGTCACCATTTCAGTGGATTCTGCTGGATTTGCTAGGACTGCTAAGAGGAAATTCTGCAGGCTAAAAACTGACATGGATTTGCAATAATAGTAAGTGCAACGGTAGCTAAAGTCTAGATGGGATTTTATCAAATAAAGTATTTAAAAGGCAAGTGCTGTGGAGTTGCAGGCCATGGATAGAGGATATCTTGCTCTCTTATTCTTCAGCTGTTCTGGAACTGCGTATGTGAAATTGCTGGGCAGTTTTGTTTCTTGGACTCAGAAGAGATGTTTGCCCTATACAAGACTTTTTCTAAAGGGAAAAAGAGGGTGTTCTCTTGCCCTTAAACTAGTGCCCAGGAATGTTGTTGGACTGCTCTCATCCAATGCTGTCCTGGGCTGATGGGCATTGCAGTCCAGTCATGTCTAGAGGGCAGAATAATTCCCATCCCTGCATAAGGCCAAGTAGGAGCGGCCTTATGGACAGGCAGCACATAGCTGTGGTGGAAGATAAAGCTCTTTCTTGTCTTGGTGTGTTCCCTTAAGGTACCAAAGGTTAGTGCTGAAAATAATCTGGCCTGCTTGGCCTGCAACTCCTAGCAATCTTAAGTAGTAGAGCAAGTCATGCAGAATGCTGGTAGTGCAACATCTGGAGAGCTGCATAGGGCACCTGTTGCTATCCAGATGTTTTTAGTCTATAGCTCCCATAAGTTCAGTGCAGCATAGCCAACATAGAGGAAGGTGCAGTCCAGCATCTCAAAGGCCATAGATTGCTCTCTCCTGTCACTGAGAATGATATTCGATGACCATTGGAAGTAAAACTATCCTGTCAGCCCAGTTTCCTTCTGGCATGTTGTCAGAGTTGCTGTTTTGTTGTTTGTCTCAGGCAACAAGATGTTCTGGACTGACCCTGTAAGGAAAGGCTCCAGGGCAAGCCCAACCAGAGGAAACTGCTCTCCACCAAGGATGAGAACATGTCTGCTCTGTGGCAGGGTGAAGTGAAGCAGCTCACAAACAAAGCAGAGAGCCTGGATCTCATAGAAAATACCGTTTTGTTTTGCTAACAGAATTTACATTTCCTAGGCTTTGAAATGCTTTGTCTCCCAGTACCAAATGGCCAGGAGGAGGAGTGGCCTGCCTACATAGATATCCCTCCATACTCAGAATGCCACCACCAGCATCTTGACAAAATGCAGGCCTGTGACTAATATCATCTATTTCTCCCCCCTGTATTATTTTTAACATCTTTCTCTGATGAAGCAACCAGTGGAGCTTTGAAAACTTGTGACATATATTTGGTAAATTTTGGCTGGCCAAGTAAAGTCATCAGTTTTGTGGATTTTAGATGTTACCGTACTTTGCTATATGGCCAACATGGTATCCCTGAATACAAGCCTTCTCATGATATGTCTGAAGTATGATAGCTTCAATTTAGTCATCTTGGGGCGTCATTCACATTACGTTATAAGCCAGTTTGCAGACCGGTTTATAAGTGGGCAGTACACACTGGTGCCAGGTTTTTCCAACCTGAAATGGGGTGGGCCCATGGCAAATCTCCCTTAGCACGGGTTTTCTGATATCGAGTTTCCCCTCTTGTCTTTTGCAAATCCCCCCCCCCAATGGGTTTTATCAGTGTGCTGCCAATGGGAACTTGCTCTCGATCACATTTGGGCATCCTGAAGGGAGGGATTAATGAGCAGAGGGCAGGTAGAGGGGCAGAACATACCCATCCTATCTCACAGGTCAGAGTGAGTGGCAAGCGCCATTTTGTCCTTGTGTTTAGTTGCTGGCTCTGAGTGCTTTTACATTTCCTGCTAGTGGACCCTATAAACAACAGCTCAGCTGTTTTCCTTTTCTAATCTCTCTCTCTCTCTATGAGTTTGTGTGTGTGTGTGTGAGAGAGAGAGAGAGTCTGTCTTTGTGTGTGTGTGTCTTCTCTTTTTGTGTGTGTGTGTTTCTCTATATGTGTGTCTTTTTCTGTCTGTCTGTGTGTGTGAGACTCTGTGTGTGTCTTTCTCTCTCTATGTGTGTGTTTCTCTTTCTCTCTTTCTCTGAGTGTGTATGTCTCTTTGTGTGTGAGAGAGCACCACTGCTACTCTCGAGGGCTTCAAGGGTGCCCAAAAGGTATGGCTGGCCAGCCACCCAGTTGCTGACGTCCGTCTTAGGACCAGCTCCACTAAAGGGCAGAGACGCATGGCAGGCACCAGTCTGCTCCCTCCCCTTGCCCCCCTTTTGGGCTATCCATCCATCTCTATCTCTCTCTGTGTCCCATTCCCAGCCCTTCCAGAGACTGGGAAGAGGTAACTGGATTAACCTCCTCCACACCACACAACCCCCCAGGACTACTCACAATGGGATGCCAGAATAGAGGCGGGGAGAGGAGGGTGCCCAAGGGGCAAGGGATGGGGCCAGTTTGGTGAGTCCCACCCACCCTTCAGCGGGCTTCTTCTCCCTGGGTGCCTCCAGCATGATGGGCATTCTTCTCCCTTAAGTACAGTCTTATATTATTATTATTTTTTCTTGGGAGGGGGGACGTACTTTCTCTGCATCCAACCCCTTTCTCCCTTGCAGTCCTTGTGCCTGAATTAAAGGAGGATGAGTTTCCCTCATCGAAGATGGCCGAAGAAAGACGGGGGGATATTAAAATGAGCTGCAAGGGAGCTGCTTTTCGTGCAGACGCTGGAGGGAGTGAACAATTGGGGGGGGGGAATGCCCTCTGAGGAATCCTGCTGGGGATCTGCCCCCAATAATGGTGCTCTGGAAGGGTCCTGGCACAAGGAGGGAAAGTGGCAAGGAACAGGGGCTGTGGCTCTTCCAATGCTCTTGGGCTCCCTTTCCCACCAGCACGAGGGTGAGTATAATGGGATCTGTAGTCTAACGACTTGTGGAGGGAGAACCCCAGCAAGCTGTCCTGACCCTAAAGGTAAAAGCAAAGGTATTTCCCATTGACAAGGTTGTCAAATTGTGTCCAACCATAGGGGGCGATGCTCATCTCCGTTACTAAGCCGAAGAGCCAGCGTTGTCAGAGACCACTGTGACCATGTGGCCAGCATGATTGCACAGAATGCTGTTACCTTCCCACCAAAGTGGTACCTATTTATCTACTTGCATTTGCATGCTTTCAAACTGCTAGGTTGGCAGAATCTGGGACTAGTGACAGGAGCTCACCCCATCAGGCAGCACCTGGATCTCGAACTGCCAACCTGCCGATCTTGCAATCAACAGAATCAGCGTCTTAAACACTTGAGTCACTGCATCACCATGTCCTGAGTCTACAGTTTTTAAAAATGAATCTCCAGGGTTATTCAAACTACGTTATCCTCATCCACCTTTTCAGTGAGGAAATCTGGTCCCCTTGGGCTTGGGGTGAGAATCGCCTGGATTCCTGGCTTCTGACTTGGGTTTCTGTGTCTGAAATGGGGTGGTGTTTTTTGTTTTGACAGAATATGTGACCCGTTGCTTTTGCATGGCTTCCACACATACCCCACATTTAAATCAGTGGGGGTTTCTTGCCTGAGAGAGTGTGACTTCCCTCAAGGCAAACATATCCTGGGGTGGCAATGTTTCTTCAGAGGGGATTGCCATCGCCATTCTCCGAGGCTGGTGATGGGTGGGTTTACACACACAGTGTGACATAGGTGCGTATCATTTGATTTGCAGTTTTTTAAAAAATGGGAATGATACAAATGGCAACGTTAACTCCAACAGAGTTAAATTGCCATGAGCGATTGGATCGTGGTAAACATAGTGTGAACTTCTATTCGGATCAGATTCGGTATTGCGTCAACAAATCTCCCCAGATCTACCCATCACAAAAACACCAGTGTGAATGGGGCCTTGGCTTCCAGGGAGTGTTCAGACTTGATCTGTTCCAGGACCCATCCTCCTGGCTGTCCAAAGAGATGACTTTGCAGCAACTGAAGTAGGTTGAGGATGGAGAAAGAAAAAGGGAGGAGAACGAAACAGACATTTTAAAGCCAGCTGAGAAAGTAGAACAACAGAGGATTATCTGAGACTGTCACTGCCAAATTGGGACAGTTGGAGGATATGGATGGCCAATGGCCATATTTCCTGGGAAATTCTGGGAGCTGAGGGTCCAAAAGAGTAACTTCTGAAAGCTCTGCCTAAAATCGGAGTGTTTAGAGTTGGAATGGCTATGAATGTGCTTTGTGGGAGCAAGGGCGACAAAAGAGTTTGAGAAGGATCCCTGCTTGCTGTTACGGTTCAGACTGAGGGAAGGGACCAGCTACAGTGCCACATCAACAACAGAGTGCCCAGGCCTCATTTAGTCACATTTTTCCTCCTGGAGAAAAAGCTGGAGCCAGATGGAGGAAAGGCAAAACATGCTGGCAAACAGAAATGGAGAATGGCCAGCTTTAGCTTGGTCTCTCTCCTGCAGCAGGAAGCTGGCAAAAGGCATCTTCCTCAGCAAGGTGCTGGAGGTTTCTGCAAAAATGCAGAGAAAGAAGCCTACGGGTTGACTGTTCAGATTTTTGCCTTTTTCTTCTAACAGTGAAGAAAGAAAAGAGGAAGAGTGGGTGGGAACATGCTTCTCTGGCTTGGCTAAACACCTGAAGGAGACCTTCCCCCCTCAGTCTCCTTGCATCTCAACTTAAGAGAGCGTTCAAAGTAGAGCCATATTCCATTCTGGGCAATGGATTGGCAGAGCCCTGCTTCTGCACCTTGCCCGGGATCTGTCTTGGCTTGGCATTGCAAAGCTGAGCTCCGGGCAAAACACAGCCTGATTAATCTGCCGTGAACTAAGCCACCCTTTGCCCCCTGGCTGCCCTGCGACTGCTGGCCCCAATGAACATGAACAAATAGAGGAAGAGAGAGCAAGAGAGAGAGGGAGAGAAGGTCTTTAACTGCTTGCTTTAACTGGGATGGGACTGAGTGTGTTTGTAAGGGGAAACACATGTGCATGCCAACCAATGCAAAATACCACTTGTACAACCAAATGGAGGGTCTGTCTGTGCACAACCACAACCTCACACCATGCAAATACATACAGTGGAATCTGCAGTGAGGTACAGACAAATATGTATTGGGCAGCAAGGCACAGTTTTATCTCCTCCAAGAGACTTTGCACGTTACAAATCATGTTTCTACATGCCTGAGGTAGAACAGGCTTTGTATTAGGCAAGGCAAATACCATGTTATGACTGAAGATGTAAACCAACTGGCTTTTCTCCCCTAGACCTTATGTGCTGCTGTATAGACACACCTTATTAATTTCTGCATATACGAGGTTGCTTTATCTCATATAGATGGTGTGCAGAGATGTATATTAAGAAATAGAAAAAATCCTCATCAATAGGATTTGTTACCAAGCGTCTGCTGCTCTTATGTTTCATTGCTTTCCACAAAGAGAGAGCAAGTCAACAAAGAAAGCAGAAACAGCTGAGAATGGCTGTTCGAAGGAGGTAAAGTGCTGAAGTGGCATACATTAGGGCTGCCCCAAGACATTTTGCTGCCTGAGGTGGAGCAGATGACAGCTCACCACCCCTCCAAAATCAAGGTACATTGTACCTAAGCCCAAGTAAATTTTTATGGCACCTGAAGCGTACCTTTCAACATTTCACAGATGAAAACTGAGATGCATGTGACCAAACAACGTCAGAGTGTGGTCAAGATGGTGGAAGTAATTAATGAGAAAAAACACACAAACTAGGAGAGGCTGCAGCAGTTTGCTTTTGCCTGAGCCTTCTGGGAAGGGCAAGGTTTTGCCTCTTCCTCTCTCCACTGCCGAGTTAATTGATCGTGGATTGATTTGCACATTGAACTCAGTTTGCAGCAATTTGAAGTAACTGAAAGTAAAAGAGGAGAAGGAGAGAGAGACCGGGAAATTTTAAAAGCATCTAAAAAACCCAGGAGGACAAAGGATTATTTGGGACTGCCCCTGTCAAACTGGGGCAGTTGGAGGCTATGCTGTCCCTTTATTACTGCCCCTAGTACTAAAAATTCAATAAACAGTAGTAACTAAGAATTAGTTGCCTTTTTCTGACACCAAAAAAATCTGCTCTCTGATGGTAGGCCTGACATAAGCAACATTCAGTCCTACTAAGCAGGACTGGGGAACCAGTGGTCCTTCTAATGCTGTTGGACTCCAGTTTCCATCAACCACAGCCTGCCTAGCCAAAGGCAAGGGACAATGGGAGCAGTAGTTCATCAGTGTCTAGATCAGGGGTCGAAAGCATGTGCTGGCTATGGATTCTTCAGCAAACATTTAGCAAATGTCCAGTAAACATGCTGAGCAATTAAGTTGCTGACTGGATTATTGTCCACTATGGCTCCATGAAACCCTGTTTTTGAGAATCCCAGTACAGCTTTGCATTGGAAAACTGACAGCACTGGGAGTCTTGCATTTAAAATGCAAATCCAGAGACAACTGATCCGTGTCTGATGCAACACAGGAGGAGTCCAGAGTAGAGGTAAGTGCATAGAAAAGATGGACGTAGGTACGTAGGCTTGAGGATTTGGAAATCAGGAAGGGGTCCGAGTGGGGCCTCGGGAGGTCAGCTTTTCATTCTGCACACCTCTGGATGTGAACCTCATGGCCGGCTGTCATGTGAATTCATATTGCGGCAGCTCCAGTCACTCTGCACTAACGTAAACAGGGCTTTTGCACTGAAAGTGAAGAAAACAATTTAGAAAAACAGCAGGAAACCAAAGACAGAGAGTTTTATGAATAATTATATACCCACAGGCATATCCCTTTGAGACTACCAATGGGAAACTATTATACAGAACAAACAAGCTATTCCAAGGAAGGCAGAACTAGCTCAACCCTGAAATCTTCTGGCGGGAAATAAATAAATGGGAGAAGTTGTTTGTTTAAATATAAGCACCTTTAATGAATGGGCATGTCTCTGTCCCCTTATAAGATGTGACATGGTAGGCAAGGGACACTTCTTTTTTGTCCACATAGATCGAGTTTGAGGCAGACTGTGATCATGTGCCATTGTCTACACATGTTACAGCACCACACACATATAATTTAATGTATGGGGATCTTTATTCTAGAGTCACAGTGTACAATAGAACAGTTAAAGCTCCAAGGAAGGGGAAGCCATACCTTCCAATTGTTCTGCTTTAGCAGGGACAATCCTGATAAATCCTCTTTCATCCTACTTTCTGTGCTGCTTTTAAAATGTCCCAGTTTCTCTCGCCTCTTCCCAGCTTTCCTCCTTTGTGTTGGGCTTACAACAATTGATATAAACAGGCTTCAAACTGGAAAAATAATTTGGTTGCAGTTAACTCAATCTGAGGAAGTCTTCTCTCAGTAGGCTCATTTGTGAGTTTTTTTTCCCTTTTTCTTTTTTCAGGCTTTCCTAAACTCACTACATAAATTCCAGGATTCCTCATTTAAAAAAGTAGCTTTGCATATTCACTTATGTCTTTCCTTGCTTGGTCATACTCTTCTGGGCACACTGATATTGCGGAGCTACATATGTCCTCATTTTGATCTGTGAAATGTTGAAGGGTTTAATAAGCAAGGAGACCACAGTCAGGAGATCAGAGTACTCAAACGTTCAGACGTCAAGCCAATAATTAGTACCAGTCAATTGATTGAGATCTGAATCAACTGGGAATCAATTCATTGGGGAACAAACTAATCATTAGTCCCAATGAATGTTAAAATTCTGTTTTGGCTCACTATCATTCAACAGACTTTCTCTAGTTGGGACCAGCAGTTGGATTTAGGTCATATTTGGTTGCCTAAGGGCCTTTGCAGACTGCCAGAAATAGTGCAAACTGAGTCCACTTTAAGGGTTAGGGTTAGTGCTAGGGAATCAAGGTAATTGTTTTTTTTTCTTCCTGAGACATTGAGCCTTCTCTGTCAGAGAGCTCTGGTGCCACAATAAAATACAGTTCCCATGATTCCCTAACCCTAACCCTTAAAGTGGACTCAATTTGCACTATTTCTAGCAGTCTGCAAAGGCCCTAAGTCTTCACTTGGTACTTCCAGACACAGGTTGACCACCTCAGCAGGAAGACAGTCCCAGGTTTTTCCAGGGCATTTTTTTTAAAGAAAATGGCTTGAAGTCAGATTAGGCAATAATAATAATTTACCATTTACTCAACCACTATATTCAAAGATATAGCCGTGTTAGTCTGTAGAATCAGTATGTAGAG
>CM034701.1:231836102-231847618 GCA_020142125.1 Phrynosoma platyrhinos | reverse complement strand
CATCAGACAAGCCATGCACTTGCATTCACATGATGGTAGTTTCAGGTGTTGAAAATATATGCAGGTACTTGGACTGGCATAGTGACAGAGACAGGATTGCAGAAGTAGATAGAGGAGAAACTAGTTAGCACTGGAGAGGCATATTATATGTTCTGAGGTAAGGTTTTTCACTATCTTTGGATCTCACTAAAAACATGAAATGTGATGATTATCCCTAGCCCTTCTCCTAGATCGTTCGGATGAGTTACTCCTTCACCTTTCTGGGGACGATAAGAACGAATAAATCTACCCCTCTGGAAATGGTTTGAATAAATCTATAACTTCTTGCCTGGCCTCAATGATACATTAATTCAGAGTTTCCCTCAAGTGCACATTTTTGTTTCTTTACAATATTCCTACACTGCCCAGCTAGCGTACAACTGAGTGATAGCATAATAAACAAGAGTCAATAAGGTGGCCATTGAGACAAAGTATTAAGATTAAATGGAAAGGATAAAACAGATCCAACAAGCAGTTTATGCTAGGTGGTAAAAAGTTAATTAAAAGAGCTTTAGCCATCACTGAAGGGACATCAAGCCTGGCACCAGGCAAACCCTGCATAGAACAGCATTCCACAGATGGGATCCCACAACAGAAGAAGACTCCTTGTTGTTTGGTGCCTTCAAGTCATTTCTGACTTATGGTGATCCAAAGGAGACTCTATCATGGGTTTTCTTGGTAAAATTTGTTCAGAGTGGGTTTGTCCTTGCCCTCCTCTGAGGCTGAGAGTGATTTTCCATGACTAAGTGGGGATTTGAACCCTGGTCTCCCAGTGTCCTAGTCCAACTTTCAAACCTCTACACCACATTGGCTCTCTATTTTAGCAATTAAAGGTAAAAATGTAAAGGTTTTCCCTTGACAAGATTGTCTGGTCATATCCAATCTTAATCTTAAAATGTATTAGTCTTAATATTAAAGTAATCTTAGCAATTACTTGCCCATTATCATATAGCAGAGGGTTGCAGATGAGGGATCCATAAAGGTAAATGTTCCAAGAAAGATATGGTATTAGAAAATAACCTCTATTTATGTTCCTCTCTCTTTTATTATTCTCAAAGAATCCTTGGTTCTTGGGTTCCCTGCATCTGCTTTAATTCTCCTTCCTTGTCTGACTCCTGCTTTAATTCTCTTTACTTGTCTGACTCCTGCACTGATGTCTAATGGGTGATTACCAAACTAAAACAGTCAAAGGGGTTTGCCCTATTTAAGTTCAATACAGAAAGCAGATTAAGGAAAAACAGCATCAGCAGTTCACACCAAAGGCTATACAAGTTCAGGAGGAATAACAGTCAGGATTATCCATGCCATTGTGTTTCTGATTTCTAGGTATGGTAGTAAAAGCTGGACAGTGAAGAGAGCTAATAGGAAGAAAATCAACTCATTTGAAATGTTGTGCTGGAGGAGAGTTCTGTGGATACTATGGACTGCCGAAAAGACAATGAGTAAATCAAGCCTCAGCTCCCGCTAAAAGCCAAAATGGCCAAACTGAGGCTATTGTACTTCAGGCATATTATAAGACAACATGACTCATTTGAAAAGACAATCATTCTTTTGGTAAAGTGGAAGACGGTAGGAAAAGACTGAGAAGAATTATAGATGAATCACAGAATCAAGGGCCATTGAGTCTAAGGGCAGCTTCTTCAGCTAAAGCAGACCTGCACAACTTGGCAGTAGTAAAGAACCAAAATTTAAAAAGATTAAACTTTTTCAGGCCGCAGATAGGTTTTAATTAAATCTTAGCTAATTAAATATATTATTATTATTATTTATATTGTATATTATTAAATATTAAATATTATTAATATTAAACCCATTCTCTTCCTCCTCTGTCTGGGCCTTTCCTCAGGAGAAAGGTGGATGGCAGAGGAGCCTTGCAGGGTAAGCATTTGCCTGTCCTCCTCCGCTGCTGCCTGGCCTTCTCTTTGGGAGAAAGCTGGGCAGTGGGAGCCCTGAGGGGTGAGCGTTTGCCTGTCCTCCTTTTCCTCCACCAACCGGCCTTCTCCTCAGGAGAAAGTCAAACAGCGGAGGAGAGTTGCAAGATATTCACCCATCCTCATCCTCCACCCGGCCTTCTCCTCAGGAGAAAGTCAAACAGCGGAGGAAGCTTGTAGGGCATTGGTGGTGAACCTATGGCACACGTGCCAGAGGTGGCACTCAGAGCTCTCTCTGTGGGCATGTGCACCATTGCTCCAGCACAGAGTTTGCCAGAGTTTGTTACTAGAAAACCAGAGGGATGCGGCACTTTGCGATACATAAGTGGGTTTTGGGTTGCCGTTTGGACACTTGGTCTCTAAAAGGTTTACCATCACTGTTGTAGAGCAAGTATTTGCCCTCCCCCTCCTTCACTGCCTGGCCTCCTCCTCAGTAGAAAGCCAAGTGGTGGAGGAGCCTTGCTCAACAAGTATTTGCCCATCCTCCTCCTCCGCTACCTAGCCTTCTTCTTGGGACAAAGCTGAGCAGAAAAGGAGCGTTGCAGGGTGAGTGTTTGCCCTTCCTCCTCCTCCTCCTCCTCCTCCACATGGTCCTCTCCTCAGGAGAAGGCCAAGCAGCGAAGAAGCCTTGAAGTCATTCCACATTCTTGTGGGCCGCCAGAAATCCTTTGGTGGGCCACATGTGGCCTCCTGGCCGTACGTTGTGCAGGCCTGAGCTAATGCATTCCCAGCAGGTGGGGAGCAGGGTTCAATTCCCATGTCGGCCATGAAACCCGCTAGATGACCTTGGGCAAGTCATATGCTCTCAGCCTCAGAGGATGGCAATGGCAAACCTTCTCTGAACCAATCTTGCCAAGAAAAGCCCATGATAGGGTTGCCTTAGGGTTCCCATAAGTCGGGAATGACTTGAAGACACACACCACCACCACCACCACCACCACCACATAGACAAAAAGTGAGGTCTCCATGCTAGGACTACCTGTGCCTACTGAATTTGACCAGGGCAAATGGAGCAGATTTCACTGCAGTCAATTTTTTGAGGAGTTTGCCCCTATTTTCAAATCTACTCGTATTTGTGATTGAAAGAATGTGGGGTTTAAATTACCCAAGGATGGGATAAAGTGGAACTGACAGATTTCCCCTTACTTATTTCCTTGATCCTTATGTCTTATGGAGGAGCAAACTCTCTCTTCTAGCAGTACAACTGCACCAGAGTCTCTCCAGTTGTGGCATCTCTTTTGCTCTATGTACATTCAAAATAAGATAAAAGACCTTTAAAACCACCACCACCGCACAACTCTCTTCTTTGTATGTCTGTTTACACAGCTTCATCAGCTATAGATCTCGTGATATTTTTAAACAGATTGATATTTACAGCCCACAGAAAGTTCATTTTTAAAAATCACAGGGATGGAGTCGTGAGTTAGAGGAGAATGTATCAGGGAAGCTGGGGCTTATTGATTATGCAAGCGGTACTCCAAGTGGAAAAGGTTATGTTTATAATGCCGTCTCTTTACTGATGTTCCCTGGCTCACAATCTGTAGGAGTTCACTGGGGAGGCGTTCTATCTAAAACTGGGTCGCTACCATCATTTACAAGGATCATCAAGTGGGGACCTCTTATTTTGACTGCACTTTTCTATCTTGCATGGTGTCTCTACACTTGAATTTTTCAGATTCCCTTTTCTCCTTCGTAATGTGTTTTGCACTTTCCAAGGAGGATTCACAAAAACTGAGCTTAACCTCAACATACATTTGAAATATCTGTTTTTGATTTTTTTTAAAGGTGCATAAGCAATTGAATGCTACAGATGTATACTGATGGACCATTAAGGCTTTCTGTTAATATAGGTATCTTTCTTTTGTTCCTGACTTTTCTGAAAGGCAGAAAGGCTGAAGTATATTTCCAAAGTTTGCAATGAGCTATGGCCAGACACTGGTTCTCCAGATGTTGCTACATTGCAATTCCCATCAGTCACAGCAGCCTGACCAATGGTGAAGCATGATGGGAGTTATAGTTCAACAACATCCAGAGGGTCACACGTTTTACTAGTAAGGTATGCATTTCAGCAAGATCATAGAATTTATAAATAAAAGTGTCCACTAGGGCCAGCTAGTTTAACTATTTCAGAGAGCAGAATGTTTATTTGGAGGGGCAATGTCCACACACCTTGCTCCCCTCCCAGTCCCTGTCCAAGTGTGTTCAAGAATGAAGGGAGAATATTCAAAGTCAAATGGCAGAGAAAAAGTGAATGGTCCTATTTTCAGCTGCTGGGATTTCAGTATCTATTCAACAAACAGAAACGCAGCAAGGGGGAAGCAACTCCAGTACAGATTCTATATGGTGCACCCATGCCATTTGGTAAATAGATTCCAAACAATTTCAAGAAGATGATGTACCACGCTGAATGCATCCAATCTTGTCTCTTTGGGGAGGTGAGTAGGGTTGGGCTGCGTTACCATTTGGATAGGAGACTATCAAGTAATATCAGGGATCTCTTTTCAGTAGAAGGAAGGGCTGGGAAAGATGGCTTCTTGAAAACCCATCTACAGAATCATTGCTGCTAGTCAGAGTTGACAGCAGTAAACTAGATGGACCAAGGGTGTGCCCCTGTATCAGGCAGCTTCCTGTATTCCTAACACAATTATTTGAATGTTGGATTGAAAATTCTTCCATTTGCACCAAGGAAATTACTTCTGCAATCTGGTGCCCCTAAAATTTGTAGGATAACATGTGGAGGGATTGGGGGGGAGAGGGAGATTTACCGTAGTCTTTCCATAGTCCTAACCAATATGTCCTGCACTGGAAATTCAGTTTCACCTTCTCACAAAGTAATTTATTTATTTATTTATATTTATTTTAAACATTTCTATCCTGCCTTTCTCCCAATAATGGGATCACTGAGAAAATTTTCTCTCCATCAGAAAAATCTGTGTAGGCCCCCAAGGGAAACCTAAAGTTTTTAATCAGAAATGTAGTATGCTGTTTTGGACAATTCAGAACCAATCGATGTCAAGGGTTCTGTGAAATACAAGCAATTTTAATACAGCTAGAACCAATTCCTTGCAAATTTTATTTAAAAAAGTAACTTAGATGTTGACACAGCTATTTGTTTTCAATGTTAAATTTAGTAACCATAATTGCAATGAGTCAACAAGTTAAGATATTTCAATTAAGAATACACTTTAATCATTTATTCAAGTGCATGCTGTCCGATGGTATGCATTTAAAGACAAATAGCAGGGCTAGCAATACTATTAGGAATGGGAACCCCAGAACTATTTTTAAGGGGGGAGGTCAGCTCAAGACTGGCAGGGAGATCATTGTGGATTTTCTGCACTTATATTTATGTTTTTATAAAACTGTGAGAATACAGAATAGACTGTGGGCCCTTGGTATCTGCTGGGGTTTGGTTCCAGGAGCCCCCAATGGATAACAAAACCTGTGGATGCACAACTCCCATTAAATACAATGTACTGTAGTAAAATGGTGTGCCTTATATAAAATGGCAAAATCAGGGTTTCCTTTTTGGATGGTTGAATCCGTAGATAAAAGATTCTGTCGATACGGAGGGCTAACTGTAGTGAATAATACTATTAATAATACCAGCTGTAACAAACAACAGTGTAACTATCGTAAAGATAATGTCAAAATAATAAATAAAATATAAATTGTTTTTTGTGGGTTTTTTGGGCTGTGTGGCCATGTTCTAGAAGAGTTTCTTTCTGACGTTTCACCAGAACATGGCCACACAGTCCGAAAAAACCTACAAAAAACTATGGATGCCGGCCATGAAAGCCTACGACTTCACACAACAAATTGCTCAATGCATAAAATAAATGTATCAAGGAAAGGGGACAATATAGAAGACTCTACAACCCTCCCAATTTGTGGGGGATCCATCCTGGATCCCCCCGTGAAAATGGTGGCTTGCAAATATTTGAGCCCCATTGAAAATAATGGCTCAGGCACCCCGAAAACAGGCCAAACAGTTGAGGGAAGCAGACTTCAAGTCCGCAAAAATGGAGGGCCAACTGTATACAGGAATCTTGATGGTTCTGATCTTTGGTGCTTGATCATTTTGTGTTGGAGGGGTTATGTCCCCCTATCCTAGTCTTGGAAGGTGTCTAGTCCCTCTCCCTCCCACTGCAGGATTTGATGATTATAAAGAATGAGACTAGCAGACTGCATCAAACAGCTGGTTATTGGTGTCAGGTAATGGTGTAAGATTATTTATTTACTGTTTTTGTTATACAGTTGGCTCTCCTTATCCACGGATTTTTTAACCATGGATTCAAGCATCGATGTCTTGAAAATATTTTTTTAAAAAAGTATAAATCCCAAGTAGCAAACCTTGATTTTCCATTTTATATAAAGGACACCATTTTTCTATGCCATTGTATTTAATGGGATGTGAGCATCCATGGATTTTGTTATCCATGGTGGGTCTTGGAACCAAACCCCAGAGGATAACAATGTCCCACTGTATTTTTGTTGCTCGGGATGGTGAGCGATGTTTGTGTCCAAATAAACTGGCTCACTTGGGAGTTCTTTGCATTATGAATTGGGAAGTGGTGCTTTTTACTGATCTCCCTCAGGCACCAAAATATAACTTGGGCCAGCCCTAGGAAATAAGTAGATGTAACGTTCAACTAAAAATATAAATAAATAATTAACTCCATCCCCTTTTTAAACTTTTTTAAAACCCTTTTTTATAATGTTCAACTAACTTGATTCTTATTTATGTTTATTTTTGCAGGGGATCTAGTCCCTCTATTTTTGCAGGGGATCCGTTCTGGACCCACCCCCACGAAAACAAAAAACCGCAAATATTCAAGCCCCATTGACTTGAATGGGTGTGTGCTCTTGCAAGCAGTCCTGTGCGTGCACCATGGGCACGCGTGCCATTATATCCCTCCCTGCTTGCTGGTCCGCAAAAAGTGAGACCGTGGACTCAAAGTCTGCAGAAATGGAGGGACAACTGTATATTAAAAAATACACATGCATTTTAGAGGCAAGCTCCAAACCAGCATTCGACGAGCCATTTTTATTGCAAGAGGCCTTGTTATTCTAGCCATCCCTTTTAGAGATGCTGCTGGGAAATGGCACTGAGGGACAATTAATTATGAACTACAATGAGGTGTTCAGTCACATTGCCAAAAGGCTATTGATTTATTGATTTAACAAATCTACATTTTTGCAAGATGTGAAAAATCTATAAATCAGGGCTGGTCCTGGACAGATTGCTCTCTGAGGTGGGGCTATATGTGCCCACAGCTGTATCTGTAAAGGACATTCCCCCTCCTCACCAAATGCAGCTTTTGCAAATAAGCGGCCTCTTGCTCTTGGGAGTACTGATCTATGTTTTGGTCTCCAAGACTATAGCCTTTCTCTCCATTTGTATAGTTTTACTCACCTCTACCGCCATCACCCCTGGACTAAGTGAATAGCATCCCAAGTTGGCTAAGCTCTTTGGGATCCTGAAGCTAAATAAATAAATAAATGATCATAGATAGATTTCCTCTCCATAGCAGAAAACACCAAAAAACAACAAAAACTAACTGGTCTGTCCTCTTTGGTTAATAGTAGGGCCAGGCCCAAGGATGGTCAGAGTAAGCCAAAGTCAAACAGTTGAGCTCTGTAGGATCTCTCTTGTCTCCAGCTCTGAGTTTTTGGACTTGATTTATTCCCTGTCTCTCTCTCTCTGTTGCACACACCCATCCCTCCAGGAAATTGCTGTATTTGAAAACAGAAACTGTCAGCCTCGTCTTCAGACACAAATTGCCAGCTGCTATTTCAGGTCTTAACCAGGCCAAAAAGCTTCCCTCTTCTTTAACAGAGGACGAAGGAAAAACAAAATAAGACCCCAAACATCCATATTCACACCCATGAACTGTGATTTTCAGCTGTCTCCAGTACAGGTTAGGCTGCCTGTTCACTGACAGACGTTTATGTTATTAAAGGACTTAACTAATCTTGTGACCAATGGGAATCCAACCTGTCTGCCATAACGTAATTTTAAAAAATATTGCCATCAGGATATTGGTCATACTACTGAAAACAGTTTCAGGCAATATTCAGCCAGGTCACAAGCATCTGTCTGTCTGTCCATCCCTCCATCCACCCATCCATCGGGTAAATTTATTTCTCACTTTTTCTCCAATGAGATCAAAGCAATGTGCCCGGTTTGCTTCCACTTTACTTAATCTCCATAACAATCCTGTGAGAGAGTGAACAAGCAAGCAAGAGACTGGCCCAAGGAAGGGTCATCCAGTTCCCAGGATGGCACTTTCACTGCTACACCCAGTCATTCTTACAAGCAAGAATCACCCCAGTCAAGTGCTCAAAAAGAAGTACAATCAGCCCTCCATATCTGCGGATTCCGCATCCTCCAATTCAATCATCCACAGCTCAAAAATATTCCAGAAAAGTAACAATTCCAAATCAAACCTTGATTTTGACATTTTATATAAGGGGCACCATTTTACTACCACATTGTGTAGTTCAGTGGTTCCCAGACTTTGGTTCTCCAGATGTTTTGGACTTCAGCTCCCCAAAATTCCTAATTGTTGGCCATGCTGGCTGGAGCTTCTGGGAGTTGGAAGTCCAAAACACCTGGAGAGCCAAAGTTTGGGAACCACTGGTGTAGTTGAATGACATCTGACACCATTTTAACTACTATATTGTGCAGACATCCTGAGATTTCTTTCCCTTCCCCTGAGGCCTAAAGAACTCATAAACTGAATTCAGTCTGAAAGCATATTGACTGCTAGTACAATTCCTTGAAAACCAGCAAATTAAATAATTATTGTAATTTTAAAACAGGATTCATTGCATTGCTCATTGCTTTGTTGGTTTTTTTTTTAAATCCTTAAGATGGATAAGAGAATAGAATCATGATTGGAAAATGCCACTAAAAATGACTTGAACGCCTTCAAAAAAGAATGATGTAGAAAATGTTAGTCTCCTGATAATTTAACACCGTTCCCACACATTACTTTTTGAAAAGTGAACTTCATTTTTGTCCTCATTAACAAATCTTCCCTCCCTCCCAGCTTTTTACAGATTACTTCGTTATTTCAGATCTTCACAAGTTCCACCTAGACAATGAAGAAACAGAAATAGTAAAAGAATTCCCATACCTGGGATCAAACATTGATAGAAATGGGGACTGCAGTCAGGAAATCAGAAGAAGACTAAGAATGGGGAGGATGGCTATGAAAGAACTAGAAAAGATCCTAAAATGCAAAGACATACAACTCAGCACAAAAGCTAAAATCATACAAGCCATCATATGCCCTATTACCATGTATGGATGGGGCAGCTGGACAGTCAAGAAAGAAGATAGGAAGAAAATCAATTCCTTTGAGATAATGTGGTGCTGGAGAAGAGTGCTGAGGATCCCATGGGCAGCGAAAAGGACAAACAAATGGGTCCTAGAGCAAATCAAACTAGAAACCTCTCTGGAAGCCAAGATGACCAAACTGAGGCTGATGTACTTTGGACACATCATGAGAAGAGAGGACTCTTTGGAAAAGACCATAATTCTTGGAAAGGTGGAGGGAAGCAGGAAGAGAGGAAGGCCACATACCAGATGGATGGACTCTATTAAGGAGGTCATGGGTTTTATGGAGTTGCAGGAATTAAGCAGAGCCGTGGAGGACAGAGGGTCTTGGAGCTGTCTCATCCATAGGGTTGCCATGGGTTGAGATTGACTCAAGAGCAGTTAACAGCAACACCAAACCAGGCAGGCATTGGGGTTTACAATCTAAACATGGCCAGGGTGACCAGATGTCCTCCTTTCCTAAGACATGTCCTACATTTCCACCTTCTGTCCAGTTGGGATTTCAAAATGCCCTTCATTTTGAGCAGGATGAAGAAGCAAGAATTTACATCTATAGGAGTGTTTTTAGCTTTCATTGGGTCATGCTCTACATTTTTCTTGACGATCCTACATTTCGTGGTGCCTTGTCCTCCTTTGCGGCACGGACGTCTGGTCAACCTGAACATGGCACAGTTCAGTATTCACATGGAGACCAGCACTGGTAGCCCTAAAATGGTGATTCCCAGATGTTTTGGACTTCAACTCCCAGAAGTCCCAGACAGCTTAGCCAAAGTGTGAGAATTCTGGGACCTGAAGTACAAAACATCTGGAGGACCAAAGTCTGGGATCACTGCAAGATATAAAGATTTCTCCAACTCCACACCCTTCAATAGTTCCCTTCAGCTCCACATCCTGGTGCCATTTGAAGTTCGGTTCCTCATTGTTTACACTCCTTTTTCAGGCTTATGGCCATATTTTATTGGAAGACACCCCTTCAGCACAAAATGGCATGGCACTAACACTGTAAATAGTGCATTATGATTCACAAGGAACTGGGAATTACTATGACTTTCATGAGTGTGTGTGTGTGTGCGTGCATTACTCGACCTATGGGCCTCTTATGATAGATAGGCCCTTGCTTAGAGTCATGAGGCATTGCTCACCCATCTGCTTAATAGAGATGCTTCTGGGAATACGGAGTAAGTGCCCTGTTCTCGATAATGCAATTATTCAGGGCTGCATGAAAGGGGACTAGGTTTAGGATTGTTTTTAAAATAAAAGAACCAAATCAATGAGAAGAGATGGGGAAGAGGAAGGAAATCCTTTAACGATAATGAAGTCCATTAGAGAATTAAACTAAAACCACCACCACCCAGAAACAAAAACATGCTCAAAAGAGTCTCCCACAAAGGGAGAACATTTAAGAACAAACAAATGCAAGCGACCCTTGGAAACTGGTGGCTGAATTTTTCATTTTGGTTTATGTCAAAAAGAGCCAAATCAGGCCAAGAGCGTGGCACCAGGGAATGAGGAATTTGGTGATTTGATAGTTTTGTGGTTTTTAGTTCCTAGAAGCTGTAATTTGGCTTGCAAGGGAAAAAACATACAAGTATCATGGGTTTTTAGTATTTATATGGGACTTTATGAACACTCCAGTTCATCAACATTCACAGCATGCCGTGCTTCTATTCACTCCTCTTTTTTTTAGCAAAGGCTGGGGGGTAGTATTTAGAAATGAAAGAAAAGTATATTTTTGTTGTTTAATTAACTTATATCTCACGTTTTTTCCAAGTCTGGGACTCAAGGTGGCTTACAGAATTAAAACAGATGCAAATAAAAGTCACCTTTGTACAAAAATTAAAATGTAATTGGCATATTAACAGAATTAAAAGGAATGAAAAACCTACCCACTAAAAACAGCAACAAAAGAAATAAAGATAATACAGCACATTGTTCAAGATTGTTTCCCTCTGATCAGTCAGTCCTCAAAAGTCTGCTGAAACAAGAATGTCTTTATGTGCTTATAGAAAGGAGAGGCAGTGTGGTACTATAGACCTGGGTTTGAATCCTGTTTGACCATGGAAACCCATTGGGTGACCTTGCTCAAGTTATACTGTCTCAGCCTCAGATAAAGCAACGGGAAACCCTTTCTGAACAATTTTTGAAAACTGTTGTGTTAGGGCTACCTTAGGGTCAGTCACCATTAGTCAGAAATAACTTGA
>CM034701.1:231804496-231816563 GCA_020142125.1 Phrynosoma platyrhinos | reverse complement strand
ATAATCTGAAGACGCCCCAATGATCTTTCCAAAGGGAGGGTGAACCCAATTTTAGCAAGTGAATAATACACAAAGTTTATTTAGAATTCTATCAGATTAAACAAAAATTAAGTTTGTGTGACTGTTGAATGTTGAAGAAAGCAAAGGAAAAACAGTAAGAAATTTACAAACCCCTGACACGACGAGTTCTCCTCCTAGGTTTTGAACTTCTGCCTTCACTTTGCTACAGATGTTCAGCTGGTGACAGTATAATGCAATACGTTGCAAATAGGCCAGTAGGTCTTGTTTGCAGGCAGAATCTGGGCACTGAGGATTGAAAGAAGTGTGGCATTTAGTGCTGAAACGTTAAAGTGAAAAAACCAAGAAAACCCCCACAAATGATTCAGATAATAAAAATACTCTCATCTTGTTAACAGAAGTGTTCCAGAGCACAGGAAGAGAGCCCATCAAAACAGATGCAATGGCAGGCTCACTCCTCAGTTTATCAATTATTTTAGTATACTCGTCCCTCCTGTCTGCGGTCTTGGTCCTTCGCAGATGGGAAGCAGGGAGGGACAAAATGGGGTATGTGGTTGAGGTGCGCGCACAGCGTTACACACAGGGGCATACCCCCATTATAACCAATGAGCCTTGAATATTTGTGATTTTCCCGATTTGTGGGGGTGGATAGGTCCGGAATAGATTCCCTGTGAATCGGGAGGGACGACCGTATATGCATACTACATAGTGTATTGTTTGATCTACCTCTATTTTAAGAGCAGAGGGTTTATTTTACTACATTACTATCCTGGCCTTTCCTTCAAGAAGCTTGAGTAGCAGCATACATAGTTCCATTTCTCCTAGTTACTCTATTAAGCTATGTTAAGCTAGCCCAGGTTGAGCTTCATAGCCAATTGGGAACCTGAAAGTAGGTCTCCAAGCAACATTCTAAGGACATCGGCTTTCATGAATAAAATTATTTGCAAACTTTTTTTGTATCACTAATGGAAATTATTGTTATCAAGTATGGCAATAGCCATTATTACAGTATTTTTTATTTTTAGCCCCAAACACATCAATCTAACTATTGGTAGACTCTTACAATGTGGAGTGGAAAGCTGGAAGGAAATGGCAAAAGATGGAATGTTCTGTCATGATCCCACTTATGGTTCAATTACAATTTGCACAACTGGATGCCACCAGTAAGTGTTCACTGAAAGACTGGATATGTATTGGAAATTCACCAGATATTAACATTTCAGTTTATAATGAGGAAGAGTGCCAACTCGTACCTCTATAGCATTGACATGTTTAACACTGCAACAGTTGCATGGAAGGAGAGAGCTACGTCTGGGTACAGAATAAGTTAAGCATTCACCTTTGAAAAAGCCAAACTGCACACACACTGTGAAGTGAATTTAAAAAGGCAGAATGTATTAAGATAACAATAGGAAGGAATACTGAAATGAATTAATTTCTACAAAGGGCTGAAAATTCATCAAAATGGTAAGAAAATGTTCTCTGACTGCAAAGGGAAGGACACAATCCCACATGAGGTAGCTGCAAGAACCAAAATGCTGAGACTTCTATTAGTAGGGCATAAACAGGGACAATCTCATTTATTCTGCATCATGTCAGAAGAATCTATGGTTCTGAGCTCTAAACTTCCACTGAGGCTCATGTCTGTAATGCCAGAGCAATCTGTGGCACTCTGCAATAAATGTACTTCTCTAATGTGAAGTCATAGATTTGACCAATCAAGTGTTCATGGAGAGAATTTTTCAGAAATAAACTGAAAGATAATAATAGGATCTTGATTTGCTAATGCTCGGATATGTACTGAGGAAGGTGTTTTTTTAAAATTCTTTTTTAAATGGTACAGAAACTGCAGCATATGGTGAACTATGGCTATAACAGTTGGAGACAATGGCTTGAAAATGGAAAGGGCTTTTTCTGGAACCCCTGCATTCCAACTGCAGCATCTGACATGACAACAGAACCTTAGGAAAAATTCAAAATAAAAATAAAAATGCAGAGGTAGCTGTGTTTAAAAACTTCAACGAACCATTACATTAGACATCTGGATTGATAAATAAAGAAGCTAATAAATGGAGAATGAAGAACTGAGTATTTATAGTCAAGAAGAAAACCGTAATACAATTAGGGTTCTTGTACTTATGAAAATAAAACTCAAGGTTAAAGAGGAATGGAAGGCTTGTGAAAACTTATTTATGACATACGTGATCAGCAATGGTCCTTCCTAATTTATCCATTCTTGACCCAGCTTCTGCAATTTTTTTTGCAGCACTTATCACATCAGATGTATTTTTTAGTGGACCTTTACCTCTGGAAAAAAACAACAACACAGCTTTTGTCTACTATTTTCAAGACCTCAAATCAAATGCATCTTTACTGGCCAATTTCCTACTGTAGATGAGTTATTCTGATTGGAATTCAAAGAGCTGTGAGCAAATTCTGTTTGTTCACACTCTGAGCTTGCATTTCTTGAAAAGCCACCCCACTCTCCATAGGAAAGATGCTTTTGAAACAGGGGGATTTTACAGACTATTTGATTTGTTGGCAAGGGTGTGTGCATTTGTGCTAGTCAAATCAAAAAGTTAAAAATTGTATGGAGCACACTCAAATGCCCTGGCATGTTATAATATTATCTCATTAGATCTCAACTGTAGTTCAACACAACAACAACCAGGTAATTGTAATGGTCAGATAATTATGTTTTCAGAGAAACTATTCATTTATTGCTATACGATAAATTAATCCTCACTACTCAAATATGAAGTGCCTTTACTTTATAGTACTTAATTTGCAACAAATGGCATTTTAGCCTGGGGTTCAGATTACAGACCAGGTCTAAGCCATTCTTAAATGCTGCAAGTTACACTAAATCAACTTAGAAAATTTCCATTTTAAATTTCGGAAAACATGACTTTTCTAGTAATTTTAAGTTTATTCAGATATGCACATTAGGCTGACATTTAATTTCTTATTTTATTATACAACCTCTCCACCACCATTAACAAATGTTTTCTGTGTTGCTAATGAGAAGGGAGAGTTAAAAGGAAAAAAAAATTAATGCACCATAAAGTACAGCCAATTTAACATAATAAAAATAAAAAGGTAACTTTAAAACAGCATGGGGGAAAACAGAATATTTTGCAACCTTAAAATAATTTCAAAACAAAAGGTAAAGGAATAAAATTTCAAATTGATAAACCAGTATAACACCACATCATAGTTTAAGAGTCATAAAAGAATTTTTAAAAGGTACTTGCCTAGTGCAAGAAAGATATTATAATATACTTTTAAGTGTGTCTTCTTTCAGGAAGGCATTCCATAACTAAATATACCACTATTTAAAATGCCCCTTCTCTCATAGCTCCCTACCATACTTTACTTGACTCCTTGAATTTTAAAGGTCTAACTGATTACTCTCAATTGGGGAGGACAAGAATTGGAAGCCAATGGAGATGTCAACACAGAGGAATGATATTCATAATTCCTGGTCCCAGTTACTACTTTAGCAATCATACTGTGTTCCAACTTTGGTTTCTGGACTGTTTTCAAAAAGAAATCACACATGAAACATTGTGATAAACTCAAATGGAGATAACCACTGAAGTCAGGCTGTCTCTGTCCAAACAGGGTCACATAGCTGGAATGCTGGCCTAATCTTTCAACAAAGGATCTGACCCACAGAAGGCACATAAGCATTTAAGCTATTTAAGCTATAAACATGGGTCAATGAGCACAGGCCAAATACAAACCTGGCTCTTTTAACGGGAGTTCTTTTAACAGCCTCTGGAACAGATTGACAGTCAGTCACCTGAATAGACAAAGCACCCACTAACAATACTTTCATCATGCATGAATTAAACTAATTTCCTGGCTCCCAACCAATATATTACTATGCCTGACACTAATACCACATTGCCATACCTAGGATGTAAGAAAAATGAAGGTAGGATTTTGTGTTACTCCCTACCTATGATACCAGACTTTAAATATCTGGATTACCTTGCTTAGGTTTGTGTAGATATTAAACAGCTTGACAGACAGGAGAAAATCCTAAAGGATGCCAGAGTATAAATGTCAGAGAGTCTATCAGAAATCCTCTTGTACTATGTTCTGGAAATGATTATCAAGCTACAAATACAATCTGAGATCAATACCACAGACTCTCTTAATTTGAACAGTCTCTCCAAAAAAATACTGTGCTTGCTGGTCTTGAAGGACACAGAGATCTATAGGAATCAACAGGAATGTACTGTATTTCCCAGTTTTCCCCATTCCAGGCAAAGGTCATCACTCAGAGTGACTAAGGGGGGTTGCAGATTGCCAGAAATAGTGCAAATTGAGTCCACTTTTAGGGTTAGGGAATCATGGGAACTGTATTTTATTGTGACACCAGAGCTCTCTGACAGAGAAGGTTCAATGTCTCAGAGGGGGAAAAAAAACCAATTCCCATGATTCCTTAGCACTAACCCTAACCCTAAAAGTGGGCTCAATTTGCACTAACCCCCTAAATTCTCAGTGACTAAATATAAAATGGATATGTTATTGGCAAGGTTGACATGTCAAGAGTCAACAATACTAATTAGGTATGATAATATTTAGAAACCAGTATCACTTAACACAACCTTATTTAACAAAGAATGCAAAATCACCTCTAAAACACTTAGGTAACAGAGCCATGAAGAATGCTTACCTGGTGAAGTCTGTCATTTCCATCATAATCATGCACATTTGTTTTGCCAGAACAATAATATCATTACCACTGTCATCCCATTTGGACACTTCAGCATCCAATTTACTCTTCTCTTCCTGGAAGCTGGCGACTTGTTCAGCAATTTTCGCCTTTTGCTCCTGAGGGAGCTGAGCCATGATAGCCTGAAATGAAGAATTTCTTCATTCATAATTCTTTTCATTGGCATGGAGGCTTTTCAGGTTCTACTGATTTACAGGGGGGAAATGAAATTATACCTGAAGAGTTGACAGGACCACTTCTTTTTATCTTGATCCAAATTTTGTTATTATATGACTTATCTATTAAAATTATAAGTAAAGACTATTTGGAAAGAAAGCTTTCCAAATGAAAAAGCTGTCACCTGAAGCACTGCTAAGAAAGTTTACCTCCCCCCCCCATTTTCTTTTTCTTTACAACACCTTTCACAGTAAACTATGGATGGGCATTTCAAATTGTTATAGAATTCACTGAAAAGTACAGTGTGACAGGTGAAGTGGACATTTTAAACATATATTTATTGCTGCAAGCCAAATCTCATACACTGATCAATGTGTTGAGAATTTGAAGGAAAGATTTCAAAGAAGGCTACGTAATTATACGAGCATCATGTTCTGACTCAACCCTTTAACACATCTGGGGTTGAATTTCAGAAGTTTAAACACACAGTGCCTACATAAAATTTAAGGGCTTTTTAACAGTGAGAGCAATTACAGAGAGACAACACTTTAGGACCTTATGAAATGCTAAGAGGGCAGTCTGGGCCATTTGCTTACAAGGGTATGGCTAATGTGCCCTTCTGCTTGCAAGCAAGCAACCCACCTGCACTATCAAGTGGCACGCCTTTTAAAGAGCAGAACCACTTGAATTAAGCATCTGCCTTTTGTTATAAATCTTGTCCTTTAGTTATTCCTGTAGTGTTCTGTGTGAACTGCACATATGCAAGTAGAAACACAGGAAAAAGTGGGGAAAAATAAAGACATTTGTTCTATCTTAAAAATCACTGCTGGCCATTTATGATTTGGAGTAAACAACATGTGTCAAATTTGATGTTTAACATAAAATATACATATTAAGTGATATTTGGTTGCCAAAGCACAGTAGATAATTGAATATTATATTCAGTTTTTGGCCCTAGCCTTTTCAAGAAATCCAAAAAGAAACTGGAAAGGTTTCAGAATAAGGTTTCAATGTGTGCAATATTAGGGAAGATTAAAGGAATGTGACTGTACAGAAAAGATACCCCATCATGCAAGGGGGGTGGGTGGGAACATTTTGCTGTCATAAAGAAGGAGATACGTATGAATAAGTGAGGGAAGATCAAAATATAATGGTCTCCAGCAGCAGCATTTTATATTCAGGCTAGATTTTCTTAATGTACAGCAATTCCTGATTAAGAGGTATATTCGCATTTCCCTTGGTATCTTAGGAAAAGTTTAAAGTCAAGGGAGAAGTCAGAAGTCAGAAGTCAGATTATATCCTCCTTTATGTCTGTGGTTTGCATACATCGATTTAGATTCACTGAAAGAACTAAAGAGTGGATCTAAAACTCCATGACTTCTGTGAACCAAACTGCATAGAGGCTGGAGTTTAGCTGGTGAGCCAGGGAAAAACATGTAAGAAGCTGTAAAGATGATGCATGTGTGTGATGACACTTTACAACAGAGTCAATCCTTAATGCAAAAGAGGCATCATTATTTTCTTTCAGTTTAAATTTAATACAGACCCCAATTCAAGACAGGGTGGAAACACTAATGGAAGCTCAGACACAGTCATAAGCAAGATGTGGGGCAACTGCACTGGGGTGGGCCCTACGGATTTGTTTCAGCCACAGAAATGTCAAGTCGTCACCTGGTTCTGGCAAAAAAAATTGGGTCTTTCTGAGATTGTGAGTGGCAAATAGACCTAAATTGCCACATTTTTGTGGCAGTCTGATAAATTTTCCATGGGGGTCTGCCACCCTCTGAATAATGGTTGGGAGCTACATACAGTCCATTGGCCAGACCTTTTCCAATTCTGATCCAAACCAATTCTCTATGTCAGAGGCAGGCAACCTGATGCCCTCTAGATATTTTGTACTACAAGCTCCATAGACCTCAGGCATCATGGCCAAGGTTCAGAGATATGGGAGTTGCAGGCCAAAACATCTGGAGTGTACCAGATGGACTGCTCCTACTCTAGGTGTACATATTTATATTAGAGAAGAGCAAAAGCAAAGAACATACTCCCAGTCTTCAAAATGTTTTAGTAAAAAGGAGAGATGAATGTTAATCTCTCAGTTTTAGCACAGTATCATATCCTTGTTATTCTCACTGAGATAAGAACAAGAGAAAACAAAGCTGCTCCTCTTACTCTTGCACTTTGGCCAGCAATAAGTTGGTCATCTTCAGTCTGAACACTTGTCCTGCTTCTGACGTCAAAGTCTTCTGTCTCAAAGTCTGAATCATCCAATTCTTCAGGTGTCTAAACACAAATAAAACACAAGAAATATTAACAATAGAATGCAGTAAATTTTGGAATGCAAACTAAACATGTAACTTATACTTGTGAAGTTTGATGATAAAATGTTTTGTGATCATTATAGCTATTACATTTATGTAATGCATTCATGGTAGCTTTATGGAAAGGATGGATAAGAACATTTTACATATTTGAAATAAAGACAACACAAACAAAAAAAAGGTGCACCTTCTAGAATTGGGATAAACACTGGAGTCCCTTCCACTGACTTGCATTAAACAGATCTCAAGTAGAATCCTTAGGTTTCTTCAAGCCAACATTACAGCAAACAGATTTTCTCTGTGTGTGTGTGTGTGTGTGTGTGTGTTTGCGCATTAGGGACAGCTACAACAGGAATCATAGCACTTATGAAAAACCCCACATGCAGAATTTTATAAACCTTTAGAGAACAAGTTCAAAAGCTGGGATGGGCAAAGGAGGTGGGAACACCCTCTCCATGACTGACACTATTGATCCTGACATGACTGGAAGTGAGATCGTAACATGTCATTTGGCTGGTTTTTAACCCCCACCCCAGGTTTTCAGGGACAGGGGTACTCAAATCTATCACATTTTTGAGGTGGTTTGAAGATGTGCATTGGCTGAAATTTTTGGGGGGAGTCAGTTCCATCAGGCTTTGCCTAGACTAAGAAGAAGATCTCTCCCTCAAGACGATCTGATACCATCCGGCTTCAGAGGGAGAGAGGCAGGTCCAGCTCCATTGGGGCTAGCCTAGACTAAGAAGAAGAGCCCTTCCTCAAATCCATCTGAACTTGACCATATGATACCATCTGGCCTCAGAGGAGAGAGGCAGGACCAGCTCCATTGGGACTAGCCTAGACTAAGAGGAAGAGCCCTCCCTCAAGTCCATCTAGTGCCTCTGGCCTCAGAGGGAGAGAGACAGGCCCAGTTCTATCGGGCCGAGCCTAGAGTAAAAAGGAGAGCCCTACCTCCAGTCCATCTGCCATGGTTCAGGCCTCAGAGGGAGAGAAGAACTGCTGGATTTATTCTCCTCCTCCACTGCCATTTCCTTCTCCTTTTGTGTCACTTTTTTTAGATTGTAAGCCTGAGGTCAGGGAACATCTAATTAACCATTTGTAAGCTGAGAGGCTTTGTGGCTGAAGAGCGGGGCATAAATACTCCAAATAAATAAATAAATCCCAGGAGAAGCACGCAGCCCACAGGTTGCACTTCTCTACTCTTGCTCAAGAGTTTAAGCCTGGTATTTTATTATGCTTACTGTGTATTTGTCTCTCCAATATCATAATTTGATATAAACTGAAAAAATCAGAATCACAGGTATTTTGGATCCTGTTTAGTTGCAGAATAACCATAACAAATGGCAACCCAAGAGCTGTGTGAGAATGAATGATACACTACCTTTACATTTAACTGTTACATATGCCCCTCTCATAAGTCAAGACAGTAACTGTCATCCAGGTCAAGAGAACAGCAGCTTGGGAGGGGGCACAGATTTTCTTGGGTTAGGTGTGAGGAACATTTAGTGGCCTGTGGTTCAATGTGGGCACCAGGCTTCTATATCCCATATATGGGACTTGCCCCAGACCACACCCTTCATTAGAAAGGAATCTGCTAGGAAGGAGAAGAACAGAATGGTTTTATTTCAGTTTAATGACATTTATACATATTGCTGTTCCTAAGGATGGTTATCCTAAACTACCCTGATATTTAAAAAGAAGGAAGGAAGGAGGAAAAAAAGAAAGAAAGGTGGCAGCATATTTAAATCTGTTTTTTTAGCATGAGCTTTCATGGATATAAACCCACTTCTTCAGTAGAAACTGATAGGTATGTTTGGCACACAGCTGATCACTATATACGTACATGCCTCCAGTTCTCACCCAGAACACACTACCAAATCTGTTGGTTGCAGCCAAGCCCTCTGATACAACCACATCTGCTCAGACCCACAAGAGAGGGACTTAAAACTCCTGGATTGATGACAGGCATTTCTCAAACTACAATACCCACCTTAAGAGGTGAAGAAACGAATGAACAAGGCAAGATCAATACTCCTGAATCATCTACCACAAGACAGACCAAAACCACAAAATGACAGAACACCTGTAGTAGTCATCTAGTCCTCAGCTGAGAACATTGGTGAGCTACAACCAATTCTGGACAGCAACACAGCCCTCTCAAAGTTCTGGGAGTCAGGCCTTCATTGGCGTACGGACAGCCTGCAAATCTTAAACAACTACTGACTTACAACAGGATACATAATATGAACAGTAATAAAAGGATAAGACCTGCCACAAACCCAGATACCAACTCTGTCCCCATGTCTACCCTAGGAGTACTGCTACAGAGACCAATAACATCATCCACAACATCAGAGGTGCATTTATTTGCTTTTCCTCCAATGTGATATGTGCCATCCTATGCCAGAAATACCTCTCAAAACTCTACACTGGACAAACAGGACAGTCTCTATGCAAGAGGACAAACAGACACAAATCTGACGTCAATAATGGCAATATCCAAAAACTTGTTGCAGAATATTTCAACCTTACTGGACATATGCACAGTAAAGGATTTTCAGGTTGCAGTCTTTGAACAAAGAAATTAAGAAGGAAGACTAGAAAGAGAAATTGAATTATATTCCCAGATTCCAATCCATTAGCAGAAGTACGAACAAAGACTATTGCTTCATGATTCACTAAATGTGTTAATACAAGAGTCTTTGCAACTGCATAAAAGTAATCTTCTCAGAGAGAGTTCTGGGCCCAAGGAAACTGATCTTTGGTAAGGGAATTTACTGCTTTCACATATCAACACAAACTGACCACTGTGAAGCTCTGAAAGATCTGTATCCCTCACCCAGCTCTTTGACAATTTAGGACAAGGGACATGGTTTGCACCTTTCTGGATCTTATTATATTCTATCACACTCCAATAACTGTATAAATATGCTTTGTATGGGAGGGGTTAATACCACTTGGTACTGCATCTGGAGAAGTAGGTTTATATTAATGAAAGCTCATGTTGAAATAAAACCTATTTTAAGTCTTAAACAGGATGACATCTTTCCTTCTTTTTTGTCCCTCTCTTCCTGCTTTTTATGCTGGACTAACACTGCTACTTCTTTCAAAACTATTCTGGGATCTGAGTCCAAATACCTCAGCTGCCTGTGATGGCCTTGGTGTGGTATCCACTTGTCAGCTCCCCCCCCCTTTCTTTATCTCCTTGAGCAAAACCTTTTTTAGTTGCTAAAATATTTTTGAAATAAAATATTGTTATAAAAGGGTAGTACTTATGGGCTAATGAGGAGAGGAGAATAGCAAAGGAAGTGCTGAATACAAAGGATCTCTCTTTATCCCACCACATGGGGGGGGGAGGCAGTGACTGGAGGATGTTGGATCAACTGCTTCTAAATGATAAATGTGTGTGTGTGTGTGTGTGTGTGTGTGTGTGTGTATGTAGAAACAGAGGAGAGAGGCTGGTTGCTCATTTCTAAATACAATACAGCTAATTTCTAATGGCAACAGAACTGCCTATTGCTTGCTTTCTGTGCACCTGGAAGACAGGGGTGGCTAATAATTCCACATACTTTTGCCTCTAGATCTGACCACTTTTCAGTCCATACCCACTATGACAACACGCTGGGTTTGAGGTGACACAGATCTTTACAGGGAAAAGGTTCCTCAGTCCTACTCTACATCCCAAACTCTCCATTTTACTCATTCACACTAGTACATGTGTTTCAATGCTAATCTGTTTGAGAGCCATGGCCTACTGGCATGAATGCTTGGGTTATGGTGGTGCTGAAGGTAGTTGGGGGCTTAGAGGAGGAAAATTGATGCATTTTCACCAGTTTTAACTTTTGATGGTTGTTTGGGAGAAAAAAAAATCTCCTGGAAATTAAAAAAAAAAAAAAAAAAGGGAGGGCAGGGGAGTTTAGTGGCCAGTGGCCCATAATTTGGTCATTTCTGTCAAATGGAAACAGATGGTTTTTTCTCCTGAAATTTGCTTCCTGGAGCATTAGAAGCAATCTCAGCTTTGTTGTTTTTGTCATGTGCCTCCAAGTCATTGCTGACTTTTGACTTTGCCTTTCTGAGGTTGAGAGAGAGTGACTTGCCCAAGGTCACCCACTGGGTTTCCATGGTCAAGCAGGAATCCAAACCCTGGTCTTCAGAGTTCAAACTACTAACAACACTAGTTCTCAATCTCAGCTTATACAGGTTTTCTTAATGGATCAAAGGCCCAATTTGAGTTCTTAGGAGGGAGAGAGAGTTCACATAGGACAAAGGTGCTACTGATATACTATGCTGCACTCCAACTTTATGGCTTTATATATCAAACAGAAAATAGGGCCAGGTTTAGAACAAGGAACAAATACAATTCACTATTTCTTAGGTTTCCTTCACCTTACCACAATAAGCACTGGGGTGACAGACACATATTGGCATGTTTCATTTGATCCCATACAAAACCAGTGACCGCCAACTATAGTGTTAGAAAGATATTGATAAGTTTTTATATTTTGATCATGTTTCAATGCTTTATTATACTCCAATGTTACATTTTAGGTGCCTTGGAAGTATGCTTAAAAGGTAGACTATATATGACAATAAAAGAAACAGATAATCATGTTCTGTACCAGCTGAAGCTTATAAACACTGGCAAAGGCAAATTGACATAAAACAGATTGTGGCAGTAATTTATGAAAGCAACAATGAACTAAATCCCTTGAGACCACCAGTGGAAATGCTTTAAACCTGGACTTGTATCATTATTACGTTCCAATATAATAAGCCTTTAGTGATTACCATAAAGCAGGGGTCCCCAAACTTTTTGATATGGGGGCCG
>CM034701.1:231754840-231797827 GCA_020142125.1 Phrynosoma platyrhinos | reverse complement strand
GTCATACTTTGGGCATGTTAACAGAAGACATCACTTAACAGAAATGACAATAATTCTCGGTAAGACAAAAGGAAGTAGGAAAAGATGACCACATTACAGATGGATAGACTCAATCAAGGAAGCCACAGCCCTTAGTCTGCAAGACTTGAACTGATGATTAGGCTACTTGAGTTGATGGCGGGTTGACTTGGAAGTCTCTCATTCATAGGGTCAACATAATTCAAAGTTGATGAGGCAGTTGTTAACAACAATGAAGAGGACTCCATTATCCTCAAAGGCAGTCTAATCCACTGTCAAACAGATTTTACATTCAGTAGGTTTTTCCTAATGTTTAGGTGGAATCTCTTTTCTTGTAATTTGAATTCACTGGTTCACATTCTAGAAAACAAGCTCACTCTATCTTCTACCTGACATCCGTTTAGAGATTTAAAGATGGCTCTCAAACCATTTTTTTCAAGCTCAACTTGATGCTTAGCATGCTTGTTGCCATGAGCAAGTAACAGGAATGCACATAATAATGCTACTTACTGCAGTGATGGCACACATGTTTTTCCCTACATGAAAATAGCTACAAGAGTATTTCTACATAGGAAAACTAATGTGAAATAGCTTGAAACAGCTGCCACTCTTTACTAGATCTGCCAATGCAAGGATGCAATTAGTTCAGATCTTCTTGGCCATCTCTCAAAAAGCACTTTATTTAGTTTGAAAAATTTCCAGCTAGGGCATCCATCATAATGCAGGGTTTCCCGTATCTTGTCATGTACCATTAACTTGGATCAAACCAAAGTCAATGTTGTTCAACTTCTATACAGCATGAAAAGTCTGAATTGTGAAGTACTAAAATCTTCATGAAATATGTTTGGCCCCGTGTGAAATGACTACAAGGGTAGATGAACTACAGAACAGCAGAGAAGTGGAGAAAGTGACAAATCCAAATGAGGGCTCCACCTCGGTTGGTCTTGTGAAATTGAATTCCCATCAGGCACAGCATTCTACCAAGCTTTCAACCCTGTCCCCTTCTCAGCAACAAGACCTCAGCCTGCTATGCTTCTGTGATGGGTGGTGTGGATGAAAAGTCTTCCCCCCCAAATTTATTTTTAGTTTCATTACATAAAATATACTCACATACAAAATAAAAACTTGTCTGCTATACAGTATTTCCTTTCCTTTTCTTATAGTCTTCTCACTGCCATTTGTTGGAAATTCTGACTTATCTCAGTCCTGTATTATATTTGTTTTCTTTTCCTTTGACTAAGTATCAAAATAAACTACCAGTGACAATAATTCTTCAAACTCATGCTTCCATGGTTTCTAACATTCGCAGCATATTACTACCTTGAATTGTCAAAAATCACCACAACAAAATCTTCAACAGTGGATTTACTCAATTATCTTCTCAGGACACCCTCTGCAAGTTGGCTAAGGATAAGTTACCAGGATATTGTGATTACTGTCTTCCATCTGGACTTTACAGAGAAACAATCCCCTGCAGTTCTGTTCATCTATTTATGTTTATTGTTGGCACTTTTCAATTATTGTTTCACTGTTTTTTTATATTTGGTGTCATTGCAAATACATATATATTTAATAAGATATATCACAATTATTTAATAGTAATGTACAGTGGTACTTAGTGATTTATAGTTTACCCATTAGTTCATTTTTATCATTTTTTCTTTTCTCCCATTATTTCAAAACCTCAAGAGATGTCACACCAGTTCTGCATGTACTGCTGAAGCTTGCTGTGGAATGCAGGGGAAAATTTTTCCTTGCTGCAGGTGTCTATCCATGAAAGTTTCATTTCTGAATAGCTTGGAGGAACAATCCCCTTTACAATTGGGTTAAAGCCCTCATGTGATAGCTCATATTCAGGAATATCCAAGATGCAAAGTTCTTTTTTCGTTATGACTTTTTGATCCTCTGCCTTCACTGCAGTTTTGCTCTAAAGCCTGACCTAGCCTTCTGTAAATAAATTTTATCTGCACATCTCTCCTCAAAAATCTACACACACACTTATTACTATTAGCATTTTTGAAAACATATATGCAGCAACAGCATGTATGCAAGATTAGTTCTTGATTTCTGGTCGATTTCCCAATGCTACAACTATAGAAAGATCTTTCTATATTTGTTGCAGAAATGCTTCTGACCAAAAATGCTACAGAACCATGCCCTGCATTTGATATAAAATGAAGAGCCCTCTGAATTGTTTTTATTGCCTTACATATTGACTGCATATTCAGCTCTTGTACTTCCAAAACATCCTGCATCCAAAAAAACTACTGAAAACATTCAGGGATAGCTGTATTGGCCATTTAGCAAATTCAAACAAAAGTCCATCAATGATACCTTTACTGACCAACTAAAATGCACAATATATTTGTTGCAAGCTTCCGAAACTCCGATGGACTCCCCCCCCAAAAGACTTTTCTTGCAAATATAGAAGCAGCTACCAAGGAACATATTGCTAAAGTAGAAGCCCCTGAGATCTTTTAACTAGATTCAAGCTTACACTCATGAACATCCTTCAGAACTGTTATCACCCTCTTTTGAGACTACTGCATGAGAAATAAGTGCTGAAATAAGACTATCTACCAATTGTACTTTTAAACATCCTATTTCATGTTTTCTAAATGTATTAAGCCACTAAGCAAAACTCTGAAGTCTTCTTGTACTCAAGGAAGACTCCCATTCTCTATTAATTCTTTAAAACATTTCTCGCAATGGGAATTCCATGCCTGATAGCACTGGTTTCTTCATGACAGATGCTATCTTATTATCACTATCTGTCCTACCACTTTCCTGATGTTCATTTCCCTTATCATCTATCAGATTTAATATCTGCAACTTTCTCAACATTTTTTTTAATTTCTATGTATCAAAAATCTATCTGAAAATATTTCACTTTCAGACTGATGAGCTATGTTCCTCAGATACATCCCCTCTTTGCTCATCAGACATATAAGATTCCAACGTTTCTATGCCTTCTTCAATGTGCTTTGATTTTCTAGAACATTTCCTACCTACCTGCCCTTTTCCTTTTGACTCAATATCTTCCACAAATTTATTTGTTCACTTTACCTTCCCCTTTACTACTTTTTATATTTGTGAATTACTTCTTCCAGTTAATTGTTTATTTATGTTACAAGAGGAATTCATTATATTTAACTCTTGTCTTGTCAAAAAATTCATCCATCTAATTTGATTAAATCAATTCATTAAACCTAAATTACTAGAAGACATGAAATTTCCTTCCATAGGAGATATTGCATTCTTGTTAATGATCCTATTTATTTCCCTATTAACTCATTTTCTTATTATCTGCTGTACACTGAACTCTTTTTCTACTGATGAACTGCATACCTTTTGATAGTTACCAACTGACTCATGAATCTGTATTATCTGTCATTACATGCTTTATATCAGGAATAGGCAAATTTTCCTACCTGGGACCGGTCCTCTGGTCCCGAGGTCTTCCGTGGGCCGGGGGGGGGGGGGGGGGGGGGGAGATGGCGCTGTGCATGCATGCTCGCATGCTCATGCACAGTACTCTGGAAGTACTGCACATGCGCAAGCGAGTCACGGCCGCCATTTTGGAAAACAAAATGGCACCGCGACTCATTTGCGCATGCGGCGCAGTACTGCGCATGCGCAAACAAGTCGTGGTGCCATTTTGGAAAACAAAATGGCGGCTGCAACTCGCATGGCAGCGGGGGCGGCAGGACTGGGCTGGGGCCGGTCCAAAGGCCTCGGGGAGCCGGATCCGGCCCCCGGGCCGTAGGTTGCTGACCCTTGCTTTATATAATCTAAAAAGGTGGGACATGACTTCCTGCTTTTTAAGTTGTTCTGAATCAGCCTGTCTTCGTTGTTCTCCACAGACGTGTTAGTCAAGATGCGCTATGCTTCACTCCCAAACTGGCTGTTTTGTTGCCTGCTGCTCACATCCGCCTCCTGGCTTGGAATGCCCATTTCCAAAATGGTGGCCTAAAGCAAAAGTAGGCAATTTCGCTGCTCTCTTCTCTTGAGCACCAGTTCCTTTCTGAAAAGGTAACTCACCCGTTGTCTCATCTTTCTGGGGTTGTTTTTTTGTGTGTCTTCTTTAATGCGTGTGGCTGCCCTGCTTGGTCTCCCACATTTTTGTGGTATTTAATGTTTTGAAGGCATTTATAAAGTGCTTTCTCAATCACTTTTTTTGTTAATAAATATTTTTCTCAGGACTTTTTCACCCCACCCCCACAGAAAGACACTCTTTCACAGTCATCTGGATATTTCCATTAAAATTTGTTTCTCCAGCTGCAGTCAGCATTTACTGGATTTTTAGCTTTTGGCCTCGGAGGAGGCAGTGAGTGGTACCTGTTTTTTTCTTCTTTCTTTGAAGGCCAAAACACAATGCATAAATAATCCAGTTTGAGACCACTATAACTGTTCCGGCTCAATGCTAGGGAGTTCTGGGAACTGTAGTTTTGTGAGACATTTAGTCTTCTCTGTCAGAGAGCTCTGGAGCCACAATAAACTACAATTCCCAGGATTCCCTAGCACTGAGCCAGGGCAGTTAAAGCAGTCTCAAATTGGATTATTTCTGTAGCATGTTTTGGACCTTAGTTAATTTTAACTTTTATCCATCAGTTACCAAAACTATATTTTTATATTGCTCTTCCAATGATGTTCTCCTCTTCTGCCCAATATCCATTTTAAATACCTATTTTAACTACTTAAGAAGTCAAAGCAGAAAAACATGTCTAGCTGGTAAGGAAGGACATTAAAAAAACTGAAATGAAGGCAGAGAAGCAAACAGTCATAATAAAACAAAACAAAACAAAAAACAACAAAACAAAAACAAAACAAAACAAAACAACACTCCGAGTCTTGGATATTGGATATTCCTGAATGTGATCTGGTGTGTGAGGCATTTAACCCAACTGCAAAGTGGATTGCTCCGAGAATAAAGTTATCTGAACATATATAAACCAAAATGAAGACAAGGAACTGTGCTACTAAAGATGTAACAGCTATGGAAGCATGACAGGTTAAGTAAAGCAACAAACTAACAAAGCTGTTCACAGAATTCTTAAAGACAACAGCAGTGTATGACAAAAAATAAAATTCAATATGAAAGAAGTCTTAGTAAAACCTATCCCATTACCTGATACTGCCAGGAAATCATCAATTGAAGTGATGTCATCCACAGCATCTGTCAGCACACGTACTTGCTTTTCCCATTGTTCCTTAAACATATCCATGTTTTCTTGGGCTAGCTTGCTTTGTGGTTTGGCAGCCAAAGCCAATGCTGCATTAATTACCTGTATGTAACACAAAGCAAAATTCATATCCTTTTGTGAATTTACCAGTTCTGAAATATTAGCTACTTAAAATGCACTATATTCTATTAGACTAACTAGCCACTTAATTAGTAATCCCCTTCTGGGGTGGAGTGTGATAGGGTCTGAGATACAGTGTGTTTTGGTTAAAAAGCTTGACAGTTAGCTCAATGGGAGATTAAAACTGCAGCTGTGAAAGTATATCATGATTTGTTTATTAAATTTATATCCCATCTTTCACAAAATGGTTTTCAAGATGGCCAAAAACAAAACACATCAATAGAATTTTAAAAGCCTTTAAGAAAATGTGATAGAACAAATAAATCTAATTAAAAAGCTGTTCACAATTAATAACAACATATTTACAGGTCTATTTAAAAGACCTTCTCTTGAGGTCTTGCCAAATGTGCTCCAGAGGTTGGCCAAGGTTCTCCCAGGGATTTGAAAACTTGGTCTTGCTCATATGGGAACGAGCATGTGAACAGTTAAAATTTCCAAGCAGCCATTACCATATACAACACATAATTTAAGATGATATAAGGGAATTTATGTCATAGATGTTAGAGGCACCAGTTCTAAGAATGGTCATCTTTGATGCTCTAGTCTTAACTGCAAAAGTACATTTGAACATTGTTGAAACTTAATCACAGTTCTATTAAAAACTGAGCAAATCTAGGGCTGAATCCATTAATATACCCAAACTCAGTCTTCTGGAGGATTTCAATCCCATCCAAGACAGGTTGAAATCTATTCCCTCGTCTGCTTTTCAGCTGATCAGGAATCCTGTTGTTGTAAGTTTCAATTTGTTCATCAATCACCATCAAAGTAAGAACTATTAACAGATTTCTTGAACTTAGATGGAAAGGAGATGAATAGAGTATTATCAGTATATTGTTTACACTGAACCCCAAATTCTCAGATGACCCTCCTCACAATACACATCTGGCTCTGCTGGCTAGAGCTATCAGGAGCTGCAGATTAACAACATTTGGAAAGCCACACACTGATCATCCCTGTACTAAAGAATCAAGAAATAATTTTTAAAAAACTGTATGAAGCATTTATCCCTGACAAAAATCTCCAGAAACTTTTGAATTGGTAATAGCTTTAATCTTGTTATACTTTTACAAGCAAGACTGAAGTTCAAGGTTTGCATGTGACTTTTACTGAAAACCTGGTCATTCTGTATATTTTTTTATTGAGAAATGACTGACAGATGTGATGTGTAACCATGTCTGGCAACAGTAACTTCTTTGGTATTAAGAACTAACAGAGCCACTAAATGTGCCTTCACTTTATGTTATATCAAAACATTGAAATTACCTCCATAAACCATCTAGAAAACCTCCAACATTACTGATCTCAACAGGGAAAATGCAACTGTAGGTATAAAAAGAAGTTATATGGTGTTCTCCACATTTCACATAAAATGGAATAGAGAATGTATTTATCAAGCTTGTAATTTACCTGAGGACAGAGTGCTTCAAGCTGACTTGCTGACATGTGCACTAATTTCACACCTTCTTCATTATTTGAGATAGAACAGGCCAGATTGGCAACCTGTACACAGAAATGAAAAGTATTTTAGGAAGCTAAACTTGCTTCTGGAATCAAAAGCAGCCTTTTCCAGTTTGCTATGTCCAGTCACTTTTCACCAGGAAATAATTACAGTTCACAACTTTTTATAATTAGTGATAACAACTGCCAAGTCAATCAATTACAAAGGAAGAACATTTAGAGTTAAGAACATACTAAAAACTTGGTAACCAATGGCAACCTCTAATGGTCAGGAGCTCAGTTATTTTCTTACATATGTATTAGTTTGGACTAATATATTAAGTAAAAAATAACTTAGAAAGAAAATGATTACCCTCTGAAAAAGACAATGCTACTTTTTTTATTCAGCATCATCGCATTATGGGCCCATTTAACTAGCTAGTGATAATAGTATAAACACTTAGCAGACTCAAGATTATTGAAAGGTGGATTTAGAGTTCTAGCCAAAATGTTTCATGTAACATTTGACTTCTTAAAAAAATTATTCTATATGAACTTCCTCTACTCATGTGCAAACAGTTTATTTACATCCAAGTTTTCTTCAGAACACATTGGTTGTCAACTGGTACAGAAGACATTGACAACAGGCTCTTTCTATTTGCTTTCTGGGAGAGTAATGAAAGGTCACACAAAGCGATGTTATTTTTAAGTAAAAACATTCTATATTTTGGAACTTCTCTTAAGAGAGATTCTAAAATGTTTTATAGTTACTAGCTGACAGGTGAGTGACAGCTTGTTATTTAAAGCCTACATTTGTGAAGAGAAATATGTAATACTAGTAGAAAAAGACAAGAACACTGTGTTCCATCCCTCTAGAAGTAGCAAAAAATGTGCCTCTTTTTAGCAGCACTCTTTCAAATGAAGTCAAAATTCTGGTCAGTACATACCATTATGTTTTCACAAGCATAGTGTATTGAATGTTTCTCCCAATGACAATGCAGATTAACTAATACATCATGTATCAACTGAAACTCCATCACGAAGTATTATTAAGTGCTAATAGAGGCAAGCCTTCAGAACTAAAAGTAAGGCTTTTTGTTATCATAAACTGACAATAGCAAACTTAAGAATAAATTGAGTCCAAATATGTAATCCTGGCATACAGTCTCATTTTCTTTATTTTACTTGGAGAGCATAAGGACAATAAATGGTAAAATACCACAAAATGCATGCTACATGTACACACACACACACACACTCTTTGTGAAGTCAAAGGGTTTTACAGCCAGCATCCATAGGTTTTGTGGGTTTTTCGGGCTGAGGCTGTGTTCTAGAAGAATGTATTCCTGACATTTCACCTGCATTTGTGGCTGGCATCTTTAGAGAATGGTGGAATGGAAGTGTGTGGGGTATATATACTGTGTGACCCTTGGTTGAGAGTTGTAATGTTCTGTTCAGGCAAGGGCTCAGGGTGGGAGGATATGTGAGGAAGATTAGTGTCTAATTAATGGTCCATTGTCTGCTGGGAATTAGCATGTAAATATGTGTATTGCTCTGTTGAGGCAAGGCCTCAGGGTGGGAGGGGATGTGAGGAGGATTAGTGTCCATTTAATTAATGGTCCTATTCTGTTTCTCCGTGTTCTGTCCTGACAGTAGGCTCTTGTCCTGAGTACAGATTCCTCATTAGGACTATCAGATGTATTGGCATTCCCATGTCTTTAAGGGCGTTCCATAGTCTTTCCTGATCTATGCAGTCAAAGGCTTTGAGTCTATAAAGCACAAGCTGATTTTTTTTGGAACTCCTTGCTATGCTCCATTAGCCATCACAAATATACAATGGTGCCTCTTTCTTTCCTGAACCCTGCTTGGAACTCTGGGATTTCTTTCTCCATATATAGTTGGAGCCTATGCTGCAGAATTTTGAGCATGATTTTGCTTGCATGGAAGATTAGTGCTATGGTTGTATAGTTGCTACAGTCTACTGTGAAACTACGTATATGTAAATATATTTACGGTAGTTGTGCATGTGATAGGTAAAAAGGTAAAGGCACGCACCCTTTACCTTATGACACATCTGTCACCATTACATTTAGTGATACATGGAAATAATGATTTATGTGTAACATTAATACAAAAAGCATTACTAAGGATTTTGTATGGTGTAAGTATGAAAGGAGGTCAATGGAGGGGGTGTGACACCATGAGCTACCGCACTGAGTGACACCAACCCTAGGGACACCACTGTCCAACAGCATAACCAGAAAGTCCAGAACCTGAGTATTTTGTGTGTCAGCTGGAGAGGCACTCCTGGCTTGAAGAAATTCAAGGAATTTGGCCCACTTTTAGAGCAGGAACATTGAGTGGAAGGTCTATGTTCTGCCCTCAATCATTCACCTGACATAATTTGACACAGATGTTACAGGAAAAGTTTCTAGGCTGTTTGCTTGAGAGTCTGCAAGTTGGGATGCCTCCCTTACTCTAGTGGATAGTGAGAAGGTCTGAATGAAATGACAATTTCAGGCAGTCTGCTTGGGGCAGGTGAAACCAGGTACTGTACGGGATGCACTAGTTCCACAGCAGAACTGTGAGGCGGAGAAGGTTGTCCAATTTTGTGCTCCCATTTGATCAGGTAGAAGACCACCATGGTGTCGTGTGAGACCATCTGAAATGTCTTCCTTGTAATGTCTGCTCAAAGGTTTGAAATGTCCGTATGACAGCCAGTGTTGATGTGATAAGCTCTCTCTCCTCTGGGACCACTGACCCCTGAATGTCAGCCTGGCAGAGTGAGCTCCCGAGCCTTGGCCACCACTGTGGGTAGAAGAGGAATGAATGGCATCCCAACATGTACATTCTCCAAGTCCATCCACCACTTCAGAGAGTGATACATGCTGCACAGTATAGTCAGCCTCTTGTAAGGAGAGCCATTAAATGTAATGAAGCACAACAGAATTCAAGCCTGCAAAGGTTTCATCCTGAGTTTGGCAAATGAAGTTACAGAGGTCATTGAAGCCATGAATTCTAGAAAAAGAACAGGAATATCTCTGGCACTTATCCTTTGATTGCTAGGACACTGAAAGGTAACCATCTGAAGGATGAAATTCCTGTTGACCAGAACAAAAGTGGCCTGAGCAAGAGAATCCAGCAGGACCTTATCCAGTAAAGGATTTACAGGGGTTATGGCACACTCTGGATGTGTGGAAAGGCACTGAAAATCTATGTCAAACGTACTCAACGGTGTTGTGTCTCTGACCAACTATTTTTACTGTTTCAACCATCAACAATGGGCAAGAAAGTGTTGACATCCACATTGTTGAGATGGATAAGGTCCTGTGCTACATGCCACAAAATGTCTGGGGCACTAATAACCTTGGGAAGTTATCGCTCATTCCACATGTAGTGCTGCAACCTCCACAGCTTTAGCCACAAATGCACTTAAGACAACTTCTCCTTCTACTTTTGTGCACCACTACCAATTAGATGCCATTGAATTGGGAGATGCCTCATTCGGAAGATGTGTACTACAATCTATGATGTCCACTTAGGTAATGTGCCTCAATTCAGTCACTCAAGAGAGCTCTGGTATGTCCCATGGCAGGATGTTTCCCCCTCCACCACTAGAAAAAAGAACATTGATCTTACTTGTGAGATGTTTCTTTTCAGCAGTGGAGGTAGAAACATCCTCCCCAACCAGAACCGAGGGAAGCAATTACCCATATGGAGGGGCAATTAACATTTCTTTAGCTTTTACCCACATTGTTAGATGGGGATGACAGTTTTCTCTGTAATTTACTGTTTCTGTTGGGAGCAGTGTGTTAACTACTCTTTTCTTGTTGGCTGTAACATGGACTGACAGCTTCTTGAGGTTTGGTCTCCCTGATGACAGTTTCCTCAAAGTTTACTTCCTGCCTACTAGAATGATGAGGAGGAGTAAGCTGGACAGGATGTTTCCACCTCCCCTGATGAAATGAAACATCTTATAGGTAAGACCAATATTCCTTTCACACATTTCTAATGCCCTCACAAAAATATATAGTCGTCCCTCCCAATTCGTGGTCATGCTGTCCGCGGTCTTGCTCCTTTGCAGATGGCTGGGAGGGACATAATGGTGTGTGTAGTTGAGGCGCACATGCAGCGCCGCCAACAGGAGCACACCTCCATTGTAATCAATGGGGCTCCAATATTGGTGATTTTCCCAATTTGTGGGGGTGGGTGGGTGTCTGGAACGGATCCCCGCAAATCGGAAGGGACGACTGTAAAATTAAAAATGAGGTCAATCATCTCCTTTTGGAAGTTTTGAAATAGCATGTTTTCTGGAAGTGACAGATATGGTCTTAGTAATGACTTAGCTAATCCAAAAGGAATATGTACCTCAGACTTTGGTAATAGGTTTTGTAGTACACACAGAATAAATTAATTTGTAATGTAGTTTCCAAAGAATGCATTTCCCCCCCTCAATTTGGTAACCTATCTCCAAGAATCTGTCCATTACGTCTTAATTGGCATGGATAACCTCAGGCTGTCTAGTGGTGCTGTCAGCATTTGGATGAACAAGTTTCTATTTACCCCCAAGTGACAATCCTGCCAAATATAATAGTAACAAATGCATGCATACAATACTCCTCTACAACACTTTGCCACAATTTCAGCTAATGTGCTGGTGACAGAAATGTAAGAGCTGGTTAACCTTCTAGAAGGCCATCCATTCTAAATGTAGATCAAGTCTTTAAATTTTGCTTTGAAAAACATTACAAATGACACTTGAGTAAGAAATTAGGTTGATGTCTCAAGTGAAGCATTCTTGATTCTGTAAGGAGTTTACTTGTGGAAAGCAAGTATAAGGTCTCAATTATCTGACCAAACAAATAATGATCTATATCATTTTATGAGTCAAGTTCCTATCTTCAGTTTCCTGATTACTGCTTAAGCTATCTTTCTTCCACTGGAATCCCCAAAATCAAATGCTGAAGTATGCAATAAGAGCCCATTATACCCAACTGTTCATGTTGATGTATGCAAGAAGTAGTCCTATGTAAAATGCTTTAGAAGTCAAACCACTTATTTTCTGATTGATAAAGGACAATTTATTTAGCTAATGTCAAGACTATAAAGCATTAACTATTGGATTAAGTGTAAGAAATTGCAGCAATTTAAAAGTTTTAGATTAATTACTGGTTGTAACTAATTTGTCTTGTAATTAAGTTTAAAATCCCTAAATATCTGAAATGAAAATAAGTAATATAAAATGTATGCTCACAAGGGAAGCTACTTTTTAAAAAAAGTCAAGCCGAGAGTCTTGAATTGTTTTGAACTGACTGGCTTCTATGTCTGATGTCAATTAAAATTTATACAGGTATTTGTAACAGAGTAAGTCCTTAAAAGTTTTGCTCAGCAATTACAAGAAGTTTTAAAGTGTGTACTAATTTCAGATTGCTATATGATGGAAATGTATAGTGCTTCTATCATTCATTTATAACCCTTGACATCTGAATCACATGTATTAATGATCTGTATTGAAAGCATTGTGAAAGTTCACGCTAGATGATAAGAATTCTGTCTGTAGTTCATTTACAAATGAAAGTCATCATTTGATACTATAGTGAGTGACAAACATCCATGAGTGACAACTCATGACTTGTCACTCAGGGACACAAGCCACTCTTTGTCATACCCCTTGAAACTCAATCTTGCACTCCTTGGGGGTGCGGGGTGCTTTAAAATGTGACAAATGTTGACCTGTTTAATTATAGCTTCTCTCTGTAAGAATGCTATATTAATATTTTTACATTTTTTACACTTGTGCTAAAGGTAGGATATGATACCAAATCCACCAGATATCATGAACTACTGGGAATTAAACACAAGGATGAAATCTGTGAGATTCCAGCTTTTATGTTCCATTCAAGAATAAAAGCTTCTTTTTCCACACTATAAGAAAAACTGTAAGACAGATGGAAATTCCATAGCCATTTCTAATGTAATCAATCATTCTAGGTCCAGAAAACCAAAGCTTGCAATGATCTATTATCTAGCATTAGTTGAATGTGTACATGTTTTTATCCTGAGAATGTACATTGCCATGTTTTCCAAACTTTTTAACAATTGCTCAGGAAGAAACAAAAACACTCCAACTTTTGCAGCTGTAAGCTTCAATAGGTAAGCTTGCAGACAGAATACATTACTTATTTTTCTTTTTTTTAAATCAAGCAGGGTTATAAAACTATCAAGATGATGAAAAAAGGTTAAATACTACAGAACTACACTTCCAAGTCTCCTTAGAGGCAGCTGTGGCAAGTGTTCCAGCTAGCAGAACATACTGCCCAAGCAATATGTACTTCTAGATGAAGAAACAGTATCATCACTGTATAAAAATATATACAGTGGGCCCTTCCTATACACGGGGGGATCCGATCCGGACCCTCCTCCCGCGTATGGGAAAAAAGTGTAAACTCAAACCCCATTAGTTTTTATGGCGGTGTGCTCCCGCACATGGCACATGCCATTTATCCTCCTGGGCTTGCCGTATGCGTACGCTCAAATCCGCGTATGGTAAGTTCACGTATGGAGCGGGCATGCTGTATTGCTTTGGAAGAGACTATGGTGTGGCAAAATGCAAAGTTTATTCATGTACCCTAAGCATTTACCACAACATGTCTCTTGTCACCTGTGGCAAAATAGCTTCTGTATTAGAATGTCTCTATTCTAACAAATATTCATCTGTTGTGGTACAAAACTTTTAATACAATGCATAGCTACCTTGTCAAAAGATAATATAGTACCCAGCTTTAATCATACTACCTCAATCAGTTTGTTGGCATGTTCACGGAAAACCTGGGCATACTCTTTAACTTCTTTCTCATTTCCATTCTTGGCAGCTTCAATCAAAACTAGAAGTGGTACATTTGTTTCCAGAAAGGAATCTGAAACATGGTCCATAACAGCTTTTCGGAGCTAAGGATAGAGATCAAAACTGTGTTAGCCTTTTATCAAAGTAAATAGTTATCTTCACTTTTACAACTTACTTTGCCTGTAATTCTTCTATTAAATCCACAGCTTTTCACATTCAATTCAAATTGGCACTGTTGCTTAGAGCATTTCTAAAGTGCTCTATCTCTCTCAAATTGACACTATATATGTACATGCCAATGCCCCAGCTTCAAATTATTATTATTAATATGAAATAAATGTACCAAAGCAGGGTTGGGAGGGGGGGAAATCCAGTTTAACCCACCCCAGGTTTTTTTGGGTTGAACCAGATTTTTTGCATTAATGTTTCAATGAAAAAATTGAATCCTACTTATTAATACTGTAAAACATTACTTTATGTATTAGAAAGTTTGATCAACCATGTTTTAATCCTCTCTAACATTAACAATCAGAAGTTATTCAGCTTTGATATGATTTACATCTTTAAATAAAACACAATTTTTAAATTGTTTATTATTCCTATTAAACCTGAATATATGTAGGCTATACCTAATAAAGCATACCAAGTACTCTCTGAGTTGTTTTGATTGAACTTATATTAAGTTAAAGGTGTGTTTCTGAATGAGATTTCTTGCACTATACAATAATGTGATTAAAAAGAAGTACCTGGTACTGGATACTGGTCTAACAATGAACAACTGCCAGTGTTATAAGTTAAAATGTTTAAATTCAAATAGTCATTTTTGTTCCAGTAAGAGAGTTAGATAATAGTAATAATAGCCAGACCATATATGTCATTTGGTTTAAACCAACCTGGTTTAATCCAGCCAATTCTGTTCCAAAGTAATTGGGAAATCATACTTACCTGAGATCTGGAAATTGTAGTTGCTTACAAAAAGACTTCAGACCAAACATTCACTTCTTCTGGTTACTTAGTACTTAAAACATGTTGTACTAACTATTCTTTCAATTTATTTGAAAAGCCTACATTCATAACATAATCCTACAGGTTTTAATGCCACATCTATACAATCATATTATTTACATTTTCTTTGTAAGTAATAATGTTCTTTAATAATAACCACATATTTTACAATAACATGCTTTGTTGCATTTATCCATCATCAGGGATGACCACTTGAGGGCTCTCATGTAGCTGGATCTATAACCTACAAAGCTATCTTGCCTGACCCTCAACAATCCTACCCACTTTTCATTGAAAATTCTACCAAATTTCATTCAGCAGAGAAGCAAATTAGTTTTAAAAATCATGAGGTACGGTAGATTTCATACATCTATAGTTTGACTAGCATGTTCTAGTCACCACAGATTTTTTTTGTACTACAGTTGCACTATAGCGGAGCTGACTTATAAAAGACTGTCAGACAAATTGAGTACTCCTGCTCTTTTTAGTAAGATCATAATCTAAACTAATTTAACCTAAGCTAAACTAACCTAGCCTAGAGTCCAGTGTAATCTTTAAAAAGACAGGAATGTTTCTGCATCCTGGACATCATGAATTTGCAGTATGACCAGGTGAGAGATATATAAGATTGCCTTCACTAATGGCTCTTTGATGTTCTGTCTGTACAACAATAAACTATTCTTTTAGGCAGTGGCTTGATCAGGGTGGCAGTTGGTGCTGTGGAGGTGATGAAGACAAGATCCTTAAAAGCTTCATCTCAACTAAGCTTAAACACAATTGTATCTTAGAGCCTTCTGTGAAGATACTGCCAACTTGTATCCTCAAGGCCCATTTGCCAAAGTTCTACCTGAATGCTCACATGTAGTATTCTATTGCAATTGACAGGGCTACAGAGACTGCTACAATTAAGCTCACATTAGAAATGAATTGTTATTTATGCTGAAATCTTTTCTCTATATTTAATATCATACCTGTCTACGTAAATCCCTTGTCTTTTTTGTCATTTTGTCTATTGCCAAGTTTAGAGCATCACTTCTTTCTTTGCGTCCAGCCTAGAAAAACAAACAAAACAAAATTAGATCAATGCAATGTAACCACTGCAATGGCTCTGATTCAAGCCTATGTACACCAGGACGTTTCCATTTATTTAAGCGTCAAGGGCAAGAACTCAGATGTCTGTAAGCTCTACTCTCATGCACAACCAAGGAATCCTTATATAGGACTGACACAGATCTTGTTTTAAGTTTGTGGAACACACATAAGAATTCTACAGTCATTTGCATTGAGTAGAGCCAGCATGTTGTGCTTCTATGGTCCAAAACACACTAAAGAAATAATCCAGTTTGAGACCACTTTACTGCCCTGGCTTAGTGCTAGGGAATCCTGGGAATTGTAGTTTATTGTGGCTCTCTGACAGAGAAGGCTAAATGTCTCACAAAACTATAGTTTCCAGAATTCCATAGCATTGAGCCAGAGCAGTTACAGTGGTCTCAAACTGAATTATTTCTTCAGCATGTTTTGGACCTATGATAAGCCAGATAAACTGAGTTTCAACGCTTGCTTATTTTGAAAAGCTATAAATACAAAAAGAATGATGATGCCTACATCCAAGTTTTAGGCCAATGGGCTATGTTCGGTGTAATGCGCTCTCCTTTGTCAGTGTGCCCTGGAGGATTTATCTGGTATGAGTAGCAATATAGGGCAGGAGCAGTACTTTTAACTAGTCAGGTAGCTGCATTTAGTTCTTTTTAAGATTTTCTGCAAGACTATGGAGTGCTGCTAGGCTATTCTAAGGGAAAATGAAGTGTGGCTAGACTTAGTTCAGCACATAAAACCTGATGTTTTGTTTTGTTTTTTTAAATAATGGAATGCATCTGAAAGACACTAGTCCTGTCAGGATGCTGGGGGATTTTGGTATCTATCCACAATTGAACTGATCTTGGTCCTGACAAAACTGCCCTCCACATTTGCAGGTTTCACTTTGGCAGATTTGATTTTTCACACATTATTTGCTGCCACCTCAACTGCTGCCCTATGCCATTTTAATAGGGACGGCAAGCCTTGCAAGAGACTGTGATAAATTCCTATTAAAAATGGGGCAGGGCAGCAATGAGGAGGTGGCAAGCCCTGTCAGCTGCTTGCTTCTGCCTGGCAAAGGAACTCTGACACCTCAAAGGAATCCATGGTGGGTTGAATCTGCACATCATACTATTTGTGTGTGTCAAATATGATTTGGTGGGCTAGAGTTATTTGTCCCCCCCCCCCAATTTTTGCAGGTGTCATCTGCCCCTAACCCCACTGACTGTGGAGGGCTGACTGTATACACAAGTGAATGACAGAAGGTTTCAGTAGTAAAAGAATTTAAATCTAGCTCAAAGTGCAGTTAGTCAAGATTAACTGATGCAGCACAGCTGAAAAAGCTAAAGTGCAAAAGGCTATGGCCTTTTACAAATTACTTAAGAATGAAGCAGTAATGCTTAAGTAAACAAAGCTGAAAAATCAGTTGTAAATGTGCACAGTATTTGCTTAAAAAGGATAACTTCCCTAATGAATATATTTAGGTTTGTAGACTTCTTGTAGATTTCAAAGGCAATGTAAAGTGAAGGCTTAAGTAAGCATAAATTAAAGGTCAGACTCTTGATCACCAGTTCAGTATCACCTCAAGTAAGAGATACACCTGAGGTATGGACTCTAGTGGTGATCAAGCTATCTTACTTGATCTAATAATCATTTGACTGCAACACTTCTGTACTCTTCCAACTAACAAGATACAACTCTCTGTTAAAGATCTAACAACATTAACATCACCTATTAGAAAGTAGCATTTATCAGTAGTTTTTGAAAACTGTACTTCACATAACTCAGCAGAAGCTTTTGTCACCAGCAGCTCCCTCCCCCCTACCGCTTAAGGAAGAGCCTGAATCCTAGACTAAAAACAAACTCAGTATCAGGATGCAACCAAAATAGCAGCAAAGGTAGTAGCAGCACCCTTAATGTCAAGACATTTACAGTTAATTGTCACAGTAACAGTATTATACTATCAACAGTCTAAGGAGTTGCTAAAGAAAATGCCCAATGCTCTTAGTACCAGATCAGTGGAGATGGGATCTGTAATGCAACAAAACAGCAAGCCTGTTTATGTTGTTATCTCCTCATGAGAAGAGCTGATGGGAGTGTTACTGCATAAAACCCTCTGCCAGGCACATGTGTGTGTGAAAGGCATGGGAAATTGATAGAATGGCACTACTCAGGAAGCATCCTAGGTACTGGTAGAATGCCAAGGTGGCAGTGTTGTACTGCAAAAAATCTGTTGAATAAGTAACAAAGCAAGTGGACTATGCTTATGTTCAGAAATAAGAACTAGCTAGGATATGTTTTAGTAGTAAGTGCTCTTACCTTTACTGTTTATTGTTTCTAATGTTGACATGGGCATGTAGCGAGCTCTCTTGCTATACCATTTGATAAAACAATCTTGTTAAAACAAGTCAGCATTTGGGAACTTGAACATTCTGCCCATACCTCAAAGTCTTGCCTTAACGGCCACTTTACCCCCTTCCACTTTGTTCCAGAGTTTTAGAGGGATGAAGGAAAAGAGTGCTAGGAATAGTCTATGTGTATGCCTAGGAATGCAGAAACAGATCTATACTTGATTTTTAAATTTGCTGTCTTGTCTACAATAAAGCAATTTTTGAGATTACAATATTGGCAAAAATCTGAAGAAGCTGCAGTAGAATCATGGGCACTGCTGATGAAAGTGTTGTACTGTAACATACTGTGTATGGATTTGGGTCAATCAGGAAAAAATGAGTACATCCCCAAACCAGCTATTCAATGATAGAAAAGACATGACCTACAAGGCTACAAAACTAGCTACGGTTTCCTTATTTATTATTTGATTTGTATTCCACCCTTCTCTTTATGTAGGACCCAAGGTGGCCTACAAAATTTTGAAAACAAGATAAATTAAAACATTATTTATACAAAAGTTAGAATTAAGCAACAGTACAATTAAACACAGATCATGATTTAGAAACAAAAACACTCCCACCATTAATCCTTTCTGTCACATACATTTTTACCCAAAGTTCTGCTTGAATAAAAATGTCTTAGCCTGCCAACAAAAGGCAAGCATGTTGCTTGTTGTTCTGTTTCTCCATGTTCTATTTTGACAGTAGCTTCTTGTCCTGAGTACACATTCCTCATTAGGCCTATCAGATGTTTTAGCACTTCCATGTTTTTAAGGGTGTTCCACAGCTTTTCATCATCTATGCCAGGGGTCCTCAAACTACAGCCCGTGGGCCAGACCCGGCCCGTCGAGATCTTCCTACCGCCTGTGGCCGGTCCTGCCGTTGTTGCTGCTTGCGCCCGCCGCCGGACACCATTTTGTCTTCCAAAATGGCGTCTGGAGTTGTGCGCATGTGCCTGGCGTTGTGCGCAGATGTGCACAACTCCGGGCGCCATTTTGGAACACAAAATGGCGCCCGGCGACGCGAGCGCAAACGCACTACTTGGGTACCATTTTGTGTTCCAAAATGGCACCCGGAGTCGTGTGTATGTGCGTGCGCCTCTGCCCCCCTGGAAGATCTGGGGGCCAGCGAACCGGCCCTCAGATCAAAAAGTCCGGGGACCCCTGATCTATGCAGTGAAAGGCTTTGCTATAGTCTATAAAGCACATGTTGATTTGATTTTGGAATTCTCTGGTGAACTACGTTATCCATTGTATATTTGCAATGTGATCCCTACTGCCTCTTCCCTTCCTTAACCCTGCTTGGGCCGCTGGGATTTCTCTTTCCATGTATGGTTGGAGTCTGTGTTGCAGAATTCTGAGCATAATTTTGCTTGCATGGGAGATTAGTGCTGTGGTCCTATATAGTTGCTGCAGTCTTTTGTGTATATTCATCGTTTCCAATTTGTTGGCAATTGTTTTGTATTCCATATCTGTTGATATATGTTGCTTAACACTAAACTTGACTCTGTCAATGTGGTTTGCACCAAATCAATTGGAATATCATCTGTTCCTAGTGATTTGTTTCTTGTCACTTCTCTTATTGCAGCTTCCATCTCACTTTTTAAAATCTGGGGTTCATCTTCATATTTCATTGTCTCTTTTATATAACTCTTCCGTGTATTGCATCCAACATATTTTTATTCCTTCTTGGTGTTGAATTGTGTTATTTTTATTATCATAGACTAGAGCATCCTGGTCCTTGGTTTGAAATTTCCTTTGATTTCCAGTATCATGTGGAATTGGCCTCTTGTTCTTCCCTTTTTGTTGTTGTCTTCTATTTCTCTGTATTGGTTGCTGAAGTAGTTTTCTTTATTTTTTCGCACAAGCCATTGTACTGTTGCATTCATGGTTCTTAGTTTGTTCCTATATCCCTTTTGTTTTGCTTCTCTTCTTTCCTTTTTTGCTTGTAGTGTTTTATTTGTCATCCATAGTTTCTTCTCTTTCTTTTTATTTACTGAAAGTGTCTGTCTGCATTCTTCTTTTACTATGTCCCTGGCTTCACACCATAGTTCTTCTGGTTCTCGGTCTGCTATGTTTAGTAGCACAAATCTGTTCCTTATATTTCTTCTTCTTGAGTTTTACTCTTTTTGTTTTATACAAGTAATTTGTGATCTGTGCCACAGCTGGTGCCTGGTTTAGTCTTAGTCACCAGTATGGAGCTTTGCCATCTTTTAGTTCTGATTATATAATCTATTTGGTTTTTGTGTCAGCCATCTCGTGATGTGCATGTGTACAGCCTTCTTTCTGGTTATATGAAAAATGTGTTTGCAATGGTTAGGTTGTTGGCTTCACAAAAAATCTATCAGATGTTCACCTGCTTCATTTCTTTTGCCTAATCCCAATCTGCCGACTGTATTTGATTCTTCTTTGCTTCCAACTTTGACATTCCAGTTGCCTATGATCAGCTTGACATCCTGTGTTGGTGTGTTGTCACTGTCTTCCTGTACTCCTTCATAGAATCTTTCAATTTCTTCCTGTTCTGCCTGTGTGGTTGGTATACTTGAATTATGGTGATATTCACAGGTTTTCCATGAAAACTTGAGATGATTTGGCCTGATTTTGCATTGTATGTTTTCACTGCTTTTGCCACATCTTTTCTTAGAATGAAAGCCATCCCATTTCTTCATGTCTTTTCATTCTCTGTGTAGTTGTCTGATTCAAAGTGGCCCATTCTTGTACATTTTAACTCATTCACCCCAGTACTGCTATGTTAATGCACTCCATTTTCATTTTTATTATGTCTAGCTTCCCTTGGTTCATGCTTCTTATATTTCACATCCTTATATTATGTGTGCTGCAGCTTTGGATAGCATTTGTCTTTTTGAGCATGTCTACTATTTGTCTCACCATCTTTTCTATGCCCTTGGCTATTCTTGTATTTGACTTACCTTTATTTCTTCCTATCACTCTGTTAGTGATCTGATCTTCCTGTATCTCACTTGGGATGTCATCATGGGATTTTCTAGGTGAGGGGGTTACACAAGGAAAGACACCTGCATCTCCCTGTGCACAGTGCTAACAAGTGTTAGCTATGGTGTCCCTGCTGTTCTCTCACTTTAGTGACAGCCACCACTACTGCTGCTGCCCAGTAGCTGTTTGCCTCCCTGTCATCCCTCCCATTGTTTATTGTTTGCCTCCCTGTCATCTTCTCATGCCTTCCTCAGTTTCCTTGTTCCCCTCATGCCCTCCTCCCCTTCAGTTCCTCAGCTGTCTCCCAGCCTCTCTCTATTGTTCCTATGGGATCTGTCACAGCTGCTGCTTCTGTTCGGAAGGGGGGGGGGAGGCAGAGGTGAACTCTTGTCTTCCCTCTGAGCTTCTCTCTTTCTGGTTCAGCTTCTGAGCTGGGGGTGGAGTTTGATATATTTATCAGTCCTGTAGAATCTCTTAAAATCTTTTTATCTTGTGAGCCACCTTGGGTTCTTTTTGGGAGAAAGGCAGCATAAAAATAAATAAATTCCACAAGAAGTGGGGTGTGGCTCAGACAAGGTCTCAAGGTGAAACAGAGATTGAAGGAGATCCTCTGTCTAGGAGCAACCACTGAGAAGGCTATCTCATGGGTCCTCAGCAGCCATACCTGTGAAGATGGTGGGACCATGAAAAAGTCTTCCTCTGAAGATCTTAAAATTTGGGCAGGCTCTTATAGGGATATATAACTTTTCAGTGTGGACCCAAGCCATCTAAGCCTTTAAAGATAATAACCAGCACTATGAATTCTGCCTGGAAATAGACTGTTAGCCAGTGAAGCTGTTTCAACAGGGGTTGTATGTTCCTTGCAACATGACCCAGTCAACAGTATGCCTGCAGCATTTTGGACTTGCTGAAGTTTCTGAACAGTTTTCAAAGGGACATAGCTCCTCCACAAAGTGGCAGAATGCTGAATTAGGTACTAATCATGAAGGTGCATCCTGGGTTGTTGAGAGGAGGAATCTACACAACTTGGGTTTCACCGTCACCACCAGACACACAAAGAAAGAACCAATCAGCTGAAAAACAAACTTTGCAGATTCCGTGTTCCTTCCGTTTGGCCATCCATGAAATCAGTTCTGTTACTAGTCAAGCTTGAATGTAGAACACACAGGAAAAATAGGAGAAAAGAAAGGAAAGGCCCACCACATTCCAGATGAAACCAACGTAGCTGCCTTGCAGACATCAGACAGATGAACACCTTGAAGGAAGGCAGCAGAGCATACAGCCCTAGTTGAATGTGGGTGCACACCTACTGGAGGAGGACGTTTAGCCAGTTCATAGGCCAAGAGAATAGTTTGAGCAATCCATTTTACAAACTGTTGTGAAGAAACAGGGTGGCCCTTCCTGGGTCCACCATAACAAATAAACAACTTGTTAAGTCAACCGGAATGCAGCAGAACGTTGAACATAGAAGGCCAAAGCACAGCAAATGTCAAGGGTGTGCACAGTCTTTTCAAGAGGAGTAGAAGGATCAGGGTAAAAGGCAGGCAAAATGATGTCTTGAAATAGGTGGAAACAGGATACCACCTTAGTAAGAACGGAGATATCAGGCTTGAGGAAAACTTTGTCTTTGTGAAATATCAAAAAGGGCTTATCAGAGAGTAAAGTGGTCAGTGCAAAGGACCTCCTGGCTGAAATGATGGCCACCAGCAATGCTGTTTTCAGCCTAAGTAGCCTCAGGGAGGTAGATCCCATGGGTTCAAGTGAAGGCCTAGTGAGCTGTGTAAGCACTAATGAGAGTGAACAAGACTGAGCCAATGGAGGCACTGGAGGATAGAGATGATGAAGGCCTTTAAATAATCTCTTCAGTGTAGAAGAAGTGAAGAGTTTTGAAGATGGCAAGTCAGAGGGCTGGTTGGCCACAATGGTAGACAGATATATTTTGAGAGATGAGAAGGCCAGCCCATGGCCATGGAGGTGAAGAAGGAAATGCAAGGCTGTAAAGAGCTGTAGAGGTGAGGATGGCTCTGCTCTGGCCTCAGCAAAGGCACAAAAGCACTTCCATTTATAGGAGAACTTTTTGGTGGAATCTGGTCTGGTGTAGTCAAGGGTGAATCCTCCAGGCTGTGACATGGAGACTGTGTAGATTTGGATGGAAGAGTGGGAGAGAAGCTCCAGCCAGTTGGGGAGCCTAAAGAGGTGGCCCCTGGACAGGTGGAGGAGGGGGCAAACCAAAGTTATCTCGGTCAGTAGGGTGCCACCAGAATTGCATTGGACCTGTCTTCTGTCATCTTGGTCACCACTTTTGTCACAAGAGGTAATGGAGGGAAGGCATAGAGTGTTGGTGTCTCCAGCTCAAAAGGAAAACAGTCTCCTAGGGAGCCTCTCCTTCACCCCGCCCTGGTACAAAACAGTGGGCAATGAGCATTTTCTGGAGAGGCAAAGAGGTCCAGTTAAGGAGTCCCCCATTGCAGGGCCTTATCCCAGCTCAGAGAATCAGCTAGAACATTGTCCTTGCCAGCAAGATGAATTGCTACTGGGTGGATTGAGCATAGTTGGTACCATCTCTATAGTTGGAGAGCAAGCCGAAGGAGCATAGAGAATGGGTGCCTCCCTATTTGTTGATGTAGCAGACTGTGGTGGTGTTGTCTGTTACCACTTGTACCACCCTGTGGTGAAGGTGATTTTCAAAAGCTTGAAAGGCCTTGATGACAGCCACAAGTTCCAAGGCATTGATGTGCATCTGTGCCTCCGAGAGGGACCAGCGACCTTCGTAGTGGACGCCCCAGCTGATCATGGAGGCATCTGTGGTGATCATCCTGAAGGTTCCAGGGGTTGGAAGGCCATTCTTCAGAGGATGTTGCCTGGAACTAGCCACCAGTGGAGCGAGGCCCGCATATCTGGAGGAAGCGTCAACTTCTTGGACTGCTTATAGTGAAGGTGGTCAAAAACAGACAGAAACCACTGCTGAAGACAGCATTTCATCTGGGCCAGGTAAGTAAGAACTGTGGTTGAGGCCGTCAATCCAAGTAGACATTAGATGCCATCAATCCAAGTAGACATTAGATATCTCTGGCTGTAGGGTGATGGAGAAGTACAGTGTGGAGGTGTGACCAAAGGGCTTCTGCCCACTGGGTGGGTAGGTAGGTCTGAGCCATAACAGAGTCTAAGTATTGAGATGGAGAGTGGTAATAAGATTCTCTGTGATGATACTGATCTTGGTATGAAGGAGAATAGGATCTGTAGGAAGGAGGTTGCTCTCTCCAATATTCTTCAGCTCGGTAGTGTTCCAAATAGGAAGCAGATGTAAAAGGTGAGCCTCAGTAATCCGAGTCCAGAAGATGATGGAAAGAGGTCCACTCGATCTTGAGATGGTGTCGGGGAGCGGTGGGACCATGCAGGAGAGGCTGTGTGAAGCCTTGAGGCAGGAGGCGAGAATGAAAGCCTAGGAGCCTGGATCGGAGAGGCAAAGATCTGCGATGACACCGAGGTTGGGACCGGAGGCAGTGGAGATATCATTAGTACAGTCAGAGTCATAGAGGAAGTGGGCTGGGAAGTTGGTATCGAAACCCCACTTAGTGAAGCTGATATCAGCACCCCTGATGTTGAGTCCATAGGAAGGATCGAGATGGGAGGTTGAGCTGAGGATACCGTAGGCGGGAGTAAAAACGGCATGGTCATTTCCAGCGCCGCTGCTGCCGTGGTGATTGGTACCGAGGCCATAGTAGAAGGTGGCACTGTTGGTACAGAAGGCTTGGATTTTTGGGGGTTTTTTTTAGCCTTCTCCGCCCCAAAATCTCCTGTCGATGCTGCTCTCTTTTTCGTTTTATGTGAATGGTGCTTATCCTGAGAGATGGAAGGAACCTCCTGAAGTGGCGGCGTTTGGCCAGTAGAAGGTTCAGTGGAGCCATGGGAATCCATACTAGCATCTGACCCCAAAATTGGCAATGTCAATGGTGTTGTATTGAAAAAAGCGTGGTCGATGTCGAGACTGAAAGCGTCGGGATCAAACGAGGCATGGTCGATGTTGAGGCCAAAGTTGTAGTCGGTGTCGATGTCAACAAAGAAGATGTAGAAGCTTAGAAATAGGAAGTATTTCTTTGAGAGTTTAGGGATTCGAGGAAGCTTAGAAATAGGAAGCAAAGCCAAGGGATCTTGTTGAGAAGAGGTTTTCTGAGCAACAGAAAGAGAGCGCTCCCAACAAAAAAGTTTTAGACTCTGAGCTCTGTTGCGAAGAATCTGAGTAGTGAAGGAGCAGCAAATGGAGCAATGCTCAATATATGTGCCTCACCCAAACAAAAATGCCATTTAGAATGTCCACAGTAAGGGCAACTTTACCTTTACAAGTCACACAGAGCTTAAAAAGAGAACTGGAGGCCATAAGAAGCATAAAACATAGATGCCCAGCTGGGCAGAAAAAAATGGGTGGGGGGGAATCGCCAATTCAAGCTCCGTGTAACAAGGGCAGCTCAAGAATCAAGAAAATATAAAATAAGAAAAAGAAAAAGAATAAAATGACAATTTACCATACAAGAGAGGAAAACTCAGCGAGAGAGCAATCTGAGCAGATTCTCTTGTGGTGGACGAAAGAGAACTGAAGGAGGAGCTAGACTGGTGGGACTGGGTATTCTCAATACACAGGAGTGGGTGAGGCTCCCCTCCAATCTGCTCAGCTTTCCAAATGGACTCTGTGCGCAGGTACAAACCCCTATTGTGTGAGGCAAAGAGAGCACAAAGAAGAAAGTCTTGTGACTTGGGCAGATACAGAGCAGAGAAGCACTACAAAGTAATAAAGTAGTATTATACTGTGAAAAAGAGAGGCAGAAGAGTCCTGGTATCAGCAGATGTTGAGTAACAGCATCCAGAGAGGCTAAGCAGTAACTGAAGACAGCGGTGTCACTAGGGAGTGCCAGAGGGAGAGGGGGTTCAAACCGTACCAGGTGACATCCTAAGGCAGGGGTTGGCAAGATTTTCAGACCTGGGGCCAGTCGCTGGTCCCCAGGTCTTCCGCCGGGCCCGGGGGGGGGGAAGGGAATGGTGATGTGCACGCATGCTCGCTCGCACATGGGCAGTACTTTCGGAGTACTGTGCATGCGTGAGCGAGTTGCAGCCACCATTTTGGCAAACAAAATGGCGGCTGTAGTGGGGGCCAGTCCAGAGGCCTCGGGGGGGACACACCCGAACCCCGGGCCGTAGATGGCCGACCCCTGCCCTAAGGGGAGTATGTGTCATCACTGCTCCTCAAACCCCTACCTTTTGGCAGAAACAGATTGTGGCATTCATCTGCTTCCTTTTAAAATCCTTTAAGAGATTATAGGAGTGGGGGTGAAACTCAGTGAGAGGAGAAAGGAGAGGCCCCAGAATTTTTTAAAATTAAAATTTCAAAAATTTTAATAATTTTTTATTCTTTTCACATTTTCTTTAAAAACATCACATTTTAACCAAATCTTCACTATGTATATGTAAATACATTTAGGTTGTGCATATGATATTGTAATTTGAAGGTATAATTTTAATTTTGCTAGTTGTTTATGTCATAACTATTGGCATTACATTCAGTGGTATATAGGAATTATGATTTACAAGTAACATTAGTGCAAAAAAGCATTACTAAGGATTCTGTATAGTGTGAAATGGGAGGTCAATGGGGGTGTGTGTGTGTGTGTGACACCATGAGTGGCCGCACCGGGTGACACCAACTCTAGTGACACCACTGAGTGAGGATGTCTCTGCACTCTCTCCTGCTCTATTAAAACAAATATTTGGCCAAATCCACTCCCTGGACTTAATAATTACTTCTTGAATTCTAGTGCACACCCAATCCTCTAGTATCATGGCACCAGAAAGATCCTGATGTTTTATGTCTTATAGGCACTACATGATTCTGCAGAGGTAGTATGTGGAAGGAAAGAAATAAGTGGTCTACAACAGTCTAATCATGAACAACTGGCCTCAGAAGACTTTCAGAAGTCGTGCCACCACATGTACTGTTATACTTGCACTTAGTTTAAATGGCCAATACAAAAATGTAACTGAAGCAGGACACCTGAGTGTTTCTTAACGTTCAGTTCATTTTATGAATTGCAAACTAGTGTTAATAACACCACAAACCTCAAACTATTTAAATAACATTTAATTTACATCCACTCAGCATTTATTCTTCAACAAAGTTACTGCTGAATACAGCTATAGCCCAGTTCTGCTTGAAACAATCTCAGTTCATCAAACTCAGTTAACAAAGACTTCAAATCAGGATTTCAATACAGGGCCAAACAGAGTGTCAAGAATGGAGAGGAAAGAAATGATCCCACAACTCAATTTTTCCCTAACAACTGTGACTTTTAATGATTTCCCCTGCAACCATCCCAACAAATTAACATCATTTGCTGTACAGTTTGAATATTAATTGTTCTGGTTTACTCTTTTTCTCCTTTTTATTAATATTTTCACAATTTTCTGATTCACTCTTTGGTCAATTTAAAAAAAAAACAGTTAACATATTTCTAAAAAGAAGTGTAAGCAGCTTACACACCTGCAAGGTATCATTTACACCAAAAGAAAAACTGGGAATATAGTCTTTGACAAATGAACTTAACATACACAACTAACATTTGTTTTGGTGGTGGGGTACAGATAAGGTTTACTTTTCTTTTTAAAAATACTTGAAATTGATCAGGAAGAGAGGGTTTGTACCATCCCCATCTATTTCTACTGGACAATTTTTCATCCTGTCTCTTACTAAATTGTAATTATTTCCTAATCTTATTTGAACTATCAGATGTGGAAATTGAGCTCCAATAACAGTTAAAAGAACAGTTATGATATGAAAAACAATTGGCTAAAAAGTTTGGATCTGGTTTGAGTTTTTCTCAAGAGACACTTACCAAAACCATCTTGCCAATTCCAATAATAAATATCTCCCTCCTTTTAAACTAGAACTGCATGCAGATCCCTTTTGAAGTTCAAATCCCATGTGACTTTGCCTGGCAGGCTTTATTAATTAACAAACTGATTTCACCCACCTCCTTGCCCCAAACACATACCAAGCAGAACACCAACAGGACAACCATGCCAGAAAAATCTGTACTATTAACTAGATTTCAGAAATTTGTGGTAATAATAAACATGCAATCTGCAGGAGAGACTCTTGCAAAGTCACTTCTCTCCCTTGTATGTCAAATGAAGAATTCCTACAGTTAAGTTTTTCCTCTTAGTGGTAGTCTAATCTCACAATTCACAGTATGCACCACAGTGCTTTAAACTGCAAAGCTTCTGGAAAACCCAAACAAAAAAGAACGTCACAAGATGACGTCAGCCTATATACGGTTGTGTGGTCGCAGCACATAAGCAAATGCGTTCCTGTACCATATCCCTGAAAGCTTTTCAGCAAATGCATTCAAGCGACTACAGAAGCTTCTTTCAGCAATAAGCTACCCATCTGCCATCAACAAGTTAAGACAAAAAGCCATAGCTGTGGAAAACGCTTTCAACTAAACAGCTGTACAGTATAAAAAAGAGAACTCCAATTCAGCACTGATTCTGGAATTTGCAGACCTGTCACTGAAAATCAAGGAAATGAATTCAAAAGGAATATGTGACAAGGGGATGTGAAGTCATTTTTACTCTTAATAGTGGAGGACAGTAGAAGTAAATTATTCAAAGGCTGTCAACATTAGAGCTTTTTACAGACTCACTGTGTTGAGTCTAAAACTACGACTGAATGCAACCTTCAACGTACTCAAAAGAATGGGTAAGTTTATACATTTTGATCTGTTGTACTATGTGCAGTCAATTTTATTTTAGAAATAGGTAACAATAGCATTTTAATATATTTTAAGGCAACTGGGTAGTGCCTGTCAATAATTTCAATAATTTAGACAGATGTTCATACCAAAGATTTGTTTAAATATAAAGACCTCAGCACTTTAATGCATGTCATTATCTGCAGCAGTCTTTTTTTTCTTTTTTGTTGTAAGCATACATCTGATAAGAATATCCTATTTTGTTGTTTCCTTGAACTATATTCTGCAGGCTTACATTTCAAGTGGCCATTAGGGACTCCTGTGCTGGCAGCAGTATATGCAATGAGTATTGTTTTTAAAATGCTGCCTGCCTTGGGCACGGCTTGTCCACCAAAATGCCGTTGCGAGAAGCTGCTCTTTTACTGTGACTCTCAGGGGTTTCACTCAGTGCCAAACACCACTGACAAGGGCTGTCTAGGTTTGTCATTGAGGCACAATTTTATTACGGAACTTGAAGGGGATCAGTTTGCAAGCTTCAGTCAACTTACTTGGCTTCATTTAGACCATAATCAAATTGATACAATAAAAGAAGATGGTTTTCAAGGACTGTATAAACTAAAGGAATTAATTTTAAGTTCAAACAAAATCTCTTATTTGCCAAACACAACTTTTAGCCAACTGCTTAACCTGCAACATTTGGACCTCTCTTTCAATCAGTTATCTGCTTTGCATCCTGAATTGTTCTATGGCCTTCGCAAACTGCAAACCTTGAGTTTACGTTCCAATTCCCTGAGGACTATCCCAGTCCGTCTATTTTCAGACTGCCGTAGTTTGGATTTTTTGGATTTGAGCACAAATCGTTTGCGAAGTTTGGCACGCAATGGATTTGCAGGATTAATCAAACTGAGGGAACTTCACCTAGAGCACAACCAGCTGACAAAGATTAACTTTGCTCATTTCCTACGGCTAAGCAATCTGCACATGCTCTTCTTACAGGGGAATAAAATTAGCAACTTGACATGCGGGATGGAATGGACCTGGGGCACTTTAGAAAAGATAGATTTGTCTGGAAATGATATCAAAGCCATTGATATGACAGTTTTTGAAATAATGCCTAACCTTAAAGTACTCCTAATGGATAACAACAAGCTAACCACTCTGGAGTCCAAGGTTTTATATTCACTTAAAACCCTAACTACAGTGGGCCTCTCCAGCAACCCATGGGAATGCAGCCCCAAAATATGTGCATTAGCTACATGGCTGAGTGGTTTCCAAGGTCGATGGGAGCACTCCATACTTTGCCATAGTCCAAACCACACCCAGGGAGAGGATATTCTAGATGCAGTGTATGGTTTTCAGCTTTGCTGGAATTTATCAACTGTTGTTACAACCATTGCTACAAGCTACAGAGCTCCAACGACTGAATACACAAAAAGAATGAGCTCCTCAAATTTCCATGTGGGAGACAAAGACATTTCAACTACTACAGGCACACCTATTACCACAGAAGAACAGTTGCCTGAGCCCAACAATGTCATCTTCACTCAGCAGGTAATTACAGGAACAATGGCTTTATTATTTTCTTTCTTTTTTATCATTTTTGTAGTGTTCATCTCCAGGAAGTGCTGCCCCCCCACATTAAGAAAAATTAGGCAGTGCTCAATGATTCAAAGCCACAGGCAACTACGATCTCAAACACGGCTACATATGTCAAATATGTCAGACCAAGGACCGTATAATGAATATGAACCCACCCATGAAGGACCTTTCATCATCATTAATGGTTATGGACAGTGCAAGTGTCAGCAACTACCCTATAAAGAATGTGAAGTGTAATATCTACAGGTAATCAAAAAGCTAAAACAGATAAAACTTATTTTAAATTGCAGGGATCCAAAACATATTAATTTTTAAAGAGGAAATGTTGAAAAAGCCTAGATTTTTTTCTAGGCTACTTGTTTTCAGTGATGCAGTATTTAAAAGTGTTTCTCTTTTCAAATAAACCCGTAATATTTTCAGTGTTAAATCAGCAATGTTTGCATTAAATTTGCACTCCTGATGTTTGGAAGTCTAAATATGCTCAACCCAAAATATGTAAACTGCTTCATGTTATGTAATTATATGTGTAAGATTTTTACTCAAGCCTCTGAATAGTTTGGATGAAATGACACCATTAGGTATATATTTACAGGACTCAGTGAAGGGAGGACATTTTGCCATTTGATGCACTGTAGCTATGATCCCCAAAATTTCAAGTCACTCAGTTTTTTCTGAAGCAGAGATTTAACAGAAAAAGTGGTATGTGTGTTTAAAGCTGTTTCCCAGACTTATATCTACAGTGGTAAGGTGCAGCAGAGGAATTTTCCTATGTACTGAAGCATGGAAAAAGATTAAGAGTTATTTTCTAAAATTCCATATTGAGAGTTCAGCTTATTTAAATTTGTTCCAAATTCAGAACATAGCTGTTGACACTTCTGAATAAACCAAGATTACATGCATTAATTTAAAATAACACCCTTCCACAGACATTCGGTACCATGCAGTATGGTCTTCAAAGAATCTTCAGTTTCTATTAAATCTGCCTTGAACTTAGTGGGACACATTTCAGATTAAGAATCAATATATGTTTCAAAGAAATGAGTTATTATTTTTAAAAGCCAGTACAGAAGACTTCTTTCTTCAGCTCTCCATCCCAATTGTTCATCTTGGAACAGAAATCCAGTTTATGAACTAGTGATTTCCCAGAAGACAAAATTAGCCACTGCAAGACAAACCCGCAGCTATCACCAAACAATTTATATACTAATTCTAACCCTGATTATTCATAAATGAATTCCACTGATTTCAATAAGACTTATTTCCAAGTAGAAATATTGGTAAGAACATAAACACAGTTTAATAAAAATTTAATCTTCAGAATATTTTACCTGGCAGAGAATGTTTAAGACCCCACTGAACAGTAGTGCAAAACTACCCTGAAAAACAAATAGTTTCTAGAGAAAAAACATTACAGGTTGACTGTCCATTATCCGAAATGCTTGGGACCAGAAGTGTTTTGGGTTTTGAATTTTTTTGGATTTTGAAATACTTGCATATCCATAATGAGATATCCTGGAGATGGGACCCAGGTCTAAACATGAAATCCATTTTCTGTGTAACATTTTAAATAATTTTGTATATGAAACTGGTCCACCAGAAAGTAAAGGTGTCAATACCTTAGTGACCCATGTAGACAATTTTGGAGTGTTTTGGGATTCTGGAGAAGGGAGACTCAACCTGTATATCTAAAATGTGTTATGAAATTAAATTTACTGTGCATCTATGTAGTTTAACAGTAAGACTGTTGGGGAAAAGAGAGTATTTAATTCAGCTGTTCAAAAATCATGAAAACATAACCAAAGCTATAAACTTAAGAAAAAAGTGTACATATGTAGATCTAAAATATCATGCTAAGTTCAACAACAACTCTTTCTTTTTCACATGGTGGTGGGGGGGGGAGCATTGGTGCTTGGATTCTTTAGATTGATATACAATATTAATTATGTGTTGTACTATGCTGAAAAGTTTTCAAGCTAGAATCACTGGCTCAAAAATCCATTTTATATGTGTATTATCTCTTAGTGAAATACCTGGATGGACTATTGCAGTGCTTTATCATAAAATGAGCAGTCTGAAGATCTTAGTCTTCACAACCAATAAATCAAAGCCCAATACTAATTAACTCCAGTTTTTCATGCTGGACACTACATTTAATTAATATGAGGCTTCTTATACAATTATTTTTCTATTTATTAAGTCACTAACTGTTTACTACTAGAGTAAAAACAGATGGACTGATTGCCGCAGCTCTCTCATGTAGTAAATATTTATTTTTACCCATACACCATATATTCTATGCATCTGGGTAAAGGGAAATTCCCTCTGCATTTAAACACAGCACCCACCAAGAATTCATTAAGTTTCACTGAAATAAATGTTACTCACACTTTTCTTGTGAACTGCCTATGTTTCAGTGTCCCCACTGCCAACCCTCCCACACACATTATGCAGTCACCGTTTACGTCCAAGTGTTGCCAAGATTCAGTTGTGTTTAACTGTGCAAGTGTGTATGAAGGTAGACTAATGAATATATTGCAAAGGATTACAAGGAAAATTGAACACTTAAAAATAGAATTCCTTTCAAATCTTTAACAGGTTGCAAACAGTCTTGGCTACTAATTAGGCCCATATATCCCCACTATATTAAGCCCATATAGTTTCACTATACTAAGTAGTAATGTATGAACTCTGCAGAATTTAGTATAAACTAGAAACACTGATTCCAATATATTGTATTCCTTGGTCACCTTGGATCCTGTGCTGGGATCCTATTTGCACCCTGCTGGATACTCCAAACGAATATAGCTCAATGCTATTTCACTGGTTGATTACCTAAATGCTACATGGGAGCTATGACAACTGGCTGGACTTACTAGCTGGCCAATTTTTTTACATTTGCTAACCCCTCCTTCTTGGGTAGTTTCCTGAGCTTTTACAAATGAAACTAGTAATATTTTGCTGCTGCAATGTTCTTTCCAAAAGAGCAGCAGGAAAGTAATTGTTATGTTAGGAATCCTCACAGCTGCTAAGCAATTCAGTGAATTTGTGGTAAGTGAATTTGTGGAATACTGGATATGTGCTAACATGCTTTTACCATTCCCTTCAATTGCTCCTAGCACAGAAGTATAACTTGCTTACCCCCTTCTATGACAACCTGTTTTCTCTCCCTTTCGTTGAGTTAATACCTGCAGATACCAGTCAAGAACAAACCAATATTATCACCAGTGCTTATTCAATCTTGGAATGGATGAATATTAGCTTTTATTGTACATACCAATATCACAACAAGACATGTGCCTACAAGACAACATTTTGCTGTTTTAAGAAACAGCAACAGAGGATATTTGGTATGAACTCTTGATTATGTAAACCACAGACAAATACTAAACTTAACTAAAAGGAGTTGTATGGCCTGTAAGACAAAATCATTGTCAGTCAGCAAAACCTATCATTCTCACTAACAACGAATTGCACATAAAAAGCTCACCCACGTTATATTCACAATTCTTCTAAATTCTATTTTTTTCCTTGCATCTTCAAGGAAGATGGTACATTCTTATGTGGCAAACAAAAGCTACATTCAGTCCAATATCAGGATGCCAAATGTTATTTTAAAAACACCAAGAAACCAGTTCAAATATGCATGTTCATGGTAACAATAGCATCAACTAAGGATGTGCATCTATGAAGTACCATCACAGACAGTATGTTCATATCCCCTGATGACAATTGAAGAGACAACTTTTAATGCAGACACTCATACACATTTGACTGAGACACATCAACAAACAAATAATGAAATAAAGGGAGATCAAGTGATGTGCATGCATGTATGAACCAATCCCAAGACTGGCCTAACTTGGGGGGGGGGGGTTGCAGACTGCCAGAAATAGTGCAAATTGAGTCCACTTTTAGGGTTAGGGTTAGTGCTAGGGAATAATGGGAATTGTTTTTGTTATGAGACATTGAGCCTTCTCTGTCAGAGAGCTCTGGTGGCACAATAAAATACAGTTCCCATCATTCCCTAACCCTAACCCTAACCCTAAAAGTGGACTCAATTTGCACTATTTCTGGTAGTCTGCAACCCCCCTTAGTGTCTCATATAAATATATCCTCCCCAAAGCACTGTACTGTATTTTCATTGGCTTATTGTTTCCACTTGTGCTGTTGTGGTTTTTACATAGTAATTTCTAACAACAGTTTGCCATCCTTAAGCAGATTAAAAATTGACATTTTAAGGCTACTGTTGCACAATCTTCAGAAGAAAAAAAATCAAGTGGATCCACTTTTTAGTCACAATATAAATCTCTAAGTAAACTTTATTGCCATCGATTCAAAAACTTAATATTGACTGCAATCTGATTTCATAAGTATAACTTATTTATATGGGAAGAACATGACTATGAGGTTAATTATGTTCAGTATCACAGTTCTTTGCAGCCCAGGGTCATTATCTATCTCTAACTGGTGCCATGGAATCAAACTTTTTATATTGCATCAATAGCTACTGGCTGGAGAGGGAATAACTCAAAGAGGGGTATATGTTTAAATGAGGTCTCATTATTTTACACGATTTAAATCATGTCACATTATACAAACAAGACTGTGGTCACATCCATGATGTAAATTTCAAGTCTCTGCTACACTTCCAAAATAACATATCTGGTGTTACTACATTTCAAGATCCTGGAATGTTTCAACAAATGCTGAGATTATTAACAGACATTCCAAATTACTTGTGTTAGTAATGTTCCGAGATGCATTTTCTGGTGGAGGACAAAGATTCATAATGCAGTAAGCGCAGTGTACAAAAAACATTAAAAAGTGTGTATACTGTAAAAGTAGATGTTGCCTCTTTTTTGATGCCCTTTCAAAATAAGAATACACTGTTGATCTGAATTTTTTTTGGGGGGGGGAGTGATCAGATACAACATAATAGCAGTCTTTAGGGCAACTTCTATTGTATCAGCTCTTGCAATATAGGCTACTCAGAAAAAAAAATTAAGTATACAATAGCCATGTCACTTTTCCACAGCCATGTTGGTAAACCTTGCACTACATTTCAGTGAAATGATACTTTTTAGTCAGTTAAAACTATAGATATTTAGGAAGTAAAAATACAGATACTGTTTGTGTTATCAAAACTATCTATTTATATGATAAGCTTTAGGAAAGTGGATAATTTATTATTATTATTATTATTATTATTATTATTATTATTATTATTATTATTACCAAAAGGCCATCAGAGCGGCTTACAAATGGTTAATTAGACATTTGACTGCAATTTTCACAAATAAGAACTGTAGTAGATGCTTTAATGTAGATTCCAACCTCATGCATACTAAAAAGTCTGACCTGAAGTATTCAAGAGAATGCATTTATGAATTTCTATGAAATATTTTCTTGTCTGGCATGTTCTCTTATGGAGAATTATTTATTAGTATGAAGGTAGAAAACAATTTGTTGAGAACACTGTTGTTGCTGAGAGCACTATAAGAGTATGCAATCGAACAAATGATTTTGGTTGGTGGATTCCAAAAAGTCCCATGTAGACACTATTGTCCTGTGCTATGATGGTAGACTTAACTGAATACAAAAACATTTGTTTACATATTTCTGTCATATAAGTTTCTTTATACAAGAGACAATGGTTCATGCATTTATAGTGGGTTAGAATTTGAGAAGTGACCTTTCAGAATACAAGAAAGAAGACCATCCTAATACCAAACAATATTCTCTAGAGCAGTGGTTCCCAAACCATGGTTCTTCAAGAGTTTTGGACATCAACTCTCAAAAGCCTTGGGCAGTTTGGCCAATAGTCAGGAATTCTGGAAGTTGAAGTTGAAAACACCAGGAGGGCCAAATTTTGGGAATCACTGCTCTAGAGCATGAAGAACTACAGAAATGTACAGTCATCAAGCCACCAATTCATCTTGTCCTTGTTTCTATGCATTTACTGATGTAGGCTTCTTAAAACATTCTGATTTCTTTAAAATCGATGTTTCTAGTCCATACTTACACATGAAGGATTGAAGTGGTGATTGTTGAAGCCAAGCAAGTTGCCTTCAACAATAGGCATATTGTGTTAGTACTCTATCTGCTCTGGAGCAATTAAAATAATGCCTAGGCTAATTTAAATGTAACTGAAATATATCAGTATAGGAGGTGAAAAAATATTTCTACATATTCCAGCTTTATTTATAAGAGAATTCAGGTCAAAATCGAGAAAGTTTACTGAAGATTTTATTGAGATATTAGAATTGTAGCCAGTAGCAAAGACTCAAAACTCATCTCCCAAGAACATGTTTTGCATTAAGTAACTTTTTTTCACTCCAGTGAGTTGGATAATAAAAACAAGCTACATATGCAATACTTAAGCCCATCTCTTACTAAATGCCTCTATTCCTGAGAGAAATAATGAACAATTGAACAAAGCACCACAGTGAGGAAGCACTTAAGTGATAAGAAGTAATTACTGCATTTGGATGGATTAGAAAAAGGAAACAATTTTTCTAATATTATAATATTGAAGAACTGAAGTTATTAGGACATTTAAAACTCTGTTTATCCAGGATTCCACGTCTAAACTCTTTTACTTCCAAGTCACAAAATTTAACTGGTCAAGCGTTCAAATATATTTAGAATGGTGGCATATACACAAGTACCACAAAATCAAGCAGTAAAAATAACCCTTCTATCCAAGCTTAATGATTAATCCATACAGCAAATATGTTAGTTACTGTTCCTTACCACTTCTGTGATTTATACTGTCACCCCTCCGTTTTCGTAGGGGATCCGTTCTGGACACACACACACTCCCCAGTGAAAATGGAAAATCACCAATATTCAAGCTCCATTGGCTTGAATAGTGCTGCACCACCACCCCCGCAATGGGCACACGCCCCACTTTGTCCCCCTCCGTTTGCCCCCTGAACGGATGAGGGACACAGACTCCAAGTCTGCAAAAATGAAGGGACAACTGTATATTGGATATTTTCTAGGAGGATGTTTATGAGAATGCAGTACTGCAAATTTGTCAGTTTCAGTACAAATAATCTTGTCTACTCTGATCACCACTGCTAGATTTCAGCCAGTTTGACATTACAGCTGTCTATTTTTAAAGTGCAAAACTAAGCTTTGGGACCTAGCCAACAAAGCAAACAGTTCCAATGTCAAGTGCATTTATTACCCAAAGTTTAGTTTTCCCCTGTTCCCATCTTATCCAGTTAATAGCTACCCATTCACTTCCATGTCCTCTTACATTTTCCAACATGTGTTAAAGCTATAGGTTGCAAATCCTTTCAGAATCAAAATCCCCCCAATCTTTAGTCCAATCAGATTTTCAGAAATATTGCTGCATGTGCTAATAGTGCTCCAGCTGTGACCCCTCTTGTCTATGATTATGCTGACCTACCAAGTGAAAATGAATACTCTAAACCAGTAGTTTGGGTTCCACGTGCACTTCCCCAGTGCTCCATGGCTGCTCCAGGAAAATGAAAGAAATAAAAATTGAATAAAATTAAAGAATAAGAATATATGGTTATATATACTCCTAAACACCATTAACTTGTAAGACATAGGGTAGGCCTTTTAGGGGCTCCACCATAAAAATAAGGGCTCTGTGAATCAAAAAGGTTGGGAACCCCTGCTCTAAAGTAATTGCAACTGTGGAAAACTAGGAGACACCACTGGTCTCCCTGGAGACCTTGGAGGGCCACATCCCCACCACATGCACCTCTGGGAAGAAAGGTTTTCGTGCCCAAATATATGACCACATGCACCTCTGGGAAGAAAGGTTTTTGTGCCCAAATATATGATTTTCACCATGTTTTTGGGTCTGCTTGTGTGTTTTAGGTCCAAGACAGGCTCTTTTTTTTTTAAAGCAGGAAGTAAATTTAAGTCACTTCTATTCTCTTCCCCATAGAAATGTCTCCCATGGACCCTAGAGGTCAATTTGAAGCATTTAAATATGTTTTCCTGTATTTATTTATTTGTTTGACATAGGGAGGCCATGGGGCCTCCAAACCATGCGGGAATGCCCTCAAGAACACATATTTTTGATGGGGAGAGGTGCAGCTTTGTTCACCTCTGGTCTAAACAATGGATGGGACAGAAGAGTCCTAGAAAGCTGTATCTTGCCATATTCCCCTGTACAAAAATTAGGTTTTTTAAAAAATTCCAAATGCCCACCATGCTCCTTAGGGTATTTGGGTGGATGGGAGGAGAGAAACTGCTTCATGTTTTTGGACCTCTCAATAGGCCTGATCCAGAACCGATAGGAATATGAACTGATCCAGAAATCAACTTCCAAGTCACTTCTGGTTGGGAACAAAAGCCTCTGCTGGTTCTAAAATGGTCAAGAAGCAAAACCATGGAAGTATTCCTCCCACACCCTGGGGGGGGGGGCATATTGGAGCCAATATTTTTACACCCCCACCCCCAATCCTGGCTCCTAGGTCCCATACTTCCCCACCTCTGCTCTAAAGGAATATTACAATTCTGCTGATGACTAACTGCTAAAAAGGAGAAATAAACATACTCCCCTACAGCCACCCATTTGATTTAGCATGGACAAAGAAAACTCACTAATAAAGGCTTCCCTATTAGGCTTTATCTCTCACTGTCATTATGCCTTGAAAAGCATCACTTGGTGACCCATGTTAAATGTTATGTGTTCCTCCACCAGACCCAACAGTCTTGCCCTATTAAACAGGAAACAATTCTAAATTCTCAGGAGGTTTAACATTTTTCTTGGGAACAGACAGAACTACTTTTGCTATGGAGAAGATTCCTCTCTATATACTGACATATGCATAATGTCATGAATGACCTGTTGTAGAAATGAACTCTTAGGAACTAAGTTAATCATGTACATGTGTTATCCTGTTTATTATTTATTTATTCTTTATTATGTCTTATCCTGTCTTTTCAGGTAGACTTTGGAATATACTTGTTTGTATAATATGTGGACCAATGTTTTTACACATGTCTACTGTCAGTTCTAACTTAAAATGTTTCTGGATATGACATTTGTATGCCTACCCAAACGCTTAAACTCTCCATTGTGCTTTGTAATGGTGGGAGGTAAACAGCCAGCAGCTTCACTACATTTCTTGGCAGAGAAGACTCAGGAGCTAACTGGCAAAGTAAGGAAAAAACAATGCCAGAGATCACTCGGCAGTTCTTATCACCCAAAACAATTTTTTTTTCCTATCACATTCGTATCCTACCTTTCTTCTGTGTATATCAACACTGCACATATGCTTCTATCTCAGAGGGTCAACTGTGAGTAAAAACTCTGAGGGGAGTTATAGGAAAAAGATTTGCCTGAAGTCCCTTGGGTGAGTAGATCTGAATTCAGGTCTCCCCAACTGTAATCATCAGACATAGTATGGTGCTGAATTATAATCTACTATTACACTTACAAACCTTGGCCTTGTCAGTTTGCCCATGCTCTCACAATATCTTCCTTTAGCACAGATGCAAGGAGATCAGAAGTATTCAATTAACTGCAGGCTACTGCTGTGTCCAAATTGGGGCATTCTGTGGTTAGCCTTAACTATTAAAACAAGTCAACTTCAAACTGTTTATGATACTGGTCTGCTAGTACAGATAACTGGTCTGAATTTAGACAGAACAATATACTTAACATCTTACAGTGAAAAACAAAATCTTATGAACTTCTAGAGTTGTGCCAGCAGAGGAAAGGTGGGGAATGCATGCACTGCTGAATCATAATTCTGTATCAAAAGCTACAGCAGTATTCTATGCCTTCGATATGGAAGGTTGAAAAAGAAATTATTTAGTTTAAATGTGAATTACAGAACAAACTTACAGGATGTAGAATTTAGAAAAACATGCCAAAGATATGATCTTATGTTTAGACATTCAAGACATATTCCATAACAGAACAACATGTAGCAGTGTTATAGTACAAATATGAAATACAGAATACATGAATTTTGGAGAAGTTCAGGTTGTTGATTAATCAATCACTGTTCCCAAGGAACTCTAAATGTGTGCTATTTCAATAGAAGCTATTTCCATGGTTAGAATATGCTCTAAAGTGCACATAACAGTTCAACAAGGATGAAAACAGCTCCATATTTTTTATTTGTAATCCTGGTTTACATACTGGTGGTTTTCCAGGGGTGGGGGTGGGAGGACAGGGGTGCAGATGTTGTTCACTTGAGCTTCTTGGAAGCCGATATGGCCAAATGGTTAGAAACAAACAGGAGTGAAGTCCAATTATATCTGAAGTCCAGAGCCTCCCTAGTTTAACATCAATTGTTTACATAGTTGGGTATGAACACAGCAGGGCTTATGTCGTATTTTTAAATAATCTACCTCACTCAGGGACACACACAGGTTTATAATCTGTTAATATAAACTCTTAACTCAATTAGGTCTTTTTTATATTATTGTGCTAATTATGCCAGTATTTAGACTGATTTATTGAGTTTCCAAACTTCTTTTTTTTAACCTTTATTAAATTAAAAACACAAACAATAAACAACGTTCATACATCATCAAACCAACATAAACAAAAACTATTTATAAACAAACAAAGTCTTAACCAAACAACAATTATAAAAAGCTTCCTAGACTTGACATAACCTGCAATTTTCCAAACTTCTGAAAGGAGCATAATTCCAAAGGTTTTGCCCTGGCTTACTAGCTAGTCTGTGGTCACTACAAGGCACTCCTTTCCTCCATTTTGTGTGTTACAGAAGATAGGGAGAAAGAAAGGGTATAGTTACATCTTGTCTGATGCTTTTCTAGAAGACTGCAATTGTGGAAAACTAGTCATTGCTCTTAGAATTTTTCTGCAAGTAGACATGGAATGCTTCTCTTAGAAAAGTTATAGAGGGATTTTGGCACAACTCAATAGGGCTGGGAAAGGGGAAATGTTTGGAAAAAAGTAGAGTATGATAATCTCTGAAGGTATTCCAACTTGTTCCTCTTATCTCGCAACTATGTTCTGCTTACACTCATAATGTTGATTAAATCAATTCAGATTTTAGTTATACGCCTTTACACGTGCTTCAAATCTACACTTTAAACTACAATAAAATCAGAGTATGTAACAGTTGAAGATTCTAAAATATCAAGACACTAAATTTAATATGTAATTTTGATTTGTTTTCAAAATTACTACATAAATAGCTTAAGCATAAACACTGTAAGAAATAATACATTGCTTCCTAAGTGAGCAATTCTACATTTCATCTTCCCTTGACATACAGCAGGGTATGCAAAGTACAAACTGTGGGTTGCATGGGGTCCCCAAGGCAATTTGAGGGTTCCAAGCTCTCCAGCCTTTTCAATGTTTTTAAATTAAGAATGCTACAATATCTAGTGTGTGTGTGTGTATGTGTGGCGAGGGGCAATGTCATCAACTTTTAAAGTCTTGGGAGTGTTTTAGGCCCAGGAGAAGAATTTTTAAAATCAGGAATGTCTTGCTTCGGCAACATGCCAAATGCAGGAAAAATGCCTTTCCCAGCAGGGGAAAAAAAACCAAACAAAAAGTTTAAAAAACAAGGATGAGGTGTGGTCCTATGAGGTGCCACAGGGGGCAAAAAATGATCTCACAATCTCTGCCCAGCCCTGCCATAAAGTAAAATGACAAAAAGTTTTGTGAAGTTGGCATGCTCTCTTGATCCAGGAACTCTAACAGTTCTAAAAGAGTTCTTAAAAAAAAAAAGAAAAAAAAAAAGACTCAAACCACCTCCTTTCATGTCACATGGCAATCTGCATTCCAAAATGAAGGGGATTTTCAAAACAGTCTTGATAAAATATCAGCGACTGCTATTCAGAGAAAATGGAGTCAAATTACACTGGACATGCAGGAAAACATAAGCACAGCTAAAGAATGTCTTTAGAGTTCTCGTTATTTTGAGCTACACACACACCCGCCCAGCTGAACTTAGACATATTTTAGTTTCTACTTATTGCAACAGGAAATGAATACTGCAGTAAAACAAATGTCTTACTCATCAGCTATCCAAATGTGCAATCATGTATTTAATATTTAGCCACCTTAGATGGTATTTTGCTGTGTCTTAGCTGACATTTCATTTCCAAGTTCTCATTAATTCAAGTCACTTTACTGTATTACAGATGTTTTCATACCTATTTTGTGAACAGGATGTTATCCACCATTGTAATGTTAATGATCTGCAAAGTGGGAAGGATTATCACAGATACAAAGTAGAAATTACTCCCACATTAATCATAATGATTCATTCTGGCAGGGAATGTTAGGGTCTATACAGACTGCCAGAAATAATCCAGTTTGAGACCACTTTAACTGTCCTGGCTCAGTGCTAAGGAATCATGGGAACTGTAGTTTTTTTTCCCCCTGAGACATTGAGCCTTCTCTGTCAGAGAGCTCTGGTACCACAATAAACCACATTTCCCATGATTCCTTAGCACTGAGCCAGGGCAGTTAAAGTGGCCTCAAGCTGGATTATTTCTGGCAGTGTGTATAGGTCCTAAATTAGGAAAAAGGATGAAGATAGTGACTGATCTTTGTTTCTTAAGGCAGGCACTCACACTTCT